>CM029784.1:24016614-24617212 GCA_017562165.1 Ectropis grisescens | reverse complement strand
ACTGACGTGGCTATTTAGTTCGGTAACTAGCTTATTTTCATTGGTCTTAAGGGACTTCAAAATCTCATCATAGTGTTTAGCGTCAGTATAGTCAAGGTTGCCGGTTATACTTTTTATATAACCGAACCAAGTCCGTCTATGAGTCCTCGCTTAACGCGGTTAGTCTCGAATGTCTCTAGCTGTCTCAGCACGTTATTAAGCTTATTTTTAAGAAAAGTTATGTGTGGTTCAAATAGTGAGTGGGTTCTGTAGTGAAGGTCAGGGCTGATACTATCTATTTGGCTATTAATGGAATTAATTTTGTCTTCTAGGTCTTGTAAGTCAATGTATTGTAAGAACGAATGGTAATGTGTTATAATTTTAGCTGAGCCTAATTTAAAGGGTAAAATACCGGGGCCATCATTGAGGCTTTCAAGTTTTATGTCCTGCGTTAGAGCTGGTTGCAGGATCAGATGGAGAATCAGGATCAGTCTGGAACAATTGGTTAGATTTAGGGACTCTCTTTAACCTATTTTTGGCTATAGGACCTCTCTTCTTCTTTGTGTAGATGTGAATAGGTAGGTTAGCCATTACTACGTCATGAGTATATCTAGGAGCTAACTTCTGTCGTGATGCGACTGGATTTTAACAAAAATCTGTTGCTCTGGGGAATAGTCAGTTTCTGGTTCCCGGTTTTTGTTTCGGTTCTCAGTCAAGTCTTGACGCGAGGCGTTAGAGAGTTCGTGAATTTCTTTATACGCTATGGTCATTTTGTCTTTGTGGCTTGTAATGTATTGCTGTAATAGTTGCGAGGATATGTCAATGTCAAACGGGTCTCTAGGGTCAAAATGTCCAGTTATGACCTCAATTGGTTTACATTTAGTGAGGCTATGTATACTACTGTTATATGCAAGTAAGGCATAGGGCATTAGGTTTATAACTGATTCAGATTTATGGTTGATTTTAAGTATGCGAAGGTGTTCCAATATCGTTGAATGGAATCTCTCCACTATACCGTTTTCGTTTGGTGCATGCGGAGCTACCCTGTGGTGGTGAATTTTATGGATACGCAAAAACTCTGCCATTAGTTGGTTGGTGAACTCGGTACCATTGTCTGTGACTATAGTCAATGGTAGTGAGTGATGTGTGCTAAAGCTAAGAAGGGCTTGTACTACGCTAACTGCGGTCCCGTCTCTTAGGTAATAGGCTTGGGCGTATTTAGAAAATGCGTCAACAATTGTAAGGAACTTTTCACTCTCTATTGTCAAAAGGTCTAAGTGAACTAGTTCAAAGGGCTTAGCAGCTGGTGGCACTATTTTAAATTGTTGTTTTATAGGATTACGGTCGTATTTGGCTCGACCGCACACTGTACACTCATTTATAAATTTAGTAATATTTTCTCTCATATTTGGCCAAAAGTACTTATGTGAAAGGGCTAAGTAGCATTCGTTTATACCGCGGTGGTTGGTCTTACCATCGTGGTACTTGTTAATAATTTCCTGTTGACGGAGGTACTCCTTAACATTTTCTAGTTCCCTTTAGTGAGTGTCAGGCTCATGGATGAGCTTTTGAATGCGCTTTGGATAACAGGTATAATTTTGTATAACGCTAAAGGCGGATTTATTAGCAACCCAGTTTTGACTTTAGGGTGGACGTACTCTTTGATAGCATTAATTACATCCTCCTCAAGGTTAGACTCAGATATTTGAACGGATGTGCGTGTGTGAGTTGCAAATGGTTTTGAGACGATTGGTCTGCCTTTTATGTCACCTACGACATTTAGAATTAGTTGCCTAGTAAACCTATTCAAGGGGTCGTCTGAGATAGGGACTTCCAAAATAGGGTTTTCAGCGCTAGAGTGAATGGTTTCGGTAGATGAACCAGACACTGATCTATTTGACGGAGGGACTTCGTCAGAACTGTGAGCTGTTATAGTGGTAGATCCTGATCTAGATAAGGGTTGTTCAGAAGGGTTTGCAATAATAGAGCTGACATCTTCGTTGATGTTAATTTCTACTCTCGACAAAGCATCGGCATTTGTATTAGTCTTGCCTTGCTTGTATACTGTGGTGAAATTATATTCACTTAGCTTAAGTCTCCAGCGTGTTAAGCGAGACCCTGGCTCTTTTAGGTTCATAACCCATTGCAATGGTTTATGGTCTGTAACAATTTTAAACTGTCTTCCAAACAGATAAGGGCGAAATATTTAGTTGCCCATACGATAGCTAAAAGCTCCTTTTCTATTGTACTGTAATTTATTTCACTAGAGTTCAAAGTTCTTGATGCGTAAGCTATGGGTTTATCGCTGCCTATCGTTCCTTGTGATAAAACAGCGCCTACGGCGAAGTTCGATGCATCCGTGGTTAGTACAAAGTCCTTGGTGAAATCAGGGTATTGTAGTATGGGGTCATTCGTCAAAAGTAATTTGCATTTCTCAAAGCACTCTACATATTTCTGGTCTAACGAAATTTTACTTCCTTTTGAGACATTGGGTTAGAGGTTTAGTCACACGTGCAAAATCTGGGATGAATTTTCGATAATAGCCAAGTAGTCCGAGAAAACGTTTGATTTCAGTGGTTGTTTTGGCAGGGGATACCTTTGTATTGCCTGTATTTTATTAGGTTAGGTTTGACACCCTCGTTTGAAATGACATGGCCTAAAAACTCCGTCTCTAGCTTCAAAAATTCGGATTTGTCCATTTGAATTTTGAAGTTAGATTCTCGCAGTTTTTGAACACTTTCTCCAGATTTAGGATGTGTTCCTGGAGTGACGTGCTAAATACAATGATGTCATCGAGATAGACAAGGCATACCTCGTTCTGCAGGTCTTTGAGAACATTGTCCATCACCCGTTGGAATGTGGATGGAGAGTTCTTTAACCCCATGGGCATTCTTAAGAATTCATAGTGCCCGTTCTCTACGTTAAATGCAGTTTTATGTATGTCTTCTAAATCCATTTCCACCTGGTAGAACCCACTTGCTAAATCAAGCGTGGTGAAATACTGACATTTGCCAAGTTTGTCAAGTACGTCAATTATGTTGGGAATTGGGTACTTGTCATCAACCGTTTTCTCATTAACTTTTCTAAAGTCCACAACAAGACGCCATTTAACCTTGCCTGAAGCGTCGGCCTTTTGGGTACAATCCAAATTGGAGAGCTCCATGCAGAGTCGGAAGGTCTTATAATATTTTGTTCCAACATTTTATTAATTTGGTCTCTTACTTCTTGTCGGTGGACATAGGGGTATCTATAAGTTTTTGTATGTACTGGGATTTCATCGGTGGTTCTTATTTTATGTTTTATTTTGTTGGTGAATGTTAAAGATTCTCCCTCAAGATAAAACACATCAGCATAGGCCGCGCATAAGCGTTCTAAGTTAACGCGTTCTTCCACATTTAGATGTTTAGTGCGGAGGGGGGAAACAACTTCACTAACGCGATTCGGTAAAATTCCAGTACGTTCACTTTCGATGTTAAATACCTCGGCTTCTACCGGTCTATCCATAGCAAAAATAATATCGTTAGATGTGGGGTTAGTAACTTCTATCCAACCGCGGTTATTTTCAACTGTGGTTAAGCAATCGGAAATGAGGCAATTACAAATAGTCTGAGTTTCAACTACCACGTCTCCGTCTAGTGAATTTACTGGTAGCCTAATTAATTTGGAAGAGTTGGCTGGAATAATTTCCTCATAAAGATTAGCGTTACGAGAGTCATACATCCGAATAGGTATCTCAGCATTACGAGTAACCAGAACTTTACTACTAAGGTCTATTTTAGAACCCCACACGTCAAGTAAATCAAAGCCAATTAGTCCATCAAAGTAATTGTGGAACTTGTACACGAATAACGTAATGTCATCTTGCTCACAGAATTCCGAAAAACAAGGTAATGTTATCGAGTAATCGTTCTTACTCGTGGCGTGTACATTTGTCACCTCAAAAGGGTCGTAGTTCAGAGGGACATCACTGAAATATTTTTCGACAGCGTCTGGGCTTATAAAAGACTGATTAGCGCCCGTATCAATTAAAAGTTTTAATGGTGGGTTAGATATTTGAATGTAACCCAGCTGTCTTTGGATGTGAAAGTTCAATTCTATTTTGGCTTTTCGCACTTCGACTCCTGTTGAAAATTTGTATCATTTACAGGAGGGGATTGTTCTACTTCCTCTAAAATTACCGATTCAGCATAGGGCTGAGGCTCTGGGTAATACCCATAGTCGGTATAGTCATAGTAGGGGTAATAGTACTGTTCTTCATAATCGGTACAATATGTGTCGTGGTCAGGGTAGTTAAAGTCGCACTCGTTATGGTTCATTTCGCGAGTTTTAAAGTAATTAGTCGGGGGCGGATTCCCGAATTTCCGCCAATCGTGTCCCTGCATAGTGGGTGGTAAAGCTCTAGGAACAAAATGACTGACCCCGCTCATCGGACGAGTTTGGTTGCCGAATCTATATTGCTGTTGAGGCCTATTATTCATAGAAAAGTTATTTTGTTGGTTATTGTAATTTGGTGGTGGAGCACGCATCATCTGCTGTGTCCTGGTTAGGCCTCGAGGCTGTTGCATTTGGTTTGGGTAGCTAGGTCTCCAACCTTGAGGAGGTTGAGTCAACATTGGCATTTGCCGCGACGGACCGGGCATGTTAAAATTCGGCTGTCTAACAGGCATACCGAATGTCATGGGCTTTGGAACAAAAGTGTTTAAGGGTAAATTTTGTGCAAATTGTGACGGTTGATGGTATTCCTTTTTAGGACCACTACCATCATTGCGCTGTTGCAAATACAGCGTATTTAACTCCTCTTGGACAAATTCCAACGCCTTCTCCATAGATTCAGGTCGCATACAGCGTATCCTGCATCCTAGGGATCTTTTAGACCTCTTAAATATGCCTGAAGGGTTAGTTTTTGGTACAGTGTACGTTTAGCCTCAATAGTAGATGGAATATGCTCGTGTAGAGTCACATACGTCATAACTGTGCTAAAAGATTTTGACAGCGCTCGTAAAATTCCTGAGGTGTACTAGACCCTTGGGTCTGTAGGGAAAGGTCACTATACAGAGCAGTTTCATCGCGATGGTCTGCGAAATTGTTAATAAGGGCACTCGAATACCCTGCCAGGTTTCCGGTATGCCATTGGCGTTTATCAATCTAGACGCGGGTCCCGTGATTTTATTTAGTATTCCGTTAGTGAGGGCTAAGTTGGATAGTTCGTGCCCAGGCTGCGGATTCGCGTGAGCTATAATTATTTGATCACACAAATTAATGAACCGCGTAAGGATATGCGGGTTCCCGTCGAACTCGGGTAACAGTCTAAGTGACTTGTAAATGACATCTATATTGTCATGCGCGGATGGAGCGAGGCCTGAGGCTGAGGTTGAGCTTGGGGCTGCTCCATTTCTTCTAGATTTCTACTCGCGTCAACTAAATTAAACCTATTATACGACCTACTTCTACCTACTCTAATGTCCTTAATTTTCCTCGGATGGCAAATTTTGGAAAAATTTAAATTAATCTAACACAATATATGAGCCTGGAAAAATTACACAGTACACATATAGCACACACAAAAATTACACAGAAATAAATGACACAGTATAAAAAGAAATTACACACAAAAAAAAAAAAAATGAAAATAAAATAAAATATGGGTTCAATAAAATTAGGATGGAATAAGGCTAAAGGAATAAGGACTGAGAAAATTCAAAGCACTTACAACATGGTCTCCTTTTGCCGAATCAATGTCTGATTCCTTCGACTACAACCGTAAGTTCTTTTATTGTAAAAAGCCGCGATTTTAGTGACTTTACTTTACAATCCTACCGACTGCGCCAATTATGTTTATTGCAGCCGAAGGTCGCAAAAAAAACCAATTTACTTTTAACTTAATTTAATAAAAATAAAATTACAATTATAATTAAAACTAAAAATGGATTGCTTCGATCGAAGTTGGATCTAAGAATGACGGAAGAATGCTGGGCTCGAACGGGCGGCTTCGGGTGTCGCGTCGCTGCACGTTCCCAGGCACGTTGCGCTGACGGCGCGGTCCTCGTTGCTACCGCGGAATCGAGGGCGATGCAGACGCAGCGATTACCGAGTGTTAGGCTAGCGTAACAAGGTACTAAATAACTCAAGCAAACACTTTAATGTTAACATAAATAATATAGAAATAACACCGTACACTATTACATTATTATTAGTTTGGGGCCAGATGGTGTTGTGTATGAATTGTCCACCAATATTTATTTTATTTATTTAAATTAAGATAAAAGTGTCAGCTACAATATTAACAATTATGCGTTTGCTATGATTATTGCAAACGTCTAAATTACAACATTATTGCACTATTTTGTAAACGTGTTTGATTATTCCTAAAATTAAATTAAATGTCAAGATAATAACTTTACAATCAACTTAAACTTCGATAGTATTCTCATTAAAGTAGCGCACCCCTATAAACTGCAATCCTCTTTGTTCCGATTCAATGTAAAGCCCCATCTCTCTGCAAGACGCAGAGCTTTAGTTCAAAGTAGTTTTTAATGTAATGAAAGTGCAGTTAATTCTTTAACTGGGAAATTTACCATTATTCTGTACTAAACCTCTTAAGTATCATTCTGAAAATTAATTTAGAGTAAACTTTTCTGAATCAGAGTTAAGACTAACATACTTTTACTGAGTCTACTGTGTTTCAACTCCTTGAAGGTATGGCGTTCCTTTAACCAGCTCAGACCAGTCTGCCACATTCTAAGAGGAGCCATAAAGTCGTCAGTTTACATACTACTATGTATGCATTCTAAACATCCCGGATAACTATTTCAAGTGCAGTCCTGTCAGAAACATAAACTGTTTCACACAATCGCAAGATTTTAGTCCTATGTATAGAACTACTCAGGAAAACGCTTACCGTTTTCCTCAATAACCATCCAGATTACGATATTCATTGATTTATTTGCGATTATTTGCGACTAGCTGAACCCGCTACTTCGTTCGCGTAAGCAGATGTTACTGACTTATACATTAATTGGAAGATTCGTACGTCAAATATTTGGATAAGTAGTCATTGAAAACCCTTTGAGTTTGAGTGAATTTGTTTTTCCCCACAAAAATTTATTTAATTTTATCATCTTTATTTTTCTTTTTTTTTAAACAAAATCAAACATACTTAGTAAGGTTTCGTAGTATTGAACATAGCCGCAAGTGTTAAGTTTGTAGGATTTTTATAGGATACATTATGAAAAGTCTGAAGTTGATGTGCATGATCTGATACCTACTTACCTATTTCTTTTTATCCGCAAGCTGTTTTCTAGCTGTTACCCGCGACTTCGCCGGCGTAAAATTTTTAACGAAGCCGGTGCGGAATCAAAATAATTAGGTAAAATTTTGAGTTTTAATGATATTCAAGCAAGTTGAACCCGTAAATCTAAGCCAAGTCCTAGTGAAATGTTAATGTATGAATTTAATTGTAGGTAACAAAGAAAAAAATCAAGAACGAAAGAATCCAAATTTGGCATTATAATCCTTTTAGCAGCAAAAACTTATTAGTACAATTTAGAATACCAGTAACGCCACCTAGTGATGAAAGAAAAAATACATACCACAATAGCAAAACATCGATTTAAATGGCCTTTAGTGCTTTTAGATTTAAACTGGCATTAGCGTCGTCTATTGAGAATATTATGTTGCTTGTTATTTTGATTGTGAACGCAAATCACCTATATTATCTACGCGCCAAAACGGGTGCATATATTTTTCATTTTTTGACTTTTACCTTGCCATCACATCAAGTTCCTTACGAAAATATATGCTTATATTAATATGGAGTTAAATGAAAATGTAGACTTATTAGCCCATGTGAAATGTTAGACTATAAACTATCTGTGTTTCGTATGTCAACCCATATCGTTGTGCCGTTTTGACGTGATTGTTAATATTTGTTTCCTTAGGGACCATGCTTCTTTTCAGGTTGATAGGTAATAAATACATAAATGTGGTATTTCAGACTATTAGTTATTTCTGTTTCAATTTTCTACCAAATTTGCTTAGTCTTTCCTACGTCACAGTAACCTATAAGTAACCGATTTGCTATTTCTGAGTTCAAACTACGTGTGTTTCGAATTCCATCCAAATATGTTCAGCCGTTCCAACGTTGTCCTGTAAATATTATGAATGTCACTGTTCAGATGTTTGTTACGTAATACATAGAGTACTTATACATAGGCAATGTTTAGCCTATGTGTTCTTCAAGACTGTAATCTAATTCTATTTCAAATTTCAACCCGATCACTTGATACGTTCCGCCATGATTCAAGCGGCAATAGAAATACACCATCTGCGAAAATTTCAACTGTCTAGCTATCACCGTTCTTGAGATACAGCCTGGTGACAGACGGACAGATGGACGGATGAACAGCGAAGTCTCAGTAATAGGGTCCCGTTTTTACCCTTTGTGTACGGAACCCTAACAACGCAACGGTCTGCTGCGGTCACCGAAGCTTGTTGAACACTACCTTTAAATTTTAAACAGTATTTGGATTGAAATAACACGTTTTCTAATAAGTTACGGCTGGTCTAGTAAGTTACAGCTGACCTAGTCGACCGATCCGGAGACCCAGGGTTCAAAACCACGCGCACACTACACTATCTACGCACACTATCTTTTTAGAGTCATGTTCGTAATGCCGGTAATTAAAACGGTGAAGGAAAACACCGTGAAGAAATCGAAATCAACCTATAATCTAAGTTCTAAGTCATATGTCATTCACCAACCGACACTGGGCCAGCGTGGTGGATTATGGCCTTGTCTCTCTCCTTGCGAGAGAAGGCCCCGACGCCCAGCAGTGGGAACATTTAATGGGTTGTTTATGCTGCTACTTATTATGCTGATATGTTTTCTCCAAAATACAAAAATCTACTTCAATGACAGGTAATTTAATTCTGTCATTCGACTTAATTTTATTAGAAGGTATATCTATGTCGTACAGATAAATCTAAGCTGATTTTAGTTTTTTGTTGATATTTGAAAAACTACCTCCCTGTTTTCGATATCTAAGATCACCTCTGAAGTATTTTCTACCAAACAAAAAAGGAATTATCAAAATCAACTAACAATTAGCGGAGTTATCGCGTAAAATAAAACCAAATAAAAAAACATGCAACCCGATTGAGAACATCCTCCTTGTTTGAAGTCGATTATAACCGAATGATGTTTGTTTTTCCACACAAAAAATATATTTTTACAATTATTTTGTCATCCATGACGACGCGACGCGATCACGTGGGCACTTTCTAGAATCTAGATATTCTGTGGATCGTCTGTGATACACAGAATACTTAGAAGTTAGTATGTACCGAACGCGCCGCGCGTGTCGTTACTATTTAATGTTTGTGTAATTTCCGAACCAACAAACCGATATTGTTCAAATTTTGACGGGACAATATAAAAAATGTGTTCTTTCTTACAAAAAAAGAATTATTGAAATTAAACAACGCAAACATGAGTTACAACCAAATACACATTTTGACTTTCACCCCCTCCCGCAAGAAAACCAATCAGAATTTGGGGATCAAAAGTAGCCTACAGCAATGTCCTTAGTATAAACTAAAATCATGCCAAGTTTCAGCTGAATTGAATCAGTAGTTTCGGCGTGATGCGTGATCCCTATACAGAAAGACAGACAGACAGACAGACAGACAGACAGACAGACAGACATGAAAGAAAAAAAATTGCAGTTTCGCCATCAGTATCGACTATGGAGTGACCCAAAAAAAAAATTTTCAAAATATCTTCAATGTACAGAATTCGACCCGTTACAGTTTTATTATAAGTATAGATTATTGACTTCATATAAATTTTGGAAAAGTGATTTGCTCTAATACTTTATTTCATGTCTTATTTTCGTCTTCTTGCCGAAATGCTTTTGGAATATAGTTTTACTGTTTTTTATAACAATTAATTTTAAAAATCATTGAAAATAAAAATGTATTGTTAGACTAATGAAATTTTGTCATGTTATAAGTTTATTAGGTATTTATCGTTCTCATTATTAGGAAAAAGTAAAAAACTGAATAAAATGTACCTAAATAAAGGCAGTAAAATATTTTGAAAGCTAAAATAACGTTAGGGTTTTTCTAGATTTGCAGAAAGAAGATGGAGCGGATACGTTGTCATTTAGTTCACGAGTTATTTATTTATTTATTGACAGCGTGTAGCCAGTTGAGCGACCAATGATGTAATGGCGAGACAATGTACTAGCGCTTTTATTTTTATCGATAATAAGTTTAAACTTAACCACCATTTTGCCTGATGTTATGAAAACTGTACGTATGGGTAAATAGCACGCTTACCCAAAGTTCTATGCTACTTTTTGAACATGAAAAGTTTAAATCACTGCCTAACATTGCACTGCACACACGTAATTTTTGCTCAAGAGTTTTCTTCAAAAACATTGCCCTTCAAGTCGGGACACAAAAATGTTAACATACTGCTTAGTGGTGAAATAACAAGCAAAGGTAAAGGTGTGGTACTTATTCAGGTGGATTCAGGTAAAAAATATGCATTACGCTACAACGAAATATTTTAGGGATCCTACTGCACCATTTGGCGACGCTATCTCATAAATGTTAATATTAGTACTAGGAATAATGATAGCGTAAAACAGTGTTTATTGGAATATATTTTTAGGGAAACAAAGGATTGTCTACTCTCTTCAACCCTTACTGAATCCAATCTGTTTTGGATTTTACGGAAGCTGAAGTTACAGATTGTCACAACGAATTCCCGCACCATTCTTCCTTGATTTAATAAGGATCACCTGACACCCGTTAATCCTAGCAGATTTACCCCCTTCTCCCCTCCGCCCGTGATTTATCCCTTTAATCCATAATTTCTGTTTGTCATCTTATTAAATTAGGTCCGTTATTATCCGGAGCGGTTCGCGTTTTTGTGGAAGTTTTCTTTTGGAATTCGTTTAAGGAAAGAAGATCCATTTTCTGTTTTTGTAGCCGTGACCGCTCATAAAGTTGTGATAGGGCCATTATCATTTTAAGTGGTTTTATCTGATCCGTAGGTTTGCTAGGACCAGGTTTTTATTCAATTAATTTCAATTTCAAAACACCTTAATGAAAGTTAAAGTTAAATCTTAATATTTGAAAATGTTGTGTTGTGAAATGTTTGTTCCTAGTGTACTCTTCACCAAGTTTATCGATATTCACGAAAGTTTAGATCGATTTGACTAGTAGTTTTTTTTTTAATTTAGCAACTCCGCAGACTCCGGAGGCCGTGACCTTTGTCATTTGTTTTCTTTTTTACATGAATATTGGATTAGGAGAAGAAAAGGAAATAGGGGGGAGTAGGGAACATTTTCATTCTAATTCTAGGTCTATTTTATTGACGTGACAACGTCTTATAAATTGGTTTGCCGGGTGACACTTCAAGAAACTGCGTTACGCTCCGCTCACGTTATGCGCTCACAACGAGAGCGAGTGAGAGGCACGCGTCCCTTCCACTCGGGCATGGTTAGCCCGCCTAAGAGCGAGAGAGACAGACATAAAAAGTGAAAGGCACGCGTCCCTTCCGTAAAATTATTTTACCACTCAAAGTCGTTGTCACGTAAAACTTTCGCCCGTATACCGACTTTACAGGCAACCAATTTTTTTTTCTAAACCGCCTCCTCCCGGCTCAGCGCTTCCACCACAACTGCATTATAGGATAGTCATTATATTTTATCTATGAATGGTCTTAATGTGACAATATCTAAGTGAACCCGAAACGATTATTTATCAAGTATTTACTACTATAGAGGTAGTACAACTAGCAACGGCTAGTAGTTTACCCCCGTGGTTTTTGTTCTCGTTATTTTCCCGGGATAAAAGTTGCCTATATGTTCTTTTCCTTATTTCAGCACGATTCGTTCAATATTTTTATAGTATAGAGTGACAAAACGAACAGAACATGTGCCTGACGGTTAGCAACATGCCTGTCCATAGCAACACAGTGACACGCAGCTATTGGAACATGAAGAGTCCAAATCATTACCTAGCATCGCACTGCGCTCGTCCTCCGGATATTTATAAGATGTTTCATCTCTGAGCCCAGTTATTTATCTGGAAACATTGCCCTTCAAATCGGAGCGCAGTAATGCTTGCGTACTACGGCGGTAGAATATGGTGTGGTACTTATAACATTAAGAGGATAAGCTTGATACGATTACCAGTGTGTGTGAATCATTTTTATTTATAGAAAATTGATATTATCTAAGTTCAAAAATTGTAAATAATCTGTTCAATTCTTACTACGTGATTCAGTAACGGACATCTAAACATACATTCCTTCGCATTTATAATATTAGTATGACATAAAATAGAACCTTTAAAACCACGTAACAAAGTACGAGAGATAACCAAATCAGAAGCTCCTGACCCAAAAGAATTTTTATCTACCACGACAGTCGTATTACTTAAACCTAATTGGTTTTTATTGTCGTCTCCTTTCTCAATAAGATAAAAGAAGTGCCCCTTTGAGAATTAATTGCGTTCGCCGCCGTTCTTACGGAATGTCGGTGAAAGATTGGTTATCAAATTTTATTTTTACTCGACTAGAAAAGTTTTTTTTTTGTTATATATTTGTACTAGCAGCGATGCATGGTTTCGGTGGTTCAAATCCCTTCAGTAGTTGTGGCATGAAAGAATATCAAACATACATTTATATATTTTTACAAAGTTACGCGTTTATAATACCTATTACTAAGATTTTCCGGCGAATTTCTTTGCGTACTACTTAGATTGTCTATTCTCTAAATAAATAAATATTTTTCTTTAGTGATAACCCAGTCGGCAGGGAACTGATGCGTTCTAACAGCATGATTGAGCAAAAAGTTAATTTTACATTATACGTAAATACTAGTAGTGCACCGCGCATCATTGTTATTTTTTCCTGTCGGAGTGCCTATGCTCAAGAAAACAACATTTCGTGGTTAATGTTCCAAAAACTCTAATTAATAACTATTGACTCCATATTCCTGGTTATAAAACCTAGGCTTCAGAATACGTAACTTAAGATATTTTATGCTAATATCATAATAATCAAGTTTTAATGTCTACTGAAATTATCATATTTAGATAAAAGTTTAATTTTTACAGAACTAATAATACCTATTCTCAATCCATTTATTTCAACCTTTGACGCGGCTTTTGATTAGATGCAGTGCAATGCGATCTCTTATCAGGCTTAACCTTTCAGTCGATTGAAAAGAAATTGATCTCTCTACGAGTAGGTATTGGGTTTATTGGGATTCATTTGGAGTTTATTGAGTGTAATGTAAGACATTACCCAATATTTATAGATATTTGAGTTTATTTATTAGCACAGTACATTAAAACATGTTTCTAGCCGTGTCTAGTGGTTTTACCAGCGTAGTTCCGATAGCTATCCCGGCTGATGAAACTAGACTAGCTATAAATATGATTATGCTATTTGAGACTACCTCTCTAATCTGTACTCCAAATACTTATCAACCAAACCCAACGCTTTCTGACGTGATTGAGAAAGAACATATTTTCACGGTAAAATTTATGATATTAGTAGCGTGGCAACGACATTTTGTTTGTAACAAAAGTCCGATCATTATCAACATCAGCCTTTAATTGTCAGCAACTGAACACAGTTCGGTTTGCCGACGACATAGTCATTGTGGCGGAGTCGCTGGTGGACCTCGGTGCTATGCTCAGGGACCTCAGTAGAGTATCCCAACAGGTAGGTTTGAGGATGAATATGGACAAGACGAAAGTCATGTCAAATGTTCATGTCTCACCTTTACCGGTTATTGTTGGGAATACCACACTGTTGTTGTTGACGAATACGTCTACCTGGGTCAGTGGTCAGGTCAGTGGTTGACAGATCTGGAAAGTCGAAGGCTACGTAAAAAACAGGAGGAAATTGCCAAAAAAACATTATGTTTTTCTTGAGTGTGCGCCATTCCCCCTACTTACCCTTTCCTCCACTCCCTTGCTTACAACTTTGCCTGCTTAACTTTATTGTTGAAAAAAAAAATCTTTTTCAGCGATAAATCCACCAAATTGTTAATTTATTTCTGTGTATCTTCTTTTTTCTTTTAATATGTCTATCCATTTTATAAGATGGTTTATAAAAAGTTGTCTATCAAACTCAATATATTGTGTAAAATGAAAACAACCATTAGTTTATATGACGAAGTCAAGCACCTCTTCCGTCCTAACCGTGTCTGTGAAATGCCTTTTTTATAACCTAAAACACCACTTTTATGACCTAACGTCCAATAACTCGTCGCCAATGTCGGCACTAGCAGTTAAATCGGTGCCACAGATAACAAACGTTAGTTATCTGTAGACGACGCGACGCTACATCGTAAACTTTTCGTGAGTTGTAAGTACTTTTTAAAGTTCTTACTTTGAAATTTTTGTGAAATATTTTGATAAACAAATTCAAATTATTATAATTATTTTTACTCGGAAATCCCACCGTACATGTTAAAAACAATTCTCTTTGCTCCTGTTCTTGCACATGCAAGAAAAATCATGTTATCTGTTGATAGCAACTACTGTAAAACTTATTAAAAACTCGTAACTTAATTACCTAAGTTAAAAAACTGATTAAAATCAAATTATTCATTACACCTTGACGATGATGTAAGTAGAACACAGGATAAAAATTTCTAATGCTTTTTCTTTTTCTAAGGCACTTTTACAGATAGGTATATGTGTAGGTCACCGTAAAATTGTGTATAACGTAGGATTATAATTACACGCGTTAGATTATAATCCGACGGTGTTTACAGTTTTACAATTACCTATATATTTATGTAGGTATATAATATTATAACTAATAGGTATTTAATTAAAAAAATAGCCACTCTCCAAATCAAAGGATATCTGCATTTTTTTTAAATAAAATGTCTTTATGTTCTTTAAAATTATAATTTGATAGATTTTTAAATGTCTGTTTATTTGCTTTCAGCTCTTACGACTTGATTAAGCAAAAAGTTTAACATTCGCAATAGATCCTAGTAAGATTTGTAAGTTGATTTTAAAAATTTACAAGTAGGTATATTTAATATAAATACGTTTGCAGCAGTTGTCAAATATAAAAATTTTAAATGTGTCTAAAATACGGAGCTAAAACTATTTTAATGAATTATTCGTCTACGCTCTAAGTCAGCGGCAACAGAGTCACATACTCTGTGGGTTTACAGTTTAACCACCTGTCCAGTGACCGGCGCGTTCCACTGATTTATTAGATCCATTACTACATCCACCTTCCACTGGAACGGCCGTGAACAGGATTTAGTGAGGAAAAGGTTCGTGATGAAACGTTATGAGAAAACCATGAGTGAATCAGCAGTAGTTTTCTTTTCATTAATGTCAGCGTAGATTTATTTGGCGTGTAGGCAATCTTATACTATAACTAGCTTCGCTCCGTAGCTTCACCAGCCTACAGACAGACAGACAGAAACTCTTTATTATGCAAACCGATAAATTACAAACACATAAACAGAAAAAAAACAGCCTGATTCCGTAATTTCCCCGGAATAAAAATAATCTAAAAATGTTATTTCAGATCGTTACCAATTTATGTACCAAATTTCATCCAAATCCTTTAGTAGTTTTTGAGTGAAAGATTAACAAACATACATCCTTATATTCTTACAAACTTTCGCTTTTATAACATTAGCAGTATTAGCTGTTGCCTGCATCTGATGGCAAATAACATGACTTCCACATAACGGCATAGCGACACGCAGCTGTTGTAACATAAAGCGTCCAAATCATTACTTACCACTGAACTGCGCTCGTCATCCAGAGATCTAAGATATTATATCTCTAAGCCTATTGTCTCTATTGTTCAAACAATAAACCTCTGCAGCTTTATAATATTAGTATTAGGTGTCCTCTCAAATGTGGAAGGTACAACAGATCTGAACAGTAGCTCATTTTATATCAAGCACAGATTTGCTCTTGTATGGAGTACTGTTCGTGTCTTAAGAACTCGTAGCCTAAGTACCAGCTGGAGAATCTAAAAAACCATCGAAAGTCATGCTTAACTCTCACGTTGGCTGAGAGTTAAGCATGTCCATGCATATCCTTGATTGAAAAATGATTCAAGGTCTTTGAAATCGACGATGAGATGTATATGTGTGTTCTCATGTGCGTGATCTTATGTATCACCGTTTTCCTATCGAACTGCTCGTAGATCGAAAAAGTGACATTCATTCATGATTGGCGTTACAAAGACTCGAACGAGGAAGTTTGACACTACTTTCGTAATAACGTCTAGAATGAGAGATGTGTAGCCTGAGTGGGTTTTTCCTGATGGTTACAATCTTGATGCTTTCAAATCTCGTTTATGAAGCATGCTTACACGCTCCATCGTAGACCTACAGGTGTGATTCTTACCTAATATCTCTCTATAACAAGGTCAGGCGTTCTTGCTACTGGACTACCAGGGCTTTTTGCATACTTTTACTTTTAACCACAGCTGAAACGTTACGTTTGAATATTTCCCTGTTCCTGTGGTTTTCATTGCATTTAAAAAAAATCTTTTTTTTTTTTCAAATAAGTAGAGCATCAATTTTAATTTTATTGAATTCGAAATCGGTCAAGCGGTTTTACATCGACAAAAAACTAAAAATATATACCTACGTGCTATTTTCGTTTATTCTGAAACCTTCCACCCGTGTCATTGGAATAGTTGATTTAGTTGAGCTAACCATAGTTTTTTTTTTTACTTTTATAGGTTTACACTTGACCGCCATCTACTTATCACAAAAGTAGAGTCAAATCTCTTCGTTCGTGTCTTTGGAACATCAACCATGAAACGATGTCGCTTTTTCGAGCTACGAGCATTCCCATAGAAAAAAGGGCAAGGTGGTATCACATCATGTAAATCAGTGGCACACTCTCCAAAGTGTATCCGATGTTTTCACAATTTTTACTATTACTATTTGAGTGTGTTTAACTTTTAAAACGAATTCGGTTGCTAAATTGTTAGAGTTTTTTTGATATATATTACACTAGTTTTACACATGTCCTCTATCACGCTTGATGTGAAGCGACGATGATGTGTGAGTTTATAATGGAGCGAGTTTACGTAAAAGAAAGCGATCCACTCTGGATTTGAAGACACCAAAAATGTAACCTACGGGAAACATTCACACAAGCAAAGCATTCTACCCGTTTCACCGTTACCAAGTACTCGAAGATGCCTGTAGCTAATTGACAACGAACTGTATTGCTTCCAAGATAAAGCATCTTTGATGGTCCCATTTAAATTAGTGGAATCGGTTGAACAGTTTATGAAAATTAACAAAAATTTAGATTTACAATATGTACATATGTATAAAAACAAAATAAAATTATTATACCATACAATAAAAATAAAAATAAACAAATTTACAAATTAAACACGCTGTCGAGATCACTACTGCGCGGCAGGGTACCCAGAATGCTGGCAGCGTTGCCTCTTTGAATAGCTAAACTCAGCTTTTGGGCAAACTAGGCGCCAGCTCTGGGATCCCCTGAAGCGAGGACCAAACGTTTCGAAAGATCTTTCACAAAATTTTTGGTATCGGACGACCATTGCGAGCGGATTGACTGACATGAGACGGTGCCAAGGTGTCTACGCAAGTAGCGTCCCTTTTAAGATTTGTTTCAAATTACGTAAGGGTATTAGAAAATAATTATAATAATTTATCGCAACATGTAAAATTTAGATTGGAAACATCGATGATATTTTAGTTATCTCTTGGGAGCAGTGGGTTGACCTATCCCTATTAGTTTCACAAATTTTGTTAAACATAGCTAAGCGTGTGAGTGTATTTTTTTTAATTAAAACCATTTGGTTTTTAACCCCCGACCAAAAAAAAGGGGTGTTATAAGTTTGACCTCGATGTCTGTCTGTCTGTCTATCTGTCTGTGTGTGTGTCTGTCTGTGGCACCGTAGAGCTCAAACGGATAAGCCGATTTCGATGCGGTTTTTTTATTTGAAAGTTAATATCCGTGCGGATGTTCTTAGCTATGTTTGGTTAATATCGATTCAAGATGGCCGCCTCCACAAAATGGCGGATAAGATATTTCTTCACAACCTACCTCAATATGGGTAGCAAATGAAAGGGCTTGGCTAGTAGAATACTATACACTATAAAAAAAATCAAATCCAAGATGGCTGCCACCACAAAATGGCGAATTATATAATTTTTTTCACAACTCCCTCAATATGGGTGTCAAGTGAAAAGGCTTGACTAGTATAATGTTGTACAGATAATAAATCCAAGGTAGTCGGGGGTTAATCAAAATTTTTAATTTTGTTCCTGTTAATATAAACATAACTTTATGATATCGTTAAAACGGTAGCCACTTCTTTTGAAGGCCTCGTCGCCATGAAATAACTAGAATAACAGGTACGAACGATCAGCAATAGATTAATGGCAATGGCATAAAACTTTTGTTATCGCTATACATATAAAATTAGCAACCCCACATAAATCTCTAACTCTAATTTCTATGTAATCATATACCGTGTACAGGACGTAAATGGTGAAGCCTGAATTACTGCCGTTGACAGTCGTAATTCAACAACCATTAGGTTTTTACGTCTCCGCGACCTTCAAGCGAATTGCCTACCACTTTCGTTTTGTTATGAGTACTTGGTAGGTGATGGTTTTAGGTACTCTTGTGCTCGTAACACGCAATAGGTAAGACAGCTAAAAAACATATTATGCCGATAGTTAGATCATAAAAAAAAAATGTTTTTTGTTTCACAAACTTAAAATGACGATGACGAGCGCATAAAAGTTTAGAGTAACGTCATTTTATGGTACGATTTTTACGAAAACGTGACGTCAAAACTCCCCACTCTAAAAATTTGATGACATGTAATATATTTATGTCGTTTTTTAATAATTTATCAAAACATATATCTAGATGACATAGTGTTAGCATCTTATGCAAAATTTGATTTAACAGGAGGTCGGTTTCTTTTTTTTCGGAGAAAATTAATTCCAGTTATCGACTGAACACTGTTTGATCGTCAATGATTGTGTTTTGTGTTCAGTTACGGACACAAAAATATTAACGTTTGTGCAGGGAGTAAATTATAAATATCACACTGTTTTTTTATAGTATAGAGTGACGAGACAAGCAGAACATGTGCCTGATGGTAACCAACATGCTTGCCACATAACAGCACAGTGACACGCAGGTATTGGAACATCCAAATCATTACTTGCAGCACTGCACTGCGCTCGTCCCCCAGTGAAATAAGATTTTTTATCTCTATGCCCTGTTATTTCACTGAAAACATTGCCCTTCAGACCGGAACACAGTAATGTTTGCACATTACTGTTTGGCGGTAGAATAACTGGCAAAGGCGTAGAACTTCCCCAGGCGGGCTCGGCAAAGAGTCCTACCATTACAAAATGAAAATGTTCTATACAAATCCAAATCTACTACTTTTCCTACTACTACTACTACTACTACTACTAGGTAGTAGATAGATATTACTTACCTGTGCCTACTTACCTGTGCCTACATAGCACCAATCTACTAAGTTTTTGACCTGACTGGCACCGACTTCAAATACATGAGTAAGTAGCGCTTATAATAATGATTTTAGTTTATTTTTCGCTTTTGAGTGCCTATTTGTGGTTTGAAGTCGGTTTAATTTTTTGTACGAAAATAGTTTATTTTACCCTTTTCAGTGTAAAACAAGTTTTTATTAATCCATTTACACAATTTCGTATTGTTAAGATCGAATTAAATAACTTTTGTGAAATCTACAACTACGTCATCCGGAAAATTGTACGCAAATTTTAGTTTATGGTTCATATTTGAAAAACCACCAGATCGATTTCGATAAGATTTATATGGGACCATTCGGAAAGCATACTCATCCGAACACAAAAATAAATTTTAAAATCGGTGCAGGGATTCTTGAGAAATCAGGTAACATACATAAAAAAAAAACATACGGGTCGAATTGATAACCTCCCCCTTTTTTTGGAAGTTGGTTAACAAATATTCATCGGTAACTTGTCTCTGAAATAGAGACAAAAGTGTCCAAGTTTGCTCCCTGCCTTTGGTACCTACTAAACTTTAATTAAAATGTATTTAATTATGTATAATCAAGGCAAGTATGTGATTACTAAGTGGCTTATTATGCTATAAGCCTCATGAACACACCTTTTCACGGCTACACGCAAATAGCCCACCTGACCTACGCTGTAAGTTATGACGACCACGCATGGGTATGTGGTAGCTCCGGCCATGGTTTTATGCTTCTTCAGAATACGGTACAAAACAGATTTTTAAGTTGACATGAATTTTATTTTCTGCTGAAATTATATTTCATAAACTATTTTTTCATTTATATTCATAATAATAGAAATCGTTTTCAATAATTTAAAATTGTACTCAGACACTCGACAAAATTTAGATTTTTTAGCAAAATTAGAAAAATTTAGCTTTTTGTTGATACAAAAAGCACACATATCCAAATTGAGAACCTTCTCCTTTTTTTAAGTTGGCTAAAAGTGGAAAATGTGTAAGACCCTGAGGCTAGATGGGTTGTCAATATAAGGAAGATAGCAGGCAGTTGATGGAAAGCAAAGCGGAGGGTAGGGCTGAGGGGTGAGCTGTTGGAAAGGCCTATAACAGTCAACAGGCCGGGCGTCTGACCTAAATACAGCAATAACGGCTTACAATGCGTTTGCTTCGTCGTGGCTCAGATACGGTATTACTCTTTGGGGAAATAGTGTGGATGCAGACAGCCTCTTTGTCGCCCAAAAAAAATGTATCCGTATCCTGGCTAATATAAAAACTCCCGACACAGACATACATAACTTTCACAATCCATATTTTATAAAATTTAAAATACTCTCTCTTACTTCATTTTAGAACGTTGTAAATTTGTTAGAAAATATAATGAATTCTTCGATAAATTTGCGGACCAACCTCGGAAGACTGCACGAAACATTAGATCTCAATATAGGCACAAACTCGTTGAACCTAAATCCCGGTCAGAAATGCATAGCGCTGGCCCACACTCAATGGCTGCAAAAATATACAATAAGCTACCAAATGACATAAAAGACTTGGAAAAAAATATCCATTTTATTGAATGTCTAAAGAATATATTAGAGAATAAATGCTATTACAAACTAAAAGACTTTTTTCAAGACAATTTTGATGACCTAGAAATGAGACGTTCCGATGCCACTTTTGCCATGCCCTTATAGGGCCATATGTAACGAATACAATAACTATAATCACAACACATGATTGTACTGTACCTACATATGACTATGACGCAATAAAGATTTGAGTATTGAGTATTGAGGCCCAACAGTAGACTAAGATAGGCCGTTGATGATGATGACAAACGATTTTTTTAAGTTACTGAAATTGTATTTAGACATCGAAGAACAGAACATTCGCGATTCTGCGATAGTTTGATTACAAGGTTCAGGTTTCCATCGCCGCGTGCAGTCGGGCTATGCTTCTTAATCGCGCCGCTACCTTTCAAACCGGTGAAGGAAATCGTCGTGAGAAAACCGACATGCACCTAGAATTTTTCGAGGTCATGTGTTGACACCAACCTTCACTGGGCTAGCGTGGTGTATTTTGGCCTTGACTGTCTCGAAAAGACTTTTCGAGAGAAAGTCCCGAGAGGACTCGGGCCACACAAAATTTTCCATAATTCAAATTCATACGTTTTTGAAGAACATGAAAAATGCCTCAGGTTTTTTACGAAATAGTATGGAATTTTAAATTTAGTTCTAATGTGTACAAGCATATATACAGTGACGTCACAATGATAGTGCAGTCTAAAATGTCTCAAACTAATTGTTTATTAACATGAAAGGTTTCCAGCTGTTACAGCCATTTGAATTTAATTGAAGGTTTGAAGTTAAAGGTGAACTAGAGAGCGTACTTTTAACGTGGAGTTATGTCTGACAGTCACGCTGTGGAACGAAATAATTGCTTCATGAATAACTGTTTCAATTTGATTCGAACCTTATTTTCAATAAAACAAAGATTATATTTGATGAAATTTTAGGCTACCGGTAATTGTTTTTCGAAACGAGTAGAGTTCAAAATTTAATGCTTACTGTAATGCCTGTTTGGTATATTGTGATACTTACGTAGATGGGAGTCTGATACATGATATCGCCAATAAAAAAATGCCTACTGCAGCGTAATACGTATAACTGCTCATATATTACGCAAATGACGCTAATGCCCGAGCGACACGAGGCTAGTTTTTCAAGCTAGGATAGCAAACTAGTGTTAGTAACCTAGTAAGCTAGTACTTATAGCTTCGTGTGGGCAAAACTTGCGTTGCGTAGCTGTGTCTGCATGAAGCTGGACTTGCTAGCTTCCTATCCTGGCTTAAAAAACTAACCTATACACCTCATGTATGTTAGAATAAATAAATAAGTATTGGTGGACAATTCACACACAACACTATTTGACCCCAAACTAAGCTAAGCTTGTACACTCCGCGAGGCATAAGCTGAGCTTTGCATTTGTGTGAGTGTACATGGATAGTGTAGGTGTGACAGCCGGCCTTAGGCGCGGCGCCATTCTGTCTCGCCGCGCTCCTGCCTGGTGATCACTCACACTAATGCAAAGCTCAGCCTATACCTCGCGGACAAAATTTCAAGCTCCTGCCTGATTGGTGATCACTCACGCTAATGCAAAGCTCAGCTTATACCTCGCGGAGTGTACTATGGAGGCCAGATAGCTGATATAATACTTATATAGTTTTAAATACATACTTATTATACATAGAAACACCCAGGCACATTACAAATGTTTGAATTCATCCCACAACAATGGCGACATAGTGATGTGCCGCGACAAAACTATTATATGACACTACCACAAGAGTAATCAGATCAGTGCTTTCGGTGTAAAGGGTTTGTTCTAACGTTGTACGTAGTATATCTAAACTCTTTGCATGACATGTAATTCACTCGGAAAGCTGGCACAAACCAGAATCGCCAAACTGCATCTGAACAGCTGAAGATCAACCCGGTTAATTATTATTAGTGGACTAAAACCCTCTACACACGAGCTCTAAAATCAGAGGAAATTACGTAAAAGTAGTGGGGGAGGTCCCTACATCGCACCATATGATTGGTGATTTATTTATTTATCCACTAGTTAAATTTCTTCTGATTTTAGGGCTCGTGAGTAGAGGGTTTTACTTACTTGCCACATCTAGAAGAGCATCCCAAATTACGTCAATCTTCACCTATCTGTTTAATTATTTTGTAAGTAATTTAGGATGTTAATAATTATTACAAAATTAGGCTATCCAATAAATGTTGCCTAGGCTGTGATTAATCGAATAATTCAAAGTGGTATGTAATTTTAAGTAACATTCTCTTTAATAAAAAAACCACTCTCGTTTAAACCCAGTTGTTCAGTCTGTACACGTTATTTAAGGATTTTCCTATTTATTGCCCGGTTTACGGCTCCCGATTTACGATTTTACCGATAATATACGATCTGTACCAGTAATTTACGTTTCAACAAGTTTAATGTATTCTAAATTGGATTTAGCAGAGATAAGCGGAGTACTCGGATTTTCCAAACGGAAGAATAAATAGAACAGTTAAAGTTTCCACTGCTGAGTATCAGGGTCTTTTCACTAAGAGACGATAAAAGCTACTAAATTGAACACCTGATCACTTTTTTTTTTCATTTTAGCACTCTGTTTAATGCCTTGCAATGGGCTTGCAAACTATTTCTGGATTGACAAAATTGTAGGTGTTACTGTAATTGGAGAGAAAACAACAACACGTCGCTCTATAAATAGCTGATTATATTGTCTCTTAAACTGTAGAAGTGACGCGGGGCTAGAGACTGCTCGCTTTCCGCTATTACCCGCTTAAATACATCGATATAAACCAATGGATGTGCCCTGAGTAACTTGAAATTGGTAATAAACTGCGTTTCTATGTGTGTCGACAACCACAATAAGTAGAACCACAGCATATCGCGCCGCTAGCAATTCTAGAGGCCAAGTAGATTGGCTATGTGTAAACTTAAGTAGTTTACACTTATTTTGGTTGTCGACAACGAATAGTGATAAGTAAAAACGTCCGGCGTTCACCGCTTCCTGCAACCAACTGGAACGGAATGAGTGAGCTCACTCTTCCCAACTATGACATGATTCCGTTCGCTCTGAAGTTTAGGAGGGCACATCTGTGTATTGAGATCTTTGCTTAAATATAGTCTCAGATACAATACTCCTACACAGTGGTTTCGCGCTTTTCCTTGCACTAAACTACTTAAAGTATTAAACATATTTATAAGATACTAGCGGTCTGCGATAGCTTTGCCCAAGGTACAAATGTAGCTTGTAGCACGCATGGATCATGTACATATCTAATTTTGAAAGAATTTATTTTGAAATCAGTCCAGTAGTTCCCAAGATTAGCGCGTTGAAACAAACAAACTCTTCAGCTGCAGTAATATTCGTATAAATTATAATTGGGGTTTAAATATACATTAAAAATAATCATAATATCTGGTGTTGATATCTTTCTAAACGCATAAAATATTGATTAATTTTTCAGTCGTGGTGTGTTATCCTTGTGAATATTTTAACCCGATTAGGCTATATTATTAATGTATTATATGTAACCAGTCAACTGCCGGGTCAAAGAAACCCGAGCAAGGCTCGTGCTACCAACCGCTTTCAACGAAAGTCCGCTTGTCATCACCGTAACTCATGACTGATTGTATACTTTTATTGTAAGACTGTGGAATAGGTGACAAGAATATAGATAGATGCTCTTTATTATTGCACACACCAAAATTCGAAACCACTAATACAGGAGAAGAAAAAACGATAAAAATTGTGTTACAACCGGTAACCATTTTTCATTAGTAACAATTTTTCATTCTTAACTTGCCTAGTTAAGAATAAAAATGAACGTTTCGTTAATTATTGATTTTAAGATAGGTTTTGTGGGAACACTCCACGAAATTTCTCAAATACTGCTGTATTTGTTTGCACTATATAGTCTAACGATTTCCAAGTAAGCAACAAGAGAACATAATAAGTACATAACCGTCTCGATCGTCTTGCATTAATAATGTCGTTTCTCCTGGTCCGTAAACATCGCCATTTGCGAACATTATTTCCTGTTCTCCACGAAATTGAATAACACAGGCCATTATTCCCGAATACGACTCCATTATGAGATTTATTCTGCGTTTGTTTGAGTTTCAGGTTGAAATGAGCAGGTTTCTGTTCTGTGCTATTTTAGAAAAACAAGCATTTTGTTCAAAGCTAATGTTCATTTTAAAATAGGTTTGAAAAACTTGCTGTAGGAGATAATGAGATAAATTGATTGTTTATTTTTAGCTAACAGTAGTTTTGTACATCTAATGTAGTAGTGAGTATGGTAATAACTTAAAATATGAACGGGCAAAAGTGGTACCTTTGCAACAATTAAAAAATGTAGTAGGAGTAAAGTTAGTTTTACTTAATTAAATTAATATCATCATCCACAGCCTTCTCTATCCCACTGCTGGGTAAAGGCCTCGGTCCTGTGCCAATCGAATCCAGCAGGTCTACTACGAAGTCCGATAAACGATATATCGGTCGAAGTTATGGACGTTTTATACCACGAAACACAATCGGTTGGTTGATCTGATCGGGCGTTTCGTTCATCCCGACCGACACTGATTTGACAGTTTTTGTGTCATCAACCGACCGATTTTCGATTAATAGACTTGTTACAGAAGCTGCTCTTCAGCGCCCTCTGCGCTGGCCAACGTTCGATAGGTAGTGCAGAGCTCCATATGCCCTTTTTATGGTAGTTTTTTAGAAGGACTCTTGGCAGAGCCCGCCTGGGGAAATACCACATCCTTGCCAGTTATTTTACAGCCAAGCAGTAATGTGCAAACATAACTGTGGTCCGGTTTGAAAGGCAATGTGTCCAGAGAAATTACAGGGCTTAGAGATATAATATGTTAGATCACTGGGTGACGAGCGTAGTACAGAGCTAGGTAATGATTTGGACTCTTAATAATTCCAATAGCTGCGTGTCACTGTGCTGTTATGTGG
The DNA here is from genome assembly GCA_017562165.1 of Ectropis grisescens. NCBI lineage: Eukaryota > Metazoa > Arthropoda > Insecta > Lepidoptera > Geometridae > Ectropis > Ectropis grisescens. The sequence continues at coordinate 24,591,126 of CM029784.1, read as the reverse complement.
CAGGCATGTTGCTTACCATCAGGCACATGACCTGCTCGTCTTGTCACTCTATAAGTTCTATAAAAGAAAAGTATCATCTGCTTGTATTGATCATGGATTGTATTAGAATGTATCTAATTTTTCACTTACTGCGTGAATATCATAATGTCCAATTGTCCAGCTGTCCAAGTTAATCTTGTGTCTTCAAATGGGGAGTGATTAGGATTATTCTAGGTAAGCACCTTCTAACGTAGACTGCATTGTCGCTTAATTGCAGGGAGATTACGGTCAAGTACAAACCAAGCTTTGGTAAAAAATATATTTGAACGAAATAATTCAAAAATCTTTAACCTCTCCGCCTCTGCTCTCCGGGCGTAAACAACGTCGTCAATGTATCTAAATCTAACAGATGTTCTTATGCGACAGCTATCGGTTACTATTAGTAAGACAGTATGCTTATCAAACTACTTTTCAAATTAAAAAAAAAACTATAAAAGTAATTTAACGCAGCAGATTAGTTAAAAAGTTCATGTTTTAATTCTTGAGAAAATCCAATCAAAGTACTCGGTAACCCGAACGAACCCGATGTACGTATCTTTATCAGGATTGCAACTATAGTCACCAAAAGAAGCCACACCAACCTGAAAGAAAATAAGAAATCGTTTGATTTTCTATCGCAGAATTGTGCTAATGACGGGGTCAAAAATAAAATAAAAAGTTATTGGTGGATAATTCACACACAACTCCATCTGACCCCAAACTAAGCAAAGCTTGTACTGTGGTGGCTAGATAGCTGATAATATTATACTTGTATAATTTTAAATGCATAGTACTTATTACATATAGTAACATCCACAAACAGTGCAACTATTGATTTGACTCCACGTTTGTGATAAGAACGTCTAGGTTGTGGAATGCGTTGCCTGAGTGGGTTTTCCCCGATGGTTACAATCTTGGTGTCTTCAAATCGAGAGTGAATCGGTTTCTTCTAGGTAAGCACGCTCTATCGTAGATCGCATCATCGCTTAACATCAGGCGAGATGGTGGTCAAGTGCGAACCTATTCTAGTTAAAAAAAACTATTTGAATACATCACACAAATATTTGCACTGGGTGGGATTCGACCCTCGGCTTCGCAGGCAGAGTTACTACCCACTAAGGCACGAGGCCAGTCGATATATCAATTATATCATTGTAATTATTCCATCAAGTAGATTTTAGAAAAATATGGCACACTTGTTTTTTGTTTTATCAAATCATTTAAAGTTGACAAAGATATCATCAAACTTCCGCAGTGGGGAGTTATGACGTCACGCACGCGTGACTTGGAAACTTTATGCACTGTACCTTCGTAATTTTTGTTTATGAAAAAGAAATATATGTGTACAATATTTTTTAATAATCTTACTGACGCACTTATTGTTTTTTTAGTTATCATGCCTATCATGTATCAGGAACTACAAACAGCGAAATATATTACCAAAACTGTGAAATATATCACCAAAACTGTAAAATATATAACGAAAACTGTGAAATATTTTACCAAAACTGTATAATAAAAATTAATAATCAAATATTGTATTCATGTTCTTTATTTCTCTTAAGTTAATTGTCTTATATTTATCATCTTGTCAATTAGTGTGTATGTTTATGTAGGTATATGTTATGATTAAGTAGTTGTATCTATTAGTGTATTATGTTTTTGAGTAGTTTAAGTATTTGTGTGTAATGCTATTAGAATGTACGTTTATCTCGTAGTAATAGTCTTTATTGCGCACCACGCTTTTTATATTCCTTATCATTTTCTCCACCCCAAGGTTGCCTGGAAGAAATCGCTTTCAGCGATAAGGCCGCCAGCTGTTTCACTAGTTTTATTGTTTTCCTATATTGTATGTGTTATTTTAAGTTGTGAACAATAAAGAGTTTTCATTCATTCATTCATTCAAAACTGTGAAATATATTACCAAAACTGTGAAATTTTCAGCAATCGTGAGTGGACCTCCGGTGTAGCTGATGCAGATGTCTTCTTTGCCTTTAGCGCACAATGTCGTCTGCGATAAGATGGTATTTAATATTAATTTTTTTATAGTATAGAGTGACAAGACGAGCAGGACATGTGCCTGATGGTAAGCGACATGCCCACCCATAGCAAAACAGTTACACGCAGCTATTGAAACATGACGAGCCCAAATCGCTGCGCTTGTCACCCGGAGATATACCTAAGGTGTTTTATCTCTTAGCCCAGTAATTTATCTGAAAACATTGCCCTTTCAAACTGGAACACAGTAGTGCTTAATACTACTCCTTGACGGCAGAATAACTGGCAAAGATCAGGTATTACTACAGGCGGACTCCGCAAAAAGCCCTACTATTAAAATTAAAATCAGAGGAAATGACGTAAAAGTAGTAGAGTGTAGCCTACATCGAACCATAAATCACCAATTATATCCTACATCCATATGATTGGTGATTTATGGTTCAATGTAGGCTCCACCCCACTACTTTTACGTAATTTCCTCTGATTTTAGGGCTCGTGTGTAGACGCTTTAAGTCAGTTTTTAAAAAGACAATGGGGCGTTTTCAAGACGCAAAAAAGACCTGTCAAATACAGTTCCAAATTTCATCGTAGGTGGCGGCACTGTTTTATTTTGTTAGAGAAATTTCACAAAAACCAACAGTGGTGCCACACTTGACAATATTAAGAACTAACTTTGACAAGTTTTTTTTCGTCTGGAAAACACCTCATTAAATTATTTAAAGTCGCTGTTATTAGAGGACTAAGATAAGGTACCTCCATTGCTTCTTTCACAGTTTGGATACAGTATTTTGTGGGTACCACTTCCATGGTCACTTTGGTTTGCCTGTGTTCAGGTTGGTCGCCGAAGTCACTTTTATCTGGGTTTGAAAAAAAATGTAAAAATACTGATTTGTAAATCAATACTAATTTGTACACTGCATGTACCATCCTCCGCTTTTGCAATAAGAATATCTGCGCTGTGGAAATCGTTGGTTGGATGGGTTATCCCAGATGCATATCTATACTAATATTATAAAGCTGAAGAGTTTGTTTGTTTGAACGCTAGGATCTCGGGAAGTACTGGTCCGAATTGAAAGATTATTTTTCTATTGGATAGTCCATTTATCGAGGAAGACTATAGGCTATAGAACATAACGCTACTATCAATAGAAGTGGACCATGAATCAAGAATGTAACAAAAACAGGAAATATTCCTTTTTGAGAGTTTTCGTAGCGTGCTTTGGCATGACAACATGTTTGTGTCGAGGTGTGTAATCAATGTTTGTGTCTAAGATTACGTCATTGAATATAAACCTTTGCTAATCAAATTTGTTTCTAAATCTCAGTTGGTACGACCAATTTCCGACAGGTGGGGTAGCAGGTAGCTGTTTGAAAGCGACATTCTCAGGAATGACTGAACAGATTTTAGTCATTCTTTCACCGTTGGATATGTACGGGATCCCGATGAGTGCTATATAATGTACCACGGGGGAAGCCGGGGCGGACGTCTAGTCTTATATAATAGTCTTGGTGTCTTCGTTCGTGAGTAAATCGTTTTCTTGTTAGCAAGGGGGCTCTATCGTATATCGTAGCTCAACATCCAGCGCCATCGCAACGGTCAATTAAAAACCTACATATAACACTTATTAGATTTATGTTTAAAAAGTGGCACTTGTCTCTTTTCAGCGCCTTAACTGAGAATTTGTAAGAATTAACTTAGTGACTACAGGGTAAAGGAAAAAATCATCAATTAATTTGAGTGAGTTTCTATACAATAATAGTCTTCAAACTCACTGGAACATGCTTTGAGATATCAGTTGACATGGCGGTTAAGGGAAAACGTTATTCACTAGCAATGCGCCGCGTTTTCACCCGCGTATGTGCGCCTATGTGTTTTTCCAGGTTCTGCTCTTTTCCAGGTTTTAATCTGTGTTTCAAATTTTAACCCGATCCGATTTGATGAAGTTAGAAAATTTAAACACAACAAACATAGAAACATTGACATTTATTACAATATTAGTAAGATCATCATCTTCATCATCAGCCGAAAGACGTCCACTGCTGAACATAGGCCTCCCCCCTAGATTTCCACAACGAACGGTCCTGCGCAACCTGCAACCAGCGGTTACCAGCGACCTTCGTGAGGTCATTTGTCCATCTAGTGGTGGTGATTAGTAGGATAGTGAGATAAAAATATGCAAATCAAACCAAATGTATCTTACCATGATACTTAGACTTCCCGTAGCCCCAAGCCTGCAAGCGTCTACCCAAGAATGTTGTCTTATGCTGCAAATGTTCAACAGGAAGAGTAACAAAATTGACCTCTTCTGTAATTTAAGATTAAGTTTCATAAATTTACTATATTTGTTATGATTCACTGTAGGAAAAATTGCGCGGGTTTCATTTAAAACGTATTTTTTCCTAATTTGCTTTGTTATAATGAATGCAGCATAATATAGAGTGTCATAATGTAACTTTTGCGTAATCGTTTTTTGGCGTAATGTGTTTTAAGCATAACAATATATTGTACTACATTCAATTCGACTATTGAGGTGAAGCATAATAGTATTAAGGCATTTATTTATTTGTTGTGCTACTAAATATAGACCTAGGTTACTTACTCTACTTACCTAGGGTACTAGCCTCGTAGCTTAGTGGGTAGTAACTCTGCCTGCGAAGCCGAGTCATGGATTCGACTCCCACCCAGTGCAAATTGTGTGATGAATTCAAAATTTGCACTGTTTGGGTGTTTCTATGTGTAATAAGTATGTATTTACAATTATATAATAATATAATCAGCTTTCAGACGTTCCGACGTAATTGAGCAACACACATCCAAACTTCCGCATTTCTAATATAATTTATATTGAAGGATAAAACAAAACTTATCGTTTTAAGCTTTCGCGATTTGAACACAGTCATAATGTTGTTTTTTTTAATAATGAGTGACTAGACGAGCAGGACATGTGCCTGTTGGTAAGCAACATACCTGCCACATAACAGCACAGCGACACGCAGCTATTAGAACATGAAGAGTACAAATCATTACCTAGCACTGCACTGCGTTCATCACCCAGAGATCTAAGATATTATATCTCTAAGCTCTGTAACTTCTCTGGAAACATTGCCGTACAATATAAAAAACTTATTTATTATAGTACGGAGCTTAATCACGATATTATTCATTGTTAAATCATCCCGACGTTTCGGCAGCGTTACAACTGGCCTTTGTGATACAATAGGTAATTAAACAATGAATTATATCGTGAACACAAAACTTACCTGTTAATTTAACCTCGTCAAATTTAATTATGGCCAAGTCGTTGGCCAGGGTAAGCGGATGGTAGTCCTGGTGCATCTCGACCTGTTTCGTGTTAACCCTGGTCCCTCCTACGAACAGGTAGAGGGAACCGAAGACGAGGGTGAACTCCTGGGCTTGCTGCCAGCCATCCCACCAGCAGTGCGCCGCTGTCAGGGCTGTAGTGCTGGACAGAAGCGTAGCTCCGCAGGTTGAAAACATCCGAAATAGCTTGATCACTACACCTACCTGAAAAATATTTATTTTAAACGATTTTGTATACTCTTTGTAAATGAACACACGGGTAACTTACGTATTATATAGTCAGTCCAGTCCGACTTAAGTGACGAACAAACGAACATCGGTCGTGAGCGCGCACTCTCTCTGAAAAAGGACGCCGGACGCGGTCTTAACTTAAGTTGAACTGGACTGACTATATAATACGTGGGTTACCCGTGTATTCATTATGTGTAATAATTACGTTAGTCTATACACGCTGTCATATTAAAATTTCTACAGGCATTGTTAGTGTGAAACTAACGTGGTTGATGCACACTGGCAATAGAATGCCTAGCAAAGGTATGGTACTTTCCAGGTGAACTCTGCATTTATGTATCATTGTACCGATCTTCCAAAATAACTAGACATTGACAGGCGCGTGCGATATTTAATTGTGTCACGAGTAACTCACGAGCAATGTGGACAGTCATCATAGCGGACATAGCGGCCATCTTGGATTTGAAATTTGTTATAGTGTATAGTAGTATTCTACTAGTCAAGCCCTTTCATTTGATACCCTTATTGTGGTAGGTTGTGAAGAAATATTTTGTTCGCCATTTTGTTGAGGCGGCCATCTTGAATCAATATTTACCAAACATAGTAAAAACGTCCGCACGGTTATTAACCTTCAAATAAAAAAACCGCATCGAAATCGGCCCATCCATTTGAGCTCTACAAATATCGACGTCAAACTTATAACACCCCTTTTTTTGGTCGAGAGTTAAAAAATGTTTTTGGTATCAATCAAATGTAAGGCCAAAACAATGCGCTTCCATCCAGAACGCAGTAGAAATGTTTACATTAACAGTAAAAATGTTTACCTAATAAAGTTCTTAAGTTCTCGTCTCGTCTCGTCTCGTCTCGTCTCGTCTCGTCTCGTCTCGTCTCGTCTCGTCTCGTCTCGTCTCGTCTCGTCTCGTCTCGTCTCGTCTCGTCTCGTCTCGTCTCGTCTCGTCTCGTCTCGCCTCGCCTCGCCTCGCCTCGCCTCGTCCCAAGTCGCCTTGTCTTGTCTTATCATCATACTATGTGAATTCAATCACTTGTGTTGTATACTTACCACGTGCCTATGCTTCATTCGGGTAAGAATTTCCATCAGAGCCTCTCGTGTACCATTTGTGCGAGGAGTGGTCTCAGCGACGTAAATGCGCAATGCAGCGGGGATGCCCACCAAGTTGTGGTACCCTTGGTCTTGTGCTGACGCACCCATTATAGATAGAATAACAAGAAACATTTCAGATCTCATATTTGCTGAAAACTACAAAAGTTTCAAAGAAATGCCCATTTTGATATCCGGGAAATATATCCTACTGTATTAGTTAACGCGCCAAAACAATGTTTGTAACGTTTTTAAACACTTCACATAAATAATTATTATTTAATTAAAATTAATATTTACTGAAACCTCACTATGCTAAAAACCTAACTAACTACATACTTGTACGACGCACACCTGAATTATCCATAGACCAATGAACCAATGAAGGTCTACAGATAATCAAGATGTTCACCACTACCAATCGGAAGCGTGCCCAGCATGCTGGCGGCATTACCACGCTGAATGGCAATGATTATGCGTTGGGCCAAAAATAAACGCTAGCTAGCATTTTGGTCACGCGTCGCATCGACCAAGCGCTCGGAAAGGCTTTTGAAGATGCGGTGAGATCCCGACCGGTTATTTTATTACTTTTTTCAATTTTGTTGTTACAATCTAGGGTAATTCTCGAATTTTATTAAAATTAACTCTTTATTTTATGAGAACTTGTAAGTGTTCAATAAATTTCCAGATTTATTCTTGCACTGTGCGGTATGATATTGTTGTAGATATTTATTTGGTTGCACTTGTCAACCTGTGCTAGTCACTTGGTTTGAACTTTATTATGTACTTACTATAAAATAACAAAATAAGATTTAAAATGGTGGCAATACAAGATCTGATTCATTTGATACTTGTTTCACTGCGATATCATAGTTGACTGTTGTATTGTTGTGAATAGATTAAATAACTTCTGATTTTTATAGGCTTTGATTTAGAAATCGAATCGTTTCAAGCAATTAAATTCATAACTTGCATTTAATCTACAGCATTAATTAAAAAATACGTCTTTGAAAACTAGGTAGGTGATTTTCCTATTGTTGAACATATAATTATGAATATCGTTTCATTGCTAAAAGAAGCTTTTGAGTTGCTTTGAGAGAAGCATGACAAATGTTTTTTTGTCCAACGCTTTCAATCGCTAGAAATATATATTTTATCACCTTTATTTAAACATTTAAAAAAATGAAAACTAACATACGTAGTTGTTACACATTTTAAAATAATACAGGAGTAGGTCAAGACTGCTATAGTAAATCCAGTCAAACTTAAGTTTTAGGCACATCCGTTAGCCTTTCTGACTTGATACTTAAGTCGGACTTTACTGACTGTAACACGCGACACGCGTGAGTTACAGTGTAAATGTATAATTATTTTATACTTAAACCATGGTGCTTTGCCATCTTGACGTGACGCGCCACAGCTGATAGGATATAATCATTGAACGCATCATTAGGAAATAACGCAATGTTTTGTTCGCCATGTGATAATGACGTACCATAAGATTAAAATAAAACCAACCCACTACATACCCTCACACCAAACTCGGGGCTTTTTGTCAAAAGACAAGAGCAAGGCCATTTTTACAAGGTTCTCCATAGGTTCTTCTGGATCTGTCTGCGTCATGTTTGACGTCATTTACGCTTACTATTAGCCGAGATATGCTCGGCTAATGGTAAATGTGGACGAAGTTGCGAGAGAAACGAGGACCTAAGTGCAATAAAAGTATGCACGTCATTTTTTTATTTTTAAGAAGCTAATAAGTATGAGTATTCGTATGAGTAGGTATCTTGTACTCGTATTAGATACTAGAGGTATAAAGGTTATTTTTAAGAAGTACGAGTATTCGTGCGATTGCCTCGTACTTGTATTAGGTACTAAGAAGTATAAGGTGCGTTGGAGTAACTCCGGACAGATTTTTGACAAGTTAGCATAGTCTTGCGATTTATTTAATTTCTGGAGATCAATGTATGCCAGATCTTTAAAATAAATCTACAATGCTTAACGGATAGACAGAGTATAAGTGTGAATTTTGTCTGTCTTACAGGCTTAATAGTTTTTGTTGTAGACGTTTGCCAAAACAAACTTTATCTGTCATGATCACGATAACATATTTACCAACGAAGGGCAAGTTCGGACTGCAATTAATAGTAGCCTCTATTGCTTAGAAGACAGATTCCATTAGAAGAATTCATCCGATCTTTCACTTTCTAAACTAAATATTTACGAGTGCTTGAAAATTATTCGCAATTAGATCAAAAAACAATTCATATGGTCTTACCCCATATCCGATCTTACCCCAACGTACCTTAACGGTTATTTTTAAGAAGTATGAGTATTTGTACCAGTACCTCGTACTCGTATTAGGTACTAGAGGTATAAAGGTTACGCTTACGCGCAACCTCAGACCAGTTTTATTTTTTAAATATTGGTGGACAATTCGCACACAACATCATCTGACCCCAAACTAAGCAAAGCTTGTAATATGGCGGCCAGACAGCTGATGTAATTCTTATATAGTTGTATACAAATACATACTTATTATACATATTATAAACACCCAGACACAGTACAAACATTTGAGTTTGAGTTCACAAATATTTGCACTGGGTAGGAATCGAACCCACGACCTTCGACTTCGCAGGCTACTTACTACCCACCTACTACCCACTAAGCCACGAGTCCAGTCAATTATATGGTAAAACCTAAAGCGCTCTACTAACGCTTCTTCTACGCTAACCTATCTTTACTGTCGGGGGGGGGGGACCATACACCGCACCATAAATCACCAATTATGTGGTGCGATGTAGGCTTTTCCCCACTACTTTTACGTAATTTCCTCTAATTTCAGGACTTGTGTGTAGCGGGTTTTATGGTCGGATATCCTTAAAATTCACATAAGTCATGTTTTTTTAGTACGCTACAAGAAGTATAACTTGAAACAAAAAACTTTCAACACGGTAATTTCAATGTGCGAACATTCGGTTTCGGTGTGAAGTTCATTCAATATTTCTAAAGAAGTTACAGGGCGAGTGTCATTACAGTACCTATTACAGTTACGGCTATTATAATAAGTACCTGGGTGATCGAGCTTCGATCGAGCTTTGCTCGGGTTAAGCACTGATTATAGGTACTTACCTACAGATAAAGGGTCAGTAATAGAGTTTCTCAGAAAGAAAAGGAACTTAAAAAAAAAAAGAGGAGCCTGGATTTGAACCCGGATCTACTATTTCATGACCACGCCACTTCCTGTCTGAGCTTTTATACTGCCGCGCAACGTTGCGAAATTGATCGTCGCATTCTGGTTTTCATTGTCTTAAAACACTCATATAATGAACTAAATGTCCGCCCCGGCGTCGCCCGTGGTACATTATATAGCACTCATCAGGATCCCGCACATATACAACGGTGAAAGAATGACTGAAATCGGTTCAGCCATTCCTGAGAATATCGCTTTCAAACAAAACACCTCTTCAGCTACTTGCTACGCCACCTGTCGGAAATTGGTCGTACCAACTCAGATTTAGAAACGAATTTGATTAGCAAAGGTTTTATATTCAAGAGGTATGTAATCTGTGATATTAAATGACGCAATTTTAGACACATGCTTTCATGTGTCATGTCAAAGCAAAACGTACGAAAACTCTCAAAAAGGAATATTTTTTCCCGATTTTGTTATATTCTCGGTTCATGCTCCGCTTCTTTTAATAGTAGCGTTATGTTCTATAGCCTATAGCCTTCCTCGATAAATGGACTATCCAATAGAAAAAATTATCTTTCAATTCGGACCAGTACTTCCCAAGATCCTAGCGTTCAGACAAACAAACTCTTCAGCTTTATAATATTAGTATAGATTTTTACATAATTTCATGAAAATCGTTCGAGCCGTTTCCGAGATTCAGATTCTATAAAAATAGGTACTTATATACAAGAATTGCTCGTCTAGAGGTAGTTAGTGTCTCATAATACTTGTATAAGTGATACGGCACTCTTAAGGGCTACCTGCCTCGCTTTCCATCAGGCTCGTATATGTTGTGGTCGTCCCGTGATAATAAACTATAATAAAATAAGTAAAATATGGGAGAAATACGAAATGAAATACCCTTTTGTAGTATTTTTATTGTGTGCTAAAATAGTATAAATCCAGTCCATGTAGAAAGACACAGCCACGTACCCGGAGAGATTGATCACATTATGGTTGCAGGTGTAGTCTCCGAACGAACTCACACCGATCTGAAAAACACAAATGATCACAAAGTTCTATTTCAATAAAAAAACATGTAAAATACTACATAATTTAGTTTTTTTTCTAAAAAACCAATAACTTTCAATTTAGAATTAAACTCAGACGCTCAATTTCATATATGTTTTTATAAAATTTACGATAACGTCTTCCAGGACATCAACTCTCTTTCTACTAAAAACCTATTTTCGAAATAAACTCGCGACTTCCCTACTCCGGTCCTACTTCGTTTCGTTTTTTCCCCGTTTAAATGTTCTAACCCTTCTCAAATAAGAGTAGGATTAGACCATTGAGACGTCAAACAATGTTCGATTGAACGAAACAAAGTACAACCGGAGTAGGAAGGAGTTAGACTTCCTAAACGTTTTAGTTTTTTGATATATCAAAAAAACAGCTGGACCGATTTCGGTACAAAAAATAAAGACCACCCATCGATATAAACCATAAGATGTGCCATCTCAAACTGCAAGCGCACGGTATTATGTCATCGTTGAGAAGAGTGAGCTCACTCTTTCCGTTCTAGTCGGTTGATGGAAGCTGTGAACGTTGGACGTTTTTACCTATCAATCGTTTTCTATTCTATTTAATCTATTCGTTGTCTACAAGCAAAATAAGTAGCACCACGGCATACCTCACCGCTAGCGATTTTAGGGGTCCAGTAGGTTGGCGGTGTATAAACTACTTAGGCTGGATACACAGATGGAGTTTGTTGCCAATTTTAAGGTGCTCAAAGCACATCTTTGGTTTATATCGATGGGGCCACCTATAAAATACCAAAACAAAAATCAAAATTGTTTCACAATTATTATTAACGAAGGTATCTCGTAGCTTACACGCAAAAAAACAGAAAACCGTACAGGTAACCTCCTCTATACAACCACAGTATAAAGAAACACATACAATGTAAAACATAGAATAAGTATTACCAAGACACGGGTGCTGTTCAACTTGGCTGCTAGAGGTCCTCCGGAGTGACCGATACAGACGTGGTAATTGCTCCAAGTACAAAGGGTTCTCTGCAATAAAACACAAAATGAAACTAAATATAAGTATCTATTATTTTTTATAATTTAGAGTGACGAGATGAGTTGAACATGTGCTCGATGGTAAGCAAAATACCAGCCACATAACAGCACAGTGACACGCAGCTATTGGAACATGAAGAGTCCAAATAATTACCTAGCACTGTCCCTGTACAGTACAGTACACTACAGTAGGCCCCTAGGGTCTACCGCCTAACTAGAACTGTGCTTTGAACTTAGCTTTGATAATGCTCTCTCTTTTCATTTCATTTTCATTTCATTTTCATTTCATTTCATTTCATTTCATTTCATTTCATTTTCATTTCATTTCATTTTCATTTCATTTCATAGATGAACCTTGAAACTGGTAACCAACTGCGTCTCTGTGTGTAGCGTGAGTGGTTTACAATTACCAATCTACTTAACCCTAGAATGGGTAGCGGCGAGGTACGAGTACTACTTATTTTGTTTGTTGACAACGAATAGCGATAGTTATAAACGTCCGGCGTTCACCGTTTCCTACAATCGACTAAAACGGAAAGAGTAAGCTCACTCTTCCCAACGATAACATAATTCCGTGCGCCTGAAGTTTGGGAGAGCACATCCATTGATTTATATCGAGGCATGCCTGACCATAGATAGCACCACAGTGACACGTACTAACCATTGGAACATGAAGACTTAAATTGTCACATCTATTGTTACAAACCTATTTAAATAAAGATGTAGGTAGCCTATTCTCGAAAATTTAAGTTTAATTTTTCCATTTAGTAAATATGTTATTTAATTTGAAACAATTCTAAGGTTAGTAATTTTCACAAAGTTTGATGTGTCTAACTTGCATGTTTACTTTGTGGCCGACGTCACATTTTTTTCACAACTTGACCGCCATCTCGCCTGATGTTAAGTGACCGTACGATCTACGACGATGAAGAGTCCATTATTCGAAACAACGATTTGAAAACATTAAGATTGTATCCCTCGGGAAAAGCCCACTTAAGCAACACAATCCACAATATATCAATGTACTCAAAAGTACACTCGAATGTACTCAAGTACAATTAAATGTGTCGATACAAGATTCTTCTTGTTTAGCATTAATGTGTACTCTGGTTAGACAAATATAACCTGACATTATTATCACAGATCACTGTAATACTAGTTATTATTTAATTTTTATACGTTTGACATGTAAATAATATTTACGAAATAAAGATTATGATTATGATTATTATAGACGTTCTTATTATGAAATTGGAGTGGAGTAATATAAAGATGATTTAAGTATTTGCGCTGTAATTTCTAAGGTAACAATACCCTTCAAACCGGAATGTACGCACCACAGTAATGTGCTCACATTAAGGGCGTGTGGGCCGTAATTTTGATTTTTTAAAACAACTTTAAGACCTTTAAAATAGTGTATTAAGCTCTGAAAAAAATATATGTAATAGTTAAGGATCTAATCTAGTGTAATTCGCAGTCAGTAACACGATTTAATGAATTTTACTTGATAGAAAAAAATCCCAAAGTTACCCCTTTTCAAAAAGTTATTTCAAGTTTATGACTAAACTAATGAATTTTTTTACTAAATTTTTGTACTCAACGAAAGCCACTAAAAAGTTATAGATGCATTCGCAGAGTTTGACTTGATAAAAAGTATCAGTTATTCACTATGTTTTAATATCTACCATATATATATAGCGCGCCGTTCGGCAAGCCTGATCAGTCGCGTTTCGGCGCTCACGGACGACGGGCCTGTGCTTGATTTTGCAATTTTGACAACCGATAAATTTTAAATATTACGATCATAGTGCTAGTAACAATATCAGTAGGTATTACTAGTGAAGCACGCTATGATCTTGATTTTTGATACCGTTTTCATTGGAATTGCAAATAGACGCTGATACTAATTAGTACGCTGTTTATTTTATGTTGTAGACCAGAAGGGAGTCTCAAAAAACTGACGTCGATACCACATCAGTAAAAAATTCAATGCGGATGCAATGGAAAATAGATAAGTATCTAATAGTATCTAATAAGTAATCAGAGATCGGGATAAGGAAATAATGAGAGGGGAGAAATCCCCTGCGTACATCCCCAAGTTAGGTATCATTGGTATATTGAAGTTCCTAACATAAAAAATGTTAGGAACTTCAATACAATTTTGAACACCTTTCCATAGATACACGTATGGTTTTGTTAGAATTTTTATTTTTTTTTATACTTTTCCAAGTTTGTGACACCACCAAAATTTATTGTTTTTATTTTTGTATGAAAATGTTAATATTGTTCATAGAAATTTAGACATTCGACCAAATTTGATAAGAAGCCTTTTAGGCAGTAAAATTACTCGTAGAATTTAACTCTGCACTAAATTTCCGATTCGTATTTTTTATATAGGTAAGGTTTAGAATCATTTCCTGAGCATAAAATCACAAAATAATAACAAATCCAGGTTGAGCTTCAAGCGCCAGCTCGAAAAAACGTTTTTGGCTGATATTCTGAAAAAGTTATAAAGCCTATTATTATTGTAGAAAATAAAATTTCCCATCTAGTGTTGCCAGTAAACTTTATTTTCGAACTTACCGATTACGATTTATTATGTCAAATTTGATGATAACAATGTAAAAATAATAAGATGTAAATTCTGTTCCCAGTAGCATAAACATGTCCCTTTTTACCGGAATGGGTTATGTTTTTCGCGCGTAGCTTTATGTTTGTAAATCTTTTATTTCCACATATCTTCCAAACGGCTGGATGGATTTTGGTAACAAAGATATTCTATGACTAGTCTGACTCGCCAAAGTGTCCCTAGATAGTAGGTAATATTTTTTTACGTGTAGACTTTTTTGTAGTCGGGGTTTTTAAATTAAAGTTTTCTATCATATTGCTCGTTGCTCCAATAAACAGCACCGTTCATCATCATGACTAAAGAGTTGAACGAAGAGTTTGGTCTCCACTTTTGTAATAAGAACAACTAAGCTGTGAAACGCATTGCCAGAGTGGGTTTTTGTAGAAGGTTCGAACCTTGAGGTTACGAGGTACACTGTGCTTGTTTCTATTAGAGAAACAAGTTCCATCGTAGACCACATCATTTACATCCACTATTATCGGCATCATCGCAATCGTATCATTAAATGGGTTATAAATCGTAAACGGTAAGTTTTACAAAAAAAGATTACTAGCAACAAAATATGCAAAATTTTATTTTCTACAATTATTGTCAAAATATATAGTTTCCAAAATATCGTCTAAAATAGTTTTTTCAATTGGCGTTTGAAGCTCTACCTGGATCTGTGAGCATTTTGTAATTTTATGCTCAGTAAGTGATCTTTACCTCATAGAAAAAATTGGATTAGAAATTTATTGCAAAGTTGACCAAAAACCTTCTATTTTACTGGCCTTTCATTACGTTTCAGCACATTTTTTAAATTTTGACAAACTTGTGAATTATTAGGAAACATTTTAAAAAGATGAATGAAATTGGAAAAGCCGTTCTCAACTTATAGTGTGACCAAAAAGAAAAGGTTGAGTTTTGTATATCTACGAGTATAGATAAATTTAATATTTCTTCGTTTCACTTCACAATTTACAAAATTGTTATCACTAGTATAAACAGTATAAACAAATCTTGAACAAAAAATGAGTTTAAATTACACAGTCCAATATTTTAATGTTATTTCTGCACTGTGGCACCGATTCAGCGGTCGGTGACGGTCGCGAGAACAAGACAGCGTTAAATCCCTAATTTGACAGAACTACCTAGCCTTAATGCTTGACGGTAGAGTGATTGGCAAAGGTGCGGTCTTCTCCAGACAGACTCTGCAGATACTACAACTAAGAAATCGATTGTACTTAAAACATACTTGCATAAAATATCGAGTGGAATTAATGCATCTCGAAGTAGGTACTACAACAACTGTCAGATCCAATTCTTTCATGGGAGGCGAGTGTCCTGAACCTGTAATAAGAGAAACTTATAAATATTTCAAGTATTAAATTATATTAATGAACTAGATGGCCGCCCCGGCGTTGCCCGTGGTACATTATATAGTACCCATCAGGATCCCGTACATATACAACGGTGAAAGAATAACTGAAGTCGGTTCAGTCATTCCTGAGAATATAGCTTTCAAACAAAACACCTCTTCAGCTACCTGCTACGCCACCTGTCGGAAATTGGTCGTACCAACTCAGAGATTAGCAAAGGTTTTATATTCAAGAGGTATGTAATCTGTGATATTCTATGACGCAATCTTGACATATGCTGTCATGTGTCATGTCAAACCACGAAACGTACGAAAACTCTCAAAAAGGAATATTTTTCCCCGATTTTGTTACATTCTTGATTCATGCTCCGCTTCTGTTAAGATTA
This sequence comes from Ectropis grisescens, assembly GCA_017562165.1. Taxonomy (NCBI): domain Eukaryota; kingdom Metazoa; phylum Arthropoda; class Insecta; order Lepidoptera; family Geometridae; genus Ectropis; species Ectropis grisescens. The sequence continues at coordinate 24,574,821 of CM029784.1, read as the reverse complement.
GCGTTATTTTCTATAGCCTATAGCAAGGGTCAGCAACAGGCGGACCGCGGTCCGTATCCGGACCGCGGAAGGTCGAACCTCGGACCGCCAAGTATTGTATTGTATACCAAGTACACATTTTATAATGTAGATAAGGTACACTGAACCTTTATTAATTGAAACAATATTTTTGCCACGTAGAATCTACCTTAGTAAATAAATTATTTTTACAAAATATTTTCCGTATAGTGGCCAAGAGAAACTCCACAATTTTAAATACACGCCCCCCTTCGTCACCACACCTGTCCCGCTGTCCGTGGACACGAACGTGGAATGCGGTCTCCGCCCAAGATAATTAATTCCTCGAAGAGCATCTCCGTCCAACAACTACTAGAGAACCGTATACACGGAGTGGCTTTCTTCATGGACAGTAACAAAGAAAGATTCGGAATAAGCTTTTGCTGTGCCTGGAAACAGAAACGAGCCCGTTTGTCACCTGGATTGTCTTGCCTGCTCAATGGAAGTACCGCAAAGTCACAATGAAGCGGAAAACCTACGACGCTATGCCGGCGTGCGAGGTAGATAGATGGCCACCGATTGCGGTTGATGCGATCGAAAAACAAAACTACTGCATCAATAGAGTACTCGGAAGGTCGCTGCAACGTCGGCAAGTGTGCTGCTCGCACATCTGAGCAGAAATGCCGGTGAAACACCCGGGTGATAAGCGTGGATGCGATGGCAATCGAATACTCAAGAGCGAAAGTCGTGAGTTGTGAAGTCGTGAATACTCATGAAGTTGTCGTATACGAAGATAGGGGAGAAACTCTGAGCTTCCGCAGAGCCCCTTTGCACGATCAAACAAATGCAACTGACATCTGGGGGGCATCCTGTTCCAATTTCGACCATCCAAATCAGCTCGAAAGCGCGCAACAGAAGACAGCCGCGGAAAGAGTCGCAGCCAACCAAACCGGTAGCCTTCACGACTGCCTTCAACGCAGCAGCAAGGACCATACTCCGAACCTCATCCCATGCATCACCCCTCTAGACGTCAAACACCAAAGCCACCAAAGCAGCTTCACAGCAAAAAATGAGCCGAAGGAGAACCGACATGGGATGGATTGAACCGCCCCGCTATGTCACGGCTTCGGAGCCGCGGAAAACACTTAATTCCTTCATCGCATTTATAGCCTTGTGGCTGAGAGTGACAAGACAAATCAACCTCAAGATCTGCGAATACATCATGCAATCCTATAAGCTAGGAAGTGAAAACCTCTTAAAGGTAAAAATCGAAGAGGATGAAGCAGCCATTTACAATAATGTCCCGGGTTATCAAGGGGAGAGAGCTAAAAATGGGTTTGTGACACTCAGCGAAAAAGAGATGGAATGCACGGCAAGACCTTTTTATGTGACATCTCCAAACGACCCAATTGTAGTTACTGCCCGATGCACCAAGATTATGCTGGACGATAAAATCCTAGAGATGGTCAAGACCATCGAAGGGAACTCAAACGTCAAAGTGGGTTAGGAAAGCTGGAAAGTACCGAGAATACAGTGAGTCAACGGAGAAACCTGTTCAAAACCAAAGTGCGAACCATGGCTTCTGCTCTGGTACCTAAATGGTTTTGAAAAAAAACAGTATCAGTCGCCTCAAGGTGGACAAAGACCTCATGAACTATTTCGAAGCCATTGTGGCTAACATACTGCCAAATTGTTTAATTTGGCAAAAGCTTCTCTTGAAATTGAAATAATTGATACTCAAAAAGATGCATCTTTGCAAATGTATGAAATTGTATCTTTCGAAAAGACAGTGGTGCGTGTGGGGGTTGAATCCGATCTCCGGATCGGCAGGCGCCGTTCTCCCGGCTAGACCAGCCATAACTTTCTTTTCGACATTCGGATGTGATCATCTTTCACAAAAATTAAACCGATATTTTCGAGATCGACCGACGGACGACGGACGCCTAATTACTCGCAGAAGACACACTTCAAAGTTGCTGTTCTTCTCGAGAACCAAACTATAAAAAACTGGCTCAAAAGGATCGGTGTAATTTATAGCATTGATTTTAGGTCTTGTTTTAAAACCGACTGAACTGGTGAGGAAACCGACATGTACCTTGAATCTTTCGAAGTCATGTGTCATCCACTAACTCGCACTGGGCCAGCGTGGGAACATTTAGTGGGTTGTTTATGCAATTATTACCACTAGTTGTTTTCTGGACCTCATGAAAATTTTCGCACATCATCCGGACCCCACCTAAAACTACTTGCCGACCCCTGGCCTATAGCCTTCCTCGATAAATGAACTATCCAATAGAAAAATAATCTTTCCATTCGGACTAGCACTTCCCGAGATCCTAGCGTACAAAACAAACAACCTCTTCAGCTTTATAATATTAGTATAGATTATTACAATACTACGTGATTTTTGTGGTTTGTGGATTACTTTTTAACCGACTTCAAAAACGGGTCCATTTCAGGTAATTCAGGTCATAAAAAAAACTCCATTCGGTCATATGTTTTGTATGTACCTACTTATTATATGTTACACAATAGCTCTGCCAATAGTAAATCCATTTTAATGGTTATTTTTTTTGGTTTAGTAGACCATAGTTGAGAGATAGTCCCGTATAAGTTTTATCGAAATTGGTGTAGACGTTTTTGAAATATGAACAAAAAACTAAAACTTTTATTCTTTGAATATATTGAGCGTGAGATTTCGTAAGCATTGAGTAAAGGCAAAATAATAAGTTATGTAATACAGTTTTTTTTTCAAAAATTCAATTATTTTAAGTGAAACGTTTAAAAAAATGTTTTATTTTTAATTAATCATATTCTGGACTGATATTTTTAGACAACCCATTTGCAATATATTTGTGACATATTAAATTGAGTATAAAATACTTTTCATCCAATAACTAGCTCGGTGATGGTCGTAGTATAGCGGGATTTATATTGACTTATCTATTTTTATAAATCATGAAACTATGATGACGACATTGATTGAAATATAACTAAGTTACAATTATGTACGACCATGTATTGTAATTTTCTTAGTTTATGCATTGATTAGTGTTTTGAGGTAAGAAACTGAATGTAGAGTATGTACTATACAATAAGTAATTCTAAATCATTGGATTTGTGAAGTTATTAAAATTTAATGAAATTAAAAGTTTACAATTAGAACTATATTACACTACATACTAAACTAACTAATTACTCTAGGCATAAACATTTATGAATTAGCCATAGACGAATAAAAGTCTAAAGATAACCAAGATACTCACTGTCAGGCATAGCTTTTCCGTAACCAGATACATCGACCAAGATACCGATGAAATTCACATGTTTGAGGTTGAACGGTAACGCAATCGGGTGTATGTTGGCTAAAAAAAAACATAAGTGTATTAAAACAGCACAACTAATCATACAATTTTGTTTTACCATAAGTATGTTACATTTCGATTAGTCTTTTCCAGTTCTTTCTATTTAGAATTAGTACGTTCCTGTTATTATTCAATTATTCATCATTCTGTTTTCTCCAACGCTCTCACACACAATTCATCAAAAAACTCTGCAATCATTTTCTATCGGTGCCAATATCAACCGCCTTTTCGGATCACTCATCATTTTTTCGTAAGTACGTTGTACTGACGAAGGGTGAAAAACTTACGCGAAAACTCAACATCTGCAAACTTGATAATCGCCAAGTTATTGATCAAGGAGATCGGGTTGTACTTTTCATGCATCTGCACATCTTCGGTGGTGAGCCTGATGCCCCCTATGAAGAGGTATTCGGACCCCAAGACCAGAGTGAACTGTTTGGCCTGCTGCCAGCCGTCCCACCAGCAGTGTGCCGCCGTCAGGGCACGCGTACTGCTCAGTAATGATGACCCACACGTTGAAATCGTCTGATTCAGTGTGATAATTACACCTACCTAGAAAATTTGGTTTTATTAGACGGGGCATTTGAAATCAATCATAGGGGATTGCACAATAGCATAAGCAATCCAAAGCCTGTTTTTTATTTGTTTGACAGCTCTAAGGCTGTTTTCTAAGATAGTCAAGCACATAAGCTATTACGCTGGCAAAGTACTGGTTAGTAGATGAACTATGTCATAATTTTTTTTTTTGAACACGCCATTTTCAATAAGTTTTTCCTTCACTGTTAAAGCCGGGAGTGATAACACACTTCTATATATACATCCGTACTTGAGAAATACTATGGTAGAATTTGATAGGATTTGGACTCACGATTGTGAAATTAGACGTTCTATCCAATACGCCATCACAGCGTGTATTTGAGTTATAGGGGCTTAAATAGATAGAGATGCCACTAAAAGTGGCTATTGTTCCTTATGACGATAATGCAGGAACGTTCCCGTGATCCCTAAATATCGATATTTTCTGTACCCGCCGCACGACAGCCATCACATCTCAAGGTTGTGAGACCATGTCACCAGTGCACCGGAGCACTCAAAACCGCAGTGTCTACCTTGCCGCCCAACTAGTAAGTGGGTTCTAGACGCCCTCTTGTTTGAAGATCTTTGGTCCCCTACTATTATGGGTTAGCTATGTGGTCCTGCCGCTTACCAATGTTTGACTACAGAGGACATACAGAGTGGTGCACCGTAAAACCAGCGGTTTTCTCTTCCTTATCCTTCACCCCATACTCTTGATGTCTACCTACTACCTAAAATAGCGGCTTGTTTACCTTTAAATCGGTGCCCATAGACCTCACCACCTACCACCTACGTGGCCGCATTGTCATCGGCTTAGTAGCTTATCTTAGAAAAAAGGTCCCACCTCGAGTTCCTCTTCATTTCAACGTGACCATGGTTTCTTAGCCTCCAAGAAAATACGGGAACCTGCGAGGGAAACTTTCATCCCATTTTTCATTCTGTTATGCATTAAAAAGTAGCCAATGTCCTTTCTTAGGCTATATGCTTTATAGGTATCTTTTTTTTAAATTAGTTTAGTGGTTCGATGTTCGATGGTTTAGTGCCATAGACAGACAGCATAGTTTTCGCATTAATAACATGTGTAGATATTTCAAAAATTAAACTTAAATGACTTACGTAGTAGCTTTCCAACTCTATATCAATCATTTCTTCAGGTTTTAGTTTGGTTGGTTTTATTGTTCTTTCACCTTTGAGAATCTTGCTAGCCGCTGGGATTCCAACCAAGTTGTGATAACCCAAGTCCTGTGCCACCACAGCCACTGATAATATGGCTACGAATATCTTTATTATCTCACCCATTACTTTATTGCAACTCTCAGTAAGTGATTTCGACTTCTAATTAGAAATTGTCGTTCACAACGTTAGTTTGGTCGTTTAGAGAAACCAAAGCTTATCTTAAGCTCAATTTTGTTTTTTAAGTTGTTTCACGTTAGATTTGACTGTACCTACTCAAAAAGATTATAGGGTCAAAAGCTCTGACGCTAAGAACTCACGGATCGATTTATACTCGCGCCCGCCGCGGTTACGGAACTACGGTTTTATTTCAAAACTCACGGGCCTGCTTATTTTTGCGGTTATTCATTATTGCGGGCGACCGCGGCCTGCGCGTTTCTACAGGTTGCCCGCCGCGCCCGCCGGTGCAGTGTAAGCCGCGAGCAACCGTACGCGCCACGTGCGTAGAACCCGTCGTGAGAAGTGCCTTATTATTTTACATATTATTATCTATAAAAACCTGCACCACGTTCGCGGGTAAATATCGTTACATGAATTCTTAGCCTGAAACGGAACACTAACGATAAAATTACTCAAAATAAAAAAATGAGGTAGGTTTTGTAATCCAAGTATGTATCTCAAACAATTGCGTGTGTTTTAAGTACACGTTTGAAATGATACACATGTATTTACGTTCTACGATCCATTTCATATAATTATAATCCTAAGAGTAAGCAGAACCGATACACAGGGTTATGCAGTAGTTTCAACAAAACGAAAGAGCGTTCTATTAAAAAAATGTGTGTACTTAAGAGCGCACGGCAGAAATGAAAACTACAAGAACAAAATTAAAAATTTTGACTAACCCCCGACTACCTCAGATTTGTTATCCGTACAACATTCAACTAATCAAGCCCTATCATTTGATACCCATATTAAGGGAGTTGTGAAAAAAGAAATGTATTTCGCCATTCTGTGGAAGCGGCCATCTTGGGTTTGAAATTTGTCATAGTGCAATGTATTCTACTAGTCAAGCCCTTTCGTTTGAAACCACATTGAGGTAGTAGTGAAAAAAAAATATATATTTCGCCATTTTGTGGTGGCGGCCATCTTGGATTAGATTTTTTTTATAGTGTATAGTATTTTACTAGTCCAGCTCTTTTATTTGATACCCATATTGAGGTTAGTTGTGATGAAATATTTTGTCTGCCATTTTGTGGCGGCGGCCATCTTTTAATCTATAATAACCAAACATAGTTAAGAACATCCGCACGGATATTAACTTTCAAATAAAAAAAAACCGCATCCAAATCGGCCTATCCGTATGAGCTCTACGGTGCCACAGACAGACACACACACACACACACACACACACACACACACACAGACAGACAGACAGACAGACATCGACGTCAAACTTATAACACCCCCTTTTTTGGTCGGGGGTTAAAAATAGAACTATTTAATCTTTCAAAATAAAAACGATAACATATAAATTGAATATAGTAAAGGCAGCTACCCGACAGTAACATGACCACAAATAAATTTTAATAAAAAACAGACAGTGACAGTGTCTACTGCACTACATATAGAGAGTCACCTGCTGATGTCTGTCTAGACAGCAGCAGGTGAGTATCTTTCTCGCTCTGGCACACTCGGTGGTACCTAGTTCACTCAAACATATCTTTCATGCTGGCAGCATTACCCCACTGTATGGGAAAAACTATACGTTTTAAACCAGAAATGAGTCAGACTGGGGTTCACCACTCTTATCACGAATTTGGCGAACAATGTCAATCAAGTTCTTAGACTTGGATCTACAACTGCCCGTGATTTCCATAGCTGCAGATTCCATTATTAAGTACTTTTGTCGTTTTTTGTAGGCCTCATCCGAACTGCCGCCGAAAAAGGCGTCTAAAGGTACAAGTTAGCGTTGAGACCGCGACACGAGACTGCGACAGGAGACCGAGACCGGAGACACGCACGAATGCACGACGGTCTCGGCGCGAACTGGCACCCATCCAATTTTACCTTTAACGCACAAGTCCCGCTTTGCTGCTCCACCGCCGGTTTGACGTTACGCTGCACTACCATGTTATGGACGCGAACACATAAATAATACTTTCCCTAAACAAACGGTTAAAGAAGTTTCAATAAAAAAATGGTTTCATGTGTTTCACACATTTCGGCGAGCTTACACTAATTTTTTTCTACGCATCTCCTATTTGTTCAAGGTTAAGACGTCGTTTGATATGCCTATATACTCGTAATAACTCATCCTTTGACTTAGCGCTACTAATCTGGATAACCTGAAAAATATATCTATCCTTAACAGGGAACTGCAGTAAAATTTTAATCAGAGCAAATCAAGTAGTAAAATTTTGTTTTCATGAATTTTATTACTGATCATTAAAAAACACGCTGACTTCAATTTAAAATGAAATTCAGATACTGCTTTACAAAATTTTAATAAATTTTGGAACCAACAAATCAAACAGTTCCAATGAGTGAGGTTTCGGAGTACACGAACCTATCAATGTAATGATTTTGTGTAAACTGCTTTTTTTTTCAAACTACTTAAGTAATCTTCAGTAAAACTTATGACTATTTCGAGTCCAACTCTGATAAGTTTGAAACAACAAAATAATGTTTGAAACAAAAAAGGTTCGTTAAAATCGGCTTAGTTTTTTTTAGTAAAGAGCCACGAGATGAGCACGACATCATACGCTATGCTATGCATGAGATGCTTGCTCTCTCTATGCCCTGTATTTTTTTAAGAAACATTGCCCTGCAACCCGTAACACAGTAATGGAACTATTACATTGCAACATGGTGGCGGAATAACTGTAGTGGTAGGACTCTTAGCAGAGTCCGTCTGGGGAAGTACCACACCTTTGCCAGTTATTCTACCGCCAAGCAGTAATGTGCAAACATTACTGTGTTCCGGTTTGAAGGGCAATGTTACCAGAGAAATTACAGGGCTTAGAGATATAATACCTTAGATCTCTGGGTGACGAGCGCAGTGCAGTGCTAGATAATTATTTGGACTCTTCATGTTCCAATAGCTGCGTGTCACTGTGCTATTATGTCGCTGGCATTTTGTTTACCATCAGGCACATTTCCAGCTCGTCTCGTCACTCTAAATTATAAAAAAAAAAACTGTCAAAGGTGTGGTAGGTACCTACTTCCCCAGACGGACTTTGCAAAATGTACAAGATGGTATTACAGAAGGTAGCCGGCATGATGTGGACCAAATTAATATGTTTGAATTTATTAATCGTTTTTAGATGAAGAATAGAAAAAACAATGTACTAAAAGGAGATAATATATTGCTCAACGTAAATTATTGTACCTAATTTTCTCTGTGACACAGCTTATGCAACCCACTCAATGTTCCAACTGCTTTTTTTTTTTTTTAGTTATGATGGCCATCTGTAGGTTGAAATCTCGGATGGTCTTCGGTGATGCAGCCCACGCTCGCCGCACGAACCGACCGATGACGTCGTCGGTGTCGTCAGCGTAGTATGTGAAGGTCCCCGTGTGCCGTGAGATTGCAACAACCACATGGGGTACGCTCTCGTGCAGCTTCATGTTTGTCTTGGTTTTGATTGCGATTACCGACTCGTATGTTAGTCCCTGAGCTTCATGGATGGTAAGGATGCGTGACCCGGGGCCTGACCCATAACCCTGGTTGTCAGGGTCTACTTCTCTCTTGAGTGTGAACTAAAAAGAGGGTGTTTGTTAGGTTGGGTATTTGCGCTCCCTTATATCTTCTTTGCTCTAGGGACTTTATACGGGGCGCTGAGGAGTACATGCCGGAGTATATTTCCCTCAGCGCATATGCGACGTCCATTGGGTTTCGATGTGTGCAGAGCTACTTCTGGCTGATCTTTGTTACCAGGTTCGGGTGATGATATCTCATTTCGAAGAGATTTTCCCTGTCGATATAAGGCAACTGATTGACGTCTCCAATGAGGACAATTTCACCAACACCAGACAGCCTTGAAGCCATCACAATGGCTCCAAAATGGTTCATGAGAGCTTCGTCCACCATGAGGCAACTGAAACTTTCTCTACCGAAACCATTTACTAGAGCAGAAGCCATGGTTCGCACTCTAGTTTTGACTAGGTTTCCGATTCGGTGCGATAGCTTTTCTCTTAGATCTTTTGCTGCCTCAGTTGTTGTAGTGATGTAGTGATGGCGTCCTTGTCCACGTCGAAGTGTCTAATCACCCATGTTGTTTTCCAACATCCTGGAACTCCGTTGACCCACTGTATTCTCGGTACCTCCCAATTTTCCCAACTTGCTTTGACGTTTCCGTTCCCTTCGATGGTCTTGGCCATCTCTAGGATCTTATCGTCCAGCATAATCTTGGTGCATCGGGCAGTAACTACAATTGGGTCGTTTGGTGGTGTCGCATAGACAGGCACTCCCGCGCGCTCTGTCTCTCTCTCGTTCAGTGTCACGAAGCCATTTTCTGCACTGTAAGCTGCCATATACTGTCCTGTCATGGTTCCTTTGATGACCCGGGAAGTGACATTATTGTAAATGGCTGCTTCGGCCTCCTCGAGTTTCGCCTTTAAAAGACTTTCACTTCCTAGCCTATAGGACTGCATGATGTTTTCGCAGGTCTTGAGATTGACTTGTCGTGTCGCGCTCAGTGTGGCTATGAATTCGATGAAGGCGTTACGTGCATGGCTCCGCGGCTCCGAAGTCGTGACATAACGGGGCGGTTCAACCTGTCCCATGTCGGCTCTCGTTCGGCTCATTTGTTGCTGTGAAGCTGCTTTGGGGGTCGTCAAGGGGGGTGATGAATGGGATGTGATTCGGAGTACGCTCCTTGCTGCTGCGTTGAAAGCAGTCACGAACGCCGTGTTGGTGCCTCGGTTGCCAGTTAGATTGGCTGAGGCTTTTTCCGCGGCTGCCTTCTGCTGTGCTCTTTCGGAGCCGGTTTTAATGGTCGAACTAGGAACAGGATGTCCCCAGCTATCGGTTGCATTTGTTTGGTCGTGCGAAGGGGCTCTGAGGAAGCTCAGATTTTCTCCCCTGTCTTCGTATACGACAATCTCATGATGTTTAGAGGCCTCAATGCAACCCAGCTAGTCTGCGACTCTTGCTCTTGAATATTCGATTGCATCGCATCCACGCTTATCACCCGGGGTGTTTCACCTGCATTTCTGATCAGATGTGCGAGCAGCGCACTTGCCTGTGTGAAAGGCGTCCGACCTTCCGAGTACTCTATTAGTGCAATCGTTTTGTTTTTCGATCGCACCAACCGAAATCGGTGCCCGTCTACCTCGCACACCGGCATGGCGTCGTAGGTTTTCCGCTTCATCTTGACTTTCGCGGTACTCCCATTGAGCAGGCAAGACAATCCAGGTGACAAACGGGCTCGCTTCCGTTCCCAGGCGAAAAAAAGCTTATTCCGAATCTTTCTTTGTTGCTGTCCATGAAGAGAGCCACTCCGCGGATACGGATCCCTGCTTCTCCTCGGTCTGCGTTCTCCAGTAGTTGTTTGACGGAGATGCTCTTCGAGGAGTTATGTTGGGCGGAAACCGCATGCCACGCGGCGTCCACAGACAGCGGGGCAGGGTGTGGTGGCGATGGAGTGTTCCCACTGCTGGAACTCGAGGCCTTCTCTCGGAAGGAGAGAGTCAAGGCCATAATCCACTATTCTGGCTCAACGCGAGTTGATGGGTGACACATGACTTGGAAAGATTCTATGTCGATTTCCTCACGGTGTTTTCTTTCACCTGTTTTAATTTAGCGGAATTATGCACGTGACTTCGAAAAGACAGCGGTATGTGCATTTGAACCCGAGACTCCGGATCGACAGTCGCCGTTCTTCCGACTAGACCAAGCGTAACTTACTAGACCAGCAGTAACTTGTTGTTTCTTTGTGACACCCTTTCTATAGATGTTGTATTATCATGAAATAGAAATATTTATTGACCTTATAACAAATTGTTACATTAGGTAACTCAATACAAAATTCGATCAAGTCATAATTCATTCCAACAATATTATTCTTACAGCGTTATAATCATGTCTTAATCCTCAACTAGTCTTACAAATAATAAAAGTTGTGAAGTGCGAGTCGGTCTCGCCCATGAAGGCTTCCGTAGCAGCAAGTAACATAATATAAAAGTTCTTGTAGTTCGTTGTTAATTTAATCAGTGTTTTAACAATAGTCAATTTATGACGTATTAAAATAAAATAAAACTACTTACTAAATGTCATTTTTTTTTTTTTTCTCTTTATTGGATTTAAACAGGGTTTTAATTAAATGTCACCCTTGTAACAAATCATACTACTTAGGTCTAAAACAATTCATTTCTCGATTTGAGGGCTGTGTGATAGATATCATACAACCTTCTAGCGTCTTGAGAGTCAGGATCGCTCAGTACAATATTGCATCCTCCTAATTGCCAGAAGATGTGATCGCTAACAAAGAGTTGTCGACGCACGCTTTCGTTCCGAGCAAATTCCATCAAAATATGATACACATCTTCACTTGCACCGCATCTATCACATAAAGGGGACTCGACCTTTCGCATCATGAAGGCAAACTTGTTTAATGGAACATGCCCAGAACGAAGCCGACAAGCTGTAACAATATCGTTCCGCCCCATGTCGGCCCTAAGAAACCATGGTGAACGAGGAAGTGAGGGTTGTACTGTTTTATACCAGACGCCTTTAGTTAGAGATCTCTCGTCAAAGTATTCGGACCAATTCTCAAAACAAACATTTTTTAAGTACGGTATTAAATCTTTGAAGAATGGAAGACAATTAAATGGGACACCGTCTGTGCCTGCCTCTTTTGCAAGATTGTCAACTTCCTCATTTCCCACCAAGCCAACATGGGACGGGATCCACTGGATCTTGATACATTTATTCATGTTTTTAAATTTTTATATTGTTTAATACAGTATATGCTATAGGAAACCTCTGAAACTAGATCCAGTAGTACACTTAGCTAGATGTTGAATGGCACTTTTAGAATCCGTGAAAATTACAAATTTATTAAACGAAATACTTCCTAAGTACGACACTGCTTCTGCTAACGCTATGAGTTCTAAGTTCATAATACAGATTTTAGATTTTATAGTAAATTTTACATTGCGTCCTGACTCAGCATCAAAAAAAAGCAGCTCCTCTATTATCATCGCGAAGAGATCCATCGGAATATATTTTATAAAAATCAGAGTAACTGTCATTTAAATAGTTTACACACTTCAGCTTTAATTCTACAGGATTATAACATCTTTTGGGTCGATCAATAATATCGATATTGGTCACTAATACGTCTGATATATCTATATTGCTAACCCATGTATTTAAACTAAACATTTCTATTTGATTGCTACTATTAAAACTATTATATTTAAGGATATTATGAACAGTCGCTAACAAAGGTTTTTCTTACGCCCAATATCGTGTGCTCAACTGGCAGGACAGCTCCGATATCAAGTCGACAATCTCATTATCACGAATTGATTTTGCTCTGAGCCAATACTTTGACGCTAGGTACTGTCGACGGACATGCAGAGGAGGAATGCACAATTCTGACTCCATAACGTGAATAGGTGTACTTTTGATAAAACCTCCAATAATTCTTAAAAAGCTGTTTTGTAATCTATCTAGTTTTATGATTCCAGTACGACAGCAGTTATCATACAAAAAGCTTGCATAATCGAGGCGACTGCGAACAATAGAAAGATAAAGGCGTCTTATATGTATAGGATGTATCCCCCAAGTAGAACCAACTAGAACTTTAAAAATATTTATAAATTTTGTGCATTTTTCGTAGACTTCATTCACATGTTTTTTCCATCTCAATCCTCTGTCTAGCCATAAGCCTAAGTATTTTACATCATAAACGATTTCTATCGGAGTATTATTTATCTTTAAATCGAGAATACCCCCTCGGTATATACCTTTTTTATAAACACAGACTTTACTTTTTTGTGGGGAAATCTCTAACCCCAGACTAAATAACAATTTACACATTAATTTAATAGAAGTTTCTAAGTTTCGACCTCCTTCTGTGATATCTTTGCACTGATTATATAACACGAAGTCATCTGCGTATTGGGAGATACAAACCTTGTTTTCTAATATCTTACAAATATTTATTGTACATAAATTATATAGAATTGGAGCTAGGGGTCTCCTTGTGGCAAACCGGTTCCAGTATTTCTTGCTAAACATTTATTCCCTACTTTTATTTGAAGCGTTCTATTACTGAGAAAATTCCATAAATAATTGCAAATATTGGGGCCCACTCTAATTTTGTCTAATATTGATAAAAGCACACTAATATCCACATTATTGTATGCATTTAGAATATCTATAAAACAAGCAATAGTGGTCAAATCATTCGAAAAACCTAATTGAATTTTATTTGTTAAACTACTTAAATTGTCCATACTGGACCTTCCTTTCTAAATCCAACCGTATTATTAGAAAACATTTTAGTGTGTTCGACATACCACTCTAATCGCTTATTTATTATTGAATGAAATATTTTGCAAAGACACGATAATAGTGAGATAGGTCGTAGCGATGACGCTTCATTTGGGTCCCGGCCCGGTTTAACAATAGGTACGATGTTTATAGTTCGCCACTGAGCAGGTACAAACCCAGCTGATAAGAACCTGTTATATAATAAAAGAAGTAGGCATTTTACGTTACTTGGCAGGTGTTTTATCATAGAATACGATATATCATCGCATCCAGGAGATGTATCCTTTGATTTAATACATACTTCAAGCTCCTGCATGGAGATTTCTACATCTAGATTTGAATTATAATTTACGAAATTTGGCCGAATTGGAGTGACGTAATCGGGTGTAAGAGAGTTAAGTAAATTAGAAGCTTGCCGTTCACTGATTTGCTGGGCGTTATATTTATGACCTTTGACCCACCTCATGCGCTGCCACATTTCTGATGAAGACGTTTTTTTCATTTACGGAGGAACATAAATCGTACCAACTATTATTTTTCGCATCTCTTATAGCATCATGAGTCTCTGTAATTATTTTATTTAAAATGGATAAATTAGTAGGTGTCGGGTTTTGTCTGAATTGAGATAACGCTAATCTCCGTTTAGCTACTTGTTGTGATAGCTTACTGTTCCACCATGGTTTCGCTTTAAATTTAGACTCCGGATTATTACTAAACTTTTTAAATGGAATGTGAATATCAGCTGCTTTATTTATCATATTTAAAAATAGGTCGTAAAACTCCTGGGTATTATTTGGGATCTCAAGATCGTGAGATATATCGTTTAGGCATTTAGAATAGTTCTTCCAATCAGCTTTTTTCAAATTTCTTTTTTTGATAAGATATTTACATTTACTGTATCTTGCACTAATTTTAATTATTAAATTATCACTTTTGAGATTTTCTTGAAGAACTGACCAGTTAAATTCTACTGCGATATCAGAAGAAGATAGTGATAAATCTGGAGCTGATTTTTGTAGATTACCATTGACTAATTTAATTCGAGTGTTACGACCATCATTTAAAACTATATAGTTACTGTCTACTAAGCTGTCGAATAACAGTTTACCTTTACTGTCCGTTTTATTTGACCAAGATGAATGATGCATATTAAAATCACCTAAAATCAATGTTTTTTTTACTATACAAAGACAATAATGAATCAAGGTCTCTTTGAGACGGATTAAGAGATGGTGGAAAATATACACAGATTACGTTTTCGATTAATTTACAATTGAAAATTTGAACACAAACGAGTTCTATACTTCGATTATGCAAGCTTATGTGCTTGACCTGTGTCTTTAGAGACCTGTGAGTGAGTATCGCTACACCTCCGCCATGGTTGTCGCGGTCGGTGCGATACACATGGTATTGATTAATTCTTAATGAGCTGTTGTTCGCTAGCCAGGTCTCATTTACACAAGCGATATGAGCTTTTTCTTGAAAAAGCAAGCTCTCAAATACAGTCAATTTGTTTTTAGGCTTTGGGCATTCCACTGTAAAATATTCAAATTCACGATGTCTTTGTTATCCATTAAGGTTTAGAAATCCTTGAATAACATCAAAGAAAGACCAGTCCGAAATATTGTCTACCAGCAAAATAATACACCACTCAATACACAACTTACACACTTTCTTGACCTTGGATTGGATATCTAAACTTTTTATAAATAATACGTCTTTTATTCGTGAGATAAGCTCAACAAATGTAGTTTTTCTGGGTAAACTGCTATTTGTTTGTTGTTCTTGCTTCGACTCATGATCATTACTAGCCTCTTCGATGTTAGCCCATTCAGATGACCCAGCCCAATCGTAACCAGATTTCTTAATCCTCTTTTTTATCTTCCGTGAAGATAAAATAGCGCTTTTTTCAGATTGTGCATCCGAAACATCATGTTTAGATTGCGAGCTGGTGTTGAGAAGAGAATCTGCTTCTCTTCTTTGCAAGCTACTCGAAGCATGATGAGTCATCACTTGCGGGTTCCGATCGATCAAGACATTATTTGTCAATATTGGAAATTGTTGCGCCGCCTTGCTATAAGTGTAGTTGTATTCCGCCATGATGAGTCTAATTTTTCTTTCCTTTAAATACACAGGGCATGTTTTCGCCATTGCCATATGTCGACCGGAACAATTAACGCATGTAAATACTTTAGTGACACAATTATCATGATCGCCACTGCATTTGGGGCACACTTTCCTCTTTACAGTGCACGTCTTCGCTGTATGACCTAGTGCCCAACACTGGAAGCACTGTGTCACAGGGTACACGTAGGGCTCAAGGGATACTCTCACCTGTGGACATAAACGTGCGTCGGAAGCAAGTTGCCCTGAAGCAGAGGCGCACCGACTCAGATGGACACCATTTAGTATTATTATTTTCTTTATTACGGCGTGACAATCTCTTCAGAGAAATAAGTTCCGCTGATTCATCATATGAGATATTGTCTTTGATTTCATCTTCAGACAGTTCCATATCCACATCTTTGATCACGCCGTACGAAAAACTGACCTCTGAAGATTTGCTGAAGCGCCATCCTTTATTTTTAACTCTTCGATTGAAAATAAATCTTTTATTTTTTTTTTCGTCTTCAAATGTTACTCTAATTTTATAAGGATTTAAGTACTTAATTTTATGAATATCTTTCATTTTTAGATCATGAAACATCTTGGCCAAAGCGAACTGTTTGGGTAACGGTGACTCACTTGATATAATATAAATATCTGTTTTGCTTCTGTCTATTTGTTTTGACTTTTTGCTCGTTTTTGATGTAATTGTAGTCCATTCTGCTTCGTCATTTATACAACTCTCTTCTTCTGTATATGTTCTTTTTCTTACTTCTGTCTCTTTCGGTTTCTCTGCCTCAGAATCCATATTTGTTTCGCGATCGCCCATGGCCGAATGCCCGGCCAGGAAACGACCCCGAGCCAATAGGCTTCTCGCGAACTGGTACTAGGTAGGTTCGATGCGCGCGGTATCAATAAGCGACCGTCTCGCGTGCTTATCGACACGAGAATGCTAAATGTGATTCAAACCAATTTTCGTTGATAGTTTACATGGTAATGTACATCGTACACTTTTTTTATTGTCATTCTCTTATTATAGTTTTTACTACACACTTTTTTCCACTTTGGAAGAGTCCCACGCGCAAACTGTCAGTTTAGAAAAAAAAAAATGTTCCGCTTGATACACTGCCCGCTCTTCGCGTTTACAAATTTGGCGGGAAAACGGGTGTCAGGTTACATAAGTGCGGTGTTTATGTTTCGGCATATGAAGTGCCGCCTTACTTTTACCCGTTTGAGCCATTTACTCTCAAGAGCGTTTCAAGACGCTTCTAGCGGTATCATTTATTTATAATTAATGTACTTAAACTGTAAACTAACATTTTTGACACTTGAGTAATTTTTTTTGCGATTTCTCAAGTAGTCGATTTATAAATTATTAAAGTAATACAAATATTCAAGTAGACGCCATTAAACACAAATTTATCGGTATACCTACCCAAATAAAAACACGAAACATTTTTTTTCCCGCCAAAACCTAAAAACGCAACTATAAGTTTGTTTGTTGTCTTCATCAACCAAGTTTTTGGGTAATATATTACACGCCGGTGTATCAAGCGGCAATAATATCATTTTTAATTAGCGGTAATATCATTTTTGATGACCTATCCATAAATAAATAACCCACACGTAGTATGGTTTTAATTAAAAAAAATATTGAGTTTCACCCCTAAAAATTTTAGTTTTTTTCTATTTTTGGTATCAAAATCTTAATCACAGATTACATCTACTTTCCAAGTTTCAATAGTATAGCTCTAATAGTTTCAGAGTTTCGGCTGTGACAGACCGACAGACAGACATGACGAATCTATAAGGCTCCCGTATTTTGCCATTTGGCTACGGAGCCCTAAAAAAGTAAGCATGTGTATTAATTTATTTATCAGTCCACAAACAAATAGATATAGGCAAATCATATCAAATCTAAATAAATATAATAAATATCTTAAAATCATTCAGAATCAGTAAAGGAAATCGGGAAATACCCAGCCTATTGACTGTGACAAATATCTACTAATTAGTATTTAAATTTGTGTGAACACGTATTTTGCCAGCTGTGTCTATACGTGTGAAACCATTTTCGGAAGTGGCCAGCCTGTCATTTTTCGGGATACATTTCAGAAAATGTGCTGTAGAGCTATACAAAATCATTTTTCTCTTTTTCACTACAGGACGAGTTGTAGATTGGCGCATTATCATTCCGTTTTTGTAGATTTCTCCAGAATTCGTTTAAAACTACAAAGCTATTTCTTTTTCTTTTACTGTATTGTTTTGTTTTGGTGTGTACAATAAATAGTATCTATCTATCTATTGAAAAAAAAATACAGTTATTCAAAGGATTTATATATTACTAGATGCCCGCCCCGGCTTCGCCCGTGGTATATTATATAGCACTCATCGGGATCCCGTACATATCCAACGGTGAAAGAATGACTGAAATCGGTTCACTCATTCCTGAGAATATCGATTTCAAACAAAACCCTTTCAGCAACCTGCTACGCCACCTGTCGGAAATTGGTCGTACCAACTCAGATTTAGAAAAAAAAATTAGCAAAGGTTTATATTCGAGGCACAGATTACTAAAATTCAATGACGCAATTTTTGACACATGCTGTCATAATCATGTCAAAGCACGAAACGTGCGAAAACTCTCAAAAGGGGAATATTTTTCCCGATTTTGTTACATTCTTGTTTCATGCTCCGCTTCAATTAATAGTAGAGTTATTTTCTATAGCCTAAAGCCATCCTCGATAAATGGACTATCCAATAGAAAAAGAATCTTTCAATTCGGCCCAGTACTTCCCGAGATCCTAGCGTTCAAGCAAACAAACAAACAAACAAACTCTTCAGCTTTATAATATTAGTATAGAACTCATCGGGATCCCGTACATATCCAACGGTGAAAAATGACTGAAATCGGTTCACTCATACCTGAGAATATCGATTTCAAACAAAAACCTCTTCAGCAACCTGCTACGCCACCTGTCGGAAATTGGTCGTACCAACTCAGATTTAGAAAAAAAAATTAGCAAAGGTTTATATTCGAGGCACAGATTACTGAAATTCAATGACGCAATCTTTGACACATGCTGTCATGTGTCATGTCAAAGCACGAAACGTACGAAAACTCTCAAAGGGAATATTTTTCCCGATTTTGTTACATTCTTGTTTCATGCTCCGCTTCAATTAATAGTAGAGTTATTTTCTATAGCCTAAAGCCTTCCTCGATAAATGGACTATCCAATAGAAAAAGAATCTTTCAATTCGGACCAGTACTTCCCGAGATCCTAGCGTTCAAGCAAACAAACAAACAAACAAACAAACAAACAAACAAACAAACTCTTCAGCTTTATAATATTAGTATAGATAGATAAGCTTTGCTATCTCAATTGAACAGTGAGTTTATCAAACCCAACTCACATTACATAGTTTAACAAAAAAAAGATTTTTAGAATTAAGTGATACGTGTACATCCAGAGTTAGGTTTTATTTTAGAAAAAATAATAATTTCATAATACTTATGTGGCAAACAAATGGAAAGTGATTTGATTTTACTCAATAATAATTAGACAGTTTCATCGAAGCTTTGAGTAAATATTCGTATGAAGTTGGTAACATTAAATACAAAATAGTTTATTTTAATCTTATATTTTCAAACTCAAACATTCTCCAAACTCTACAGTCTCTGTTGAATCCAGGGTAAGTGTGCAGTGACCCTTACGAAGCCAGAAGGCAATGCGCCTTCACATCTTATTGAGCCAAATGAGACTACGCCGATCTGAAACCAAAATCATATTATAATACTGTTTTTAAACTTTGGCGATTTGAATACATTCGTTAATATAATACGGGACATAATAACGATATAAATAAATCAACGTTTCGGCAGCGTTACAACCGCCGTGGTCACGAGAAGACTGAAGAAATTGCGATCGTCTCATTGCGAAATGAGGGGATTCTCGTGACCACGGCGGTTGTAACGCTGCCGAAACGTCGATGTGATTAAGCAATGAATTATATTGTGATTAACCCCCCGGACAATATAAACAAATAAATTATAAAAGGTATAATTTTATTAATGTATTTACGTCTATATTATATTATTTATATGTACCGTATATGTATACATATGTATGTATATCTAATACATGTATACTTATAAATTGTATTTATTATTTTTGTCCAATTATCTATGTACGTGTATCAAGGAAACCACACCACTGCCCTTACTTTATTACCTTGTCCTAGCACTCAAAAGGTTATCTGGATGAGATCACTATTAGCGACAAGATCACCCAAATGTTTTAATTTTAATAATCACTGTATTGGTTTGTGGTATAATAGTTTTTTTATTAGTATTATTATTAATTACTAGATGCCCGCCCCGGCTTCGCCCGTGGTATATTATATAGCACTCATCGGGATCCTGTACAAATCCAACGGTGAAAGAATGACTGAAATCGGTTCACTCATTCCTGAGAATATCGATTTCAAACAAAAAACCTCTTTAGCTACCTGCTACGCCACCTGTCGGAAATTGGTCGTACCAACTCAGATTTAGAATTTTTTTTTAGCAAAGGTTTATATTCAATGCACAGATTACTAAAATTCAATGACGCAATCTTTGACACATGCTGTCATGTGTCATGTCAAAGCACGAAACGTACGAAAACTCTCAAAAGGGGAATATTTTTTCCCGATTTTGTTACATTCTTGTTCCATGTTCCGCTTCAATTAATAGTTTGAGTTATTTTCTATAGCCTAAAGCCTTCCTCGATAAATGGACTATCCAATAGAAAAAGAATCTTTCAATTCGGACCAGTACTTCCCGAGATCCTAGCGTTCAAACAAACAAACTCTTCAGCTTTATAATATTAGTATAGATAATTGGTACTTTTATAAGTTTTTGTAGCGGGACGAGAAGAACATGTGTTTGATAACCAACACACATACGGATAACAACATTACGGAGTCACGCAGCGACGCGCTTGTCAGCCAGCGATATTGTGTAATTGATTTTGTGTGTGTGCCATTTTCAAAGAACACGCGCGCGCGGAATAGCTGTTCGTCTAACTCGTTAGTAGTGGCAAACGAACATCGATCGCGCGTATATTCTTACTTAAAAAAAGACCGTCTGATGCGATTGAAACTTGTGTCAAACTAGATCAAGCATGTATTATTACACGTATTTTATCCATGAATATTTAAAATATATGTTACAATCACGTTAGTTTTCATATCAAAATATTTACAAATGGTATATTTTTTAAATTGCCAGCCATAAGGACTGCCGATACAAGTGACAATTAAAAACTGAATTTGATAGCTCACTTTGGGAACTACGTGGGTGAAACCGGTGGGCATGTCCATGACCATGGCGATCTAGATCATCTGAGTACAGCCGAAGATTTCATTCATTTGACGACGACGAACGTGACGCTTGAGTTCAATTCACAACCCACGGAAATGACGAATATGGTGCGCCAAAAGAACTTTTCACGTGAAAAATTAAACCTACCAAAACTCGTTGGTTATTATTAACGATGGACAGCGGTCCTCCGGAGTCGCTGCTGCAGACCCCCAAGGGTCCCACCGGGCCCACACCGCTGGTGCAGAGGATCCTCTCCGTAACAACGGGCCCGTAGAATTGTTGACAAACGGGGTTGCTGACCACTTGCAGAGTTACATGGCGCTGCAACTGGTCTGGAGTAAGACTTATTCCTAAAAAATAAAACAACATCAACAACTGAAGCGTTTGTGTATAGTATTTTAAACGTTTTTTTGCGTGGCGGGAGACGGCGGGCGGGACGGCGGCTGGGGGCGTAATGCGCGTCGTGAGTTGTTGTCCTTTCAATTTTGACATGAATAGCTGTATTCTACAGAAGCTGCGGGCCCGCAAGAACGGCGGGTGCGGCTGAAAATCGCTCCATGAGTTCTTAGCCTACATTAAGCGTCATTACGTCGTCATCTAGTTTATTATTATCTTTGCTAGACTGCCTATGACTGGCCTCGTGGCTTAGTGGGTAGAACTCTGCCTGCGAAGCCGAGGGTCGTGGGTTCGATTCCCACCCAGTGCAAATATTTGTATGATGAATTCAAATGTTTGCACTGTGTTTGGGTGTTTCTATTTATAATACGTATGTATTTAAAACTATATGTATCATATCAGCTATCTGGCCGCCATAGTACAAGCTTTGCTTAGTTTGGGGTCAGATGGTGATGTGTGTGAATTGTCCACCAATATTTATTTATTTATCTTTGCTAGAAAATATCGTTTATTTTAAAAATTTACAGTCAACTTCAAAGCTAAACATTTTTTTTTGTTTTAGAATGTTTGCATTTGTTTATTACTCGTATATTATGAGACAACAACGCGTTCTGGTGTAAAATGGTATGTGTGCTGTAATTGTTACTGTTAAACTTTGTGTAAATAAATCATGGTTTTATTTGATTTTCCTCTCAATTCCCCATGGCGCTTGTTTTCTTCAAGTTATAATTATGTTTGTCCTCTAGAGGTTTTATGTTTGCTATTAATAACCATCCATCTCTGCCATGAACGCGTTATCACATGATTCAGTCAAATGAATGATTCATAAGAGATAGCGATGACAATAATGAGTGACTGGGTTAGACATAGAAATGTTATCGTATGTAGGTATGTATTTATACTAAATGTATTTATAATATTATTATTACATAACTACTATAAAGTTACGGATGGTCTAGTCGTGAAAACAGCGACTGCCGATCCGGAGCCCCCGGTATCAAAATCTAACGCACACCACTGTCTTTTCGAAGTCATGTGCGTAATGCCGCTAACTTAAAAATACGGTGAAGGAAAACATCGTAATAAAACCGACATGTACTTAAATCCTTCCCAGATCATGTGAACCAACTGACTCACAATAGACCAGCATAGTGGATTATGGCCTTGACTCTCTCGTTGCGGGAGGAGGCCCCGAGTCCCAGCAGTGGGAACATTATTGGGTTGCTTATGCTAACTATTTATCAGCTATCAGGCTCGCATAATTCAAGTTTTGTTCATAGGCTTATTAATCTTGGCTAAATTTAGTCAACTGAATATAGTCGCGACTGAATTTAGTGAAGTGTAATAACATTCAGTAAGCTAGGATACCAAATTCAGCAACGAGAATTGCTTGCTTCTAGCTTCTTTCTAAATTTGCCTCTGAATTCAGACGACTAAATTTAGCCAAGTGTAAGAAGTTTTTTCGGTTGGGGCTACTTAGAGTAATTAAATGTCCCACGACGACTAACGACTCAAATAATTAACATGAATATCATATAGTTTTCAAATCCATTTTACGACACAAATAATCACATAACTTTTAAACTTGTTAGTTAAAATCAAAGAGTTTACATATACCACGTATAGATTTAGATTATCCGCACGGATCCTTTGTGTCAATCGTAAGCAGATGACGTGTTTTCTATGGCAACAGAGTAATGCGACAAAAGTATGACACTTCCACAAGAGCGACAAGGCAAGAAAGATGCTACCCGTGCTTTCGATGTAAAGCGTTTGTGCCAACTGTATACGTAGTAGTATATGTAAGCTTTTTGGTTGTAATGTTTCTATTTGTTTATTCTAATGTTTATCTGAAATCTTGTGATTTGAATTCATATTGAAACATTACAAAAGAAAACGCGATCTAGATTATGCTTTATGACGTCCTGACGTTGCGATCATGTGACAACGACCGCGTTTAGAAGAGGACGTCACATCACGCAGTTGGTCTTCTTGTTACCACGAACGTTTTAATGCTATGAAAGGTCGGAAGGAAATTTTATTTATAGCGATTTTGTCATTTTTATTATAATTGTAGTCCTTCGTAATTTAAAATATTGAATGGATTTTATAACTTCCCTCACATAAGGAACCTGTAAAGATTAAAGAATAACAGAAACAGAGGATTTTATTTCGATAAAATCATTAAACTCTTTCCAAACTTGACGAATGGATAGTGAAAGACAATATAATTTGTAACAAAGAATAATTTTAGATATAAAAATAAGTGTTTCCTACTCTTGATAGGTACAATATAAATACAAATTTATATAACTCATATATCTGTTGCTTAGATGCTTAGCCACTTACCATCGCCAATCATTCCCCATCCTGAAGCTTGCGCCCAAGTACCGGTAAAGTTGTTAGTCTCCAAGGCCCCAGAAGGAAGGGAAATCGGCTGAATCACACCTGAAAAAAACATTACCCAATCATCACTTCTCATGTAATTTCAAAAGTGTTTTCTCTGATTTAAATGAACATATATGATTACATTTCAGCTACCCCTTTATCAGGTTTAGTTTGACAGAACCAATTTGTTCTAAAAACTAAACAAACACTTTTTACCAGAATACTCCAACTAGTCAGGCTAATCAATGAATGAGTCGGTGTAATTATATCTCTTTTATTTTTGGAACGAAGTTCCTTATCGCGCGTTGTGAAAGGGGGGCTAGACGGAAAAAATTCTTACGAAAAGTTGTCACGACACTTTTTGCTATTGTAAGCTGTGCGGCGTCGCATGTTTCTCTGTCTGTCTCTCTCTCTCTTATAGAAAGCAAGCCAGATATTTTCATTTCTATTTCGCATTGAACAGTGTGGTGTCGCGACGATTACTTTTGTTGAGTGTATACAGGTTTTTTGTAAATAATAATAATAATAATAATTCTTTCACTAATTAATCGAAAGGAACTTCGTTCCATCCGGGTGTCCCTTGACACCTCTCAAGTTTTTTTTTTAGTAATATAAACAGACTCACTCTATGCAACTTATGCATACATACAACTAATCCCAAGTACTACTGGACCGATTAAATAAATTGGCGTTGCTATTGTTGTCTCTATCTATTCAAGCGAAAAGAAAAGAGAGGGTTACATCAAACCTAAGACAGTTTCCGTTAGGCGGTAGACCCCCCGGACCCGGACCTCTGGTTAGTCTATAAAACACAATCAAAATCGGGTAATTCACACACAACACACGCCCCCATAGATACGTCAAACTTAAAACACCTCTTTGTTTTTGTATCGGGGATCAAAAATAGTTTCACTTACTAGTATAGCCAACAAACAATAACGACAGCAATATCGAATTCCATAGCATGGATAGCGTCCCAGCCGGCATGTACGTGGACGTCCGAAGTGTCCACCCTCACTCCGCCGTAGAAGATGTACTCTGACCCGAACACCAGGGTGAACATCTCGGCCTGGCTGGAGAAGTCCCTCCAGCAGTGAGCAGCGGTGACGACCCGGGTGTTGCTGAGCATTGAAGAGCCACATGCTGAGATCGCGCCACCAAGGAAATGGATCACAACTCCAACCTAAAAACCGTTCATTGGTGAAAATGTTAAGTAAGTTAAGTTCTGTCTAAATTAAGGGTCGGCAAGTAGTTTTGCTCGGGTTCCGGATACCGCGGGGTTTTTTTAACGAGGTCCAGAAAATTATAACTGATCATAATTAAGATAGCCTTTTATGATTCTGGTTTCAAGTAAACTCTTTTTCGGTCCGACGTTCGACCTCTCGCGGTCCGCAAACGGACCGCGGTCCACCTGTTGCTGACCGCTGCGCTGGTCTAAATGTTTTATCCTCAGCAGTATCATAAGCTTACGTAACTTTGTAAATCTTCTGTCCGTGTGTTCTCGCATGTGTGTGTGTGTCATACTCATCCTAAATGGCTCGACCGATTTTATTCCATTTTCTTTGATGTCAAATAGTCTCATGAATGGTTTAGATTAACAAGATGCTTAATGTAACTTGCTTCGACTGATTTACTGGCCTCGTGGCTTAGTGGGTGGTAAATCTACCTGCGAAGCCGAAGGTCGTGTGTTCGATTCCCCCTCTCAAATATTTGTGTGATGAATTCAAATATTGGTACTGTATGTATAATAAGTATATGTATATTTACAACTATGTAAGTAATATATCAGCTATCTGGCCGCCATATTACAAGCTTTGCTTAGTTCGGGGCCAGACGGTGATGTGTGTTATTTTCAAAAAAAAAGTATTTTTTTGTGTATGCCCTATAGAATACAATGTTTAGACATATATTATCTTGTTTCAATGGGAGTACATACGCCTATATCAAAAATATTTTTTTATTAATATTTGTCTGTCTCTCTGTTTGTTTCGGCTTATTTGCGAAATGGCTGGACCGATTTTGACGAAGTTTTGACTATCAGATTGTTGATGTTCTAAGGCATAACATAGGATACTGGTACTTTACAAAAAACCAGAGAAATCTTATATCTCTTATTGACAATATTTTACCCTAACAAAGTGCTCAAGTCTTTTTGCCTCAAAAAACCATATCTATTTACCTATCTGAATCCAGTTGGATTCGCTTCTACAAACTCACCAGATACGGATGAGCTCCTAATGGAGCCGGCTGTCCGCCAATGATCCTCGACCCTGTCTGAATGGCCACCGTTTCGGCTTCCTTAATTTTCGTTGCTAAGGGAATCCCGACCAGATCATGGTAAATATAAGGGCTTTCGCCAATAACCACAGCAACAGCCGCACAGAACACTAGTATCGACTTCATCTTTAAATTTTACGGCAGAAATGCACTAAGACAAAATTTTCCCGTTTATTTATAAACGAAAAAGGCCCGTTCGGAATGGGTATTATTATAAAATCCGAATTTATCAATGCGAGATAACATTTATCTGTCTAATCATAATAAATTAAACGGACAGAACTGGGAAATCCCATTGTGATTTATTGATAAATTAATGATAAATATGGATTATCTAGTGTTATGAACTGATAAACCACACATGTAATGTTGGCTTCCGTTTCTTTACGATTTATGAGCATGAATAAGCGTTCCAAAATCACATCTTTATAAAAAGAAAATTACGTTCTATGTATCTTATTTTCTTCTATTTGAAATTATAATAAACTAGATGTCCGTCCCGGCTTCGCCCGTGGTACAAAGCACTCATCGGAATCCCGTACAAATCCAACAGTGAAAGAATGACAGAAATCGGTTCAGTAATTCCTGAGAATATCGCTTTCAAAAATAAACCTCTTCAGCTACCTGCTACGCCACCTGTCGGAAATTGGTCGTACCAACTCAGATTTAGAAACAAACCTTGTTTAGCAAAGGTTTATATTCAATGACGCAATCTTAGACACATGCTGTCCCGTTTCCCGTTTTTGTTACATTCTTGATTCATGCTCCGCTTCTATTGATAATAGCGTAATGTTATATAGCCTATAAGCCTTCGTCGATAAATGGATTATCCAATAGAGAAATAATATTTCAATTCGGGCCAGTACTTCTCGAGATCCTAGCGTTCAAACAAACAAACTCTTCAGCTTTATAATATTGGTATAGTATAGAATAAAAGTATAGAAAATGATTTGTCTTCAATACTATTTCGTCTGCTCAGCTTTTTCGAAGTGACAGTAAAACACCAAGTGATCCACGGGGACTGCACACGACCCCACTAAGCGGCATCATGTGATCATTCATGTGACTAATCGGTTGTGTTCATACTAAAGTAGATAAGAACTATCTGAAAATAAGGTCTAAAGTCAAACAGTATAACGCGGTGCACAAGCGTCACTTGATCTTGGTGTACGGTCCCCGTGGGCTGCTTAGTGCTGTACGGGAGCGCATTGGGGATTTTTTGATATTTTATGGTATGGTATGGAAAAAAGTTACGGCTGGTCTAGTCGGGAGAACGGCGACTACCGATCCGGAGCGATCCGATTCAAAGTCATGTGCGTAATCCCGCTAACTTAAAACGGTGGAGGAAAATATTATGAGGGAACTGGCATGTACCTGCTAGAATCTTTCGAAATCATATGTCATCCACAACTGGGCCAGTGTGGTGGATTATGGCCTTTATTCTTTCCTTGCGAGATAAGACCCTAAATCCCAGTAGCGTGAACATTTAGTCGGCTGTTTATATATGGAAAACACATAACGTAACACTATAACCGGTTACCATGGACGATACCTCTACTTATGAAAATGTACAAACATATATTGTGTTTTTACTTCAGCCAGAGTGCCACAATTTTATCTTATAAAAGGATAGTGAACAACAGTAAAAACATAAACATTGATAGTTTTTTTTATGCAAAACTAAGTACTGAAACCTTCCAATAAATAATCTACTACGTTTGTTATCCTGTATAAGTAGTTGTTACGGAAATGTGTAAAAAATATTATGTTGTTCAAATTCCTATTTATCGCATATTCTAGTTTAATCAGTATAAACAAGTATTTCAGATTTAATCTGAATATCGATTTGCAAAAATCGTCAATTAGGAAAACCCAAGCGATATGTTTGTTGAAACTGCTATAATTATAATGCGGCGATTTAAAAGAGGTAAGACTCTCTACATTCCTCATGGGGAATTACCACACTTTTCATATCGACAAGCAGTAATGTGGAAATGCAAACATCAATGTTTAGGTGAATAAAAAAATGTGTAAATAGTAAATTCACGTGATATTCTGCGAACTGGCAGCAAATTTTAAGTAGGTAATTGAGGCAAGCTGTGGCACAGTTCTCCTATGGGGTATACCCTACAGAAATGTAAATAATGAGGTACTACATTATTTAGATTTCGATGGATACGAGCATACTCCGACACGGAGGTAGTAGGAGGAGGTTTTGAAGTGGTAAAGCAATGTTTGCACATTACTGCTTAGTCGTAGAATAACTGGCAAAGGTGATCACATAGTCGCGGTCAAGGCACAAAAATCTGTGATAAGTACATACATGCTTTTTAATTAGTGGTCCACCTAGGTACCCAGCCCAGGTTGGGGTTGTGACCCCACCGCTGGATCCGCCCTTGCCCTATTTACAAATCACTACAGCGGTTATCTACGCTATTATTACGGAATATCCACCATAGATATATATTGCAGCAAATCATCCAATTGTCAAGGTAGTTTCATACACTATGATCACGATTATTTTCATATTTGTCATTCTTGGCTTAATTTCCTCTTTTGTGACTTTTTATCCCCCGACCGAAAAAAGGGGTGTTAGTTTGACGTAGACGTCTGTTTTTTCTGACTGTCTGTCTGTCTATCTGACACACACACAGATAGACACACACAGATAGACCTGTGTGTCTGTGGCACCGTAGAGCTTAAACGGATAGGCCGATTTCCATGCGGTTTTTTTTTAATTTGAAGATTAATATCCATGCGGATGTTCTTAGTTATGTTTAGTTAATATTGATTCAAGATGGCCGCCTCCACAAAATGGCGAACTATATTTCTTTTTTACTACTACCTCAATATGGGTATCAGACGAAAGGGCTTGACTTAAAAATACCTTGCACTTTGAAAAATTTCAAATCCAAGATGGCCGCTACCACAAAATGGCGAAATACATTTATTTTTTTACAACTCCCTTAATATGGGTATTACATGAAAGGGCTTGACTAGTAGAATGTTGAACAAATAACAAATCCGAGGTAGTCGGGGGTTAAACAAAAAATTTTAATTTTGTTCTTGTTATTTGTAGATTTGACTTAAACTTAACGAGTAAAGACTACTGATGTGAATCTAGATTGTACGTAGTAGTGTGTTTGTAGTGACAAAATAAAGTTTCCTTCGTGGGTAAGTGTAAAATAAAATGTGAATGTGTACCTACTAACAGAAATAGATATCTAGGTACCTGATCTAACCTATCATCGGTTTCGTTTCATTTTACGCGGCAATACAAACACCCACAGATTTCTGAAACAATTTAAAAATCTGTGAAAACACCTTTTGAATTAGAATAGTATAATTTGGCTCCATTCTATTTATGTAACTCAACATTATAGAAAGTGTATAGACTACGTCACCAGGTGAACTCAAGTGGCACAACTATTCAACAAAACAATTCAGTAGCCCTAGCGCTAACGCAAACATTCACGCGTGTGTACGAACGACATCTGCGTAGTTGTGTGAAGAGTAGGTAGCTCCACAGCGGCGTTTGTATGGAATTTTAATGGAGTGTCCGGGGTGTGACAAAGCGCAAGAGAGGTGGATCGCTCATGCGGCGCGCTCGGTATCCTAACAGCATGCTGGCCGCTTCTGAGAATCTTGGAAAGAAATTATGGAAAGAGTTGCCTGTTCATTAATGGAAAATCTCAATTGGCGGATTCTTTCAAAAGTCATCGTACAGAATATTATTTATTGAAGCTGCAGTCACAGTTATATCGTTATCTGTTTTTCTTTTAACTATACGTAAATCTTTTACTATTATATTTGTCATAGGTATACTTAATTACATTGTATAAGTGAGCAAAAATGTTAAATGTTTTATTATCACAATCACTATATATACCTATATATGATAGAAAATCTTTATAACCATGCCAAATTAATTCATTGTCATTTATTTAACTTTTCAAAAAATAATTTTCCCATAACTGTTTCTGACATTCTGGCGGACATTATAAAGTTTCACATAAATTTTACTCCACAGGGCATTTTCACGTTATAATAACAATCAGTTACTTTAGATTCTTTGTCTAATCCAGGGTAGATGCTCAGTGACTCGCACGTATCCTGATGGTTCACCCGCTTCGCACGACCACGCACCGAATGATACCACTCCAATCTGGAAACAAAAAAAACATTTATTATTTATAATAAATTTAATAAAAGATTACTAAACCTGACACAAACTGGTCACAAAGGCAAGGCCGCCAAGAAAAGTGTCAATGATTCGAAGGTGAATCGCGGTCAATTAGATGGCAAAGTCAAAATTCAAATCGTCTAAATCAACAACAACTTCTTACCAAAACTCGTTGGTTATTGTTGACGATGGAGAGAGGCCCCCCAGAGTCACTGCTGCAGATCCCGACTGGACCAACCGCACCAACACCGCTAGTGCAGATGATCCTGTCTGTGACAACAGTGTTGAAGGACCGACGACAGACGTCATTGCTGATCACTTGTAAATCCACGTATCTTTGGATTTGGTTAGCAGTGGGTGGTATTCCTGTGACATAATAACATCTCACTTTAGAATTCATGCAAGAAATACTCTAAAAAATGTGTCGGAATATTTTGCTGGTCTAAGGTTACCAGAGCTTACAAATTTATCAAAACGATCATCTTGACTAAACAATAATAACAAACTCGTAATACTAAGACTTACTGCGTCAATCTTCACACTACACTAATTAACCTCAAAATAAGCAAAGAATAAACTATGGGAAGCCAGATAGCTGATACTTATACTTATATTTTATGTGTGAAATACATATTCAATAACCGCGATAACGAATGTATCGATCTTACTATGTTGATTAATAATATAATATACCTAATATTTTCGTAGTTAGAGAGAAATAAATTAAATGATAAAGTTGTTCGAGATTAAAACTAGGTTATTACCGTCACCGATGAGACCCCATCCAGAAGCTTGCGCCCAGTATCCCACGAATTGGTTTGTTTCAAGAGCGCCAGAAGGAAGGGCGATCGGCTGAATAACATCTGAAATAATTTGAACGTTGTATGAAAACATAATTTCTGTCATATTAGATCAATACGTTCCTATAATTTAGAAGCAGTGTGCCTGCTAACATATATTGTAAGTGTTAACTGATACACATAGGTGTTTTAAGTTGTCAATTTTCATAATTATCTATCAGAAAACAAAAATAAAATCAATCAAGCTTTACTCACTCGTGTACGCAACGTGGCTGAACCTCACAATAGCGATATCAAACTCTAAGGCCCATGCACCGTCCCAACCAGGATGCATTTCTACATCAGTGGTATCCACTCTGACTCCTCCAAAGAATACATATTCCGATCCGAAGACCATGGTGAACCGGTCCACTTGTCTCCAGGAATCCCACCAGCAGTGAGCGGCTGTGATGGCGCGGGTGTTACTCAGCATAGAGGAACCACATGTTGAGATTGAGCTGCCCACGTGAGTCACTGCTCCGACCTAGAAATGAAATAGTTGTAATCGGTTAATTTACAACAACTAATATACTGTATCATTACAAAATTTACGGAGAAATTACCTAATTCATGATTTGTGAATAGGTACCTTATTTCTTCTTTATATTTTGTAGTAGGACTCATTCCAGAGTGGCCTGATGATATACTACACTTTTACCAGATGTGCACTAATTATAATAATGCAATAATATGTGCACTTTACTGTGTTCCATTTTGAAAGACAAATTTCAGTGAAACTAAAGTGCAAAGAGAGACATATTATAATTTTATACCTGTAAGTGACTATCACACTAATTTGCACTTTTTATGTTCAATAAATAGTAATTGTGATGTACAAGCGTGCTGTTTAACATCGAAAGCAGTTCTTGCTCATTCTGTCACTAAATTAATTGGAAAAAAAGTTAACAAAAATTTGTTTTAGAGCTGACAAGGTACATTTCAGATAAAAGTGATTTTTAGACTATTTTGTGGCACAGATGCTGAATCATCTGTCATCGACGGCCATATTATAATTATGGTATAGTCTTTTTATTCATAGAATCAAGGTAGCGTGTTAACTTATTGTTATTCAGTATAACCTCTGCTCCTCTGCTCCTCTAAAGCTGGCCACGTTGGGCTAGCCACGTTGCTAGACGCGGTGATAACAGGTGGAGTAGAGTAGAGACCGAGTGGTGGCCGAGGCAAGGCAAGCGGAGTGGAGGACGTCCAGCTGCAAGATGGGCCAACAATATCGTTTCTATCGCGGGCCGAACCTGGACTCGATTGGCACAGGACCGAGGAAGATGGCATGGGAAAAGAGAGGCCTATACCCAGCTGTGGGATAGAGAAGGATGTGGATGATGATGATGATAACCTCCATTTTATGATAAGATGCGCGGTAAACTGACAATTTGTAGCATATTTGCGTTTGTTGCTTAATCAATAAGCATACAGGCCTGCCTTAGCTCCGGATTCGGTAAAGTTATGTCAGTATGTTGCAATACTCACAAGGTACGGATGAGCCCCTAGCGGAGAAGGCTGCCCTCCGATAATCCTGGATCCTGACTGGATGGCCGCCGTTTCAGCTTCCAAGATACGGGCAGCCAAAGGTATCCCAATCCGATCGTGGTATCCAATGAACGAATGTTCTGCCACAACGCATGTAGCAACGAGACACAGCACCAAAAATGACTTCATTTTCCGGTCCCTCTCTGCTTGGTCTTAGTGGACATTCAATAACTAATATTAGACTCCATGATATATTTATACCGAAATATTATCTATTTTTGATAATAATGTGTGATTTTTTGATAGGTCAGCGGTAATCAATTATTATTATAGCTATCATTATCATGACCATTACATGACCTGGCAATAATTTTGTTTTTTTATGGATTGCTAACGTCGGCTATTGATATATTTTGTAAATGAATTAGATGTTCGATACTAGCCCTTCGTTGAGTCCTCCTAGCGTACCTACTCGAAATGGCTTGAGGGGTCAGAAAACTTAAAATTGGCGGGAGGTGGGGAGTGTCTGTTCTATCTATTCTATGCATGTAGTCATAGAATAGATAATATAGATAGAACGGACACTCCCCACCCCCCACCAATTTCAAGCTGCCTCACCCCTCAGGCCGTTTCGAGTACGCTAGGAGGACTCAACGAAGGGCTAGTATCGAACATCTAATTCCTAACGAAATATCATCATGGTGGGTTGTTGTGCTGTCAACTAAACAGGACAAGATTAAAAGCTTTATTTAATTTCCTAAAGATAAAATAACGTAAGATTAGAAACTTTTATATAACGTTGCTTTATAATAACGTAGTAATTTTTGTATGTCGGAATAAAGTTTCCTTCTTGGGTAAGTGTAAAATAATATGCGTATGTGGATCTACTAACAGAAATAGATATCTAGTACCTATCTATCATCACTAACTAACATAGCTTTTAATCTTGTCCCGTTTAGTTGACAGCACAACAACCCACCATGATGATATTTCGTTAGGGATTAGATGTTCGATACTAGCCCTTCGTTGAGTGCTCCTAGCGTACTCGAAACGGCCTGAGGGAACGGCAGCTTGAAATTGGTGGGGGGTGGGGAGTGTCCGTTCTATCTATATTATCTATTCTATGACTACATGCATAGAATAGATAGAACAGACACTCCCCACCTCCCGCCAATTTCAAGTTTTCTGACCCCTCAAGCCATTTCGAGTACGCTAGGAGGACTCAACAAAGGGGTGGTATCGAACATCTAATTCATTTACAAAATATCATCATGGTGGAATATGTCCCGTTACGGTCATTGTACGCTTGCTCCGCATCTATCCATGATTTGCTATGATGTTGTCACGTTATACTATCGTCCGTAAACCAATCGACTTTACAAACAACATTTTTTTTTCTTTTTAATATTCAATGTAATTCAATTTAGTGTAGAATTTAAAATGAGTTGTATTATACATATTTATGTATGAGATATTTTTACGTCTAAAATGCATATTTCTAAGTATTGTGTTATGTTGTCTTAGCAGCTACAGGTAACTAGAATGAAACTACACATGACATTTTAAAGATATAATAATAAGCAGTTTTATTAAATTCTTTGTCTAATCCAGGGTAGATGCTCAGTAACTCGAACGTATCCTGAAGGTTCACCCGCTTCGCAGGACAATGCTCCGAATGATACCACTCCAATCTGGAAACAAATAATTTGAGTTTACTAATTATAATATATATTTATATACCTCTATAAAAAAATCAGTAAACCTGACGCAAAGCGATCACGAGGACAAGGTCACCAATATAGTGTATTGTGTCAATAAGTTGAGAATGAATTAATTGGATTCTTCTAAGTAAGCAAGCTCCATCGTGAGCTGTATCATGTCAAAGTTAATTATTCAAAACATCAACTAATCTCAATCATCAACTGAAGGTAAATACGTGACACTTCATGTCAATAAATTCAAAAACGGTGCTTATCAAGTCAAACTCAGCGAATGCATGTATAACATTTTAGTGACTTTCGTTGAGTACAAACATTTAGTTAAAAAATTCTTTAGTTTAGTCATAATCTTGAACTTTTTGAAAAGGGGTAACTTTGGGGGTTTTTTTTATTCAGTAAAATTCATTAAATCATGCTATTGACTCAATTCAATTCAATTTATTTATTCGAACCATTATTTCAAAAGAACACTTGGTAACGTCACTTACAATAAAATTATACATAAATAATCTGTGGATGTAATAAAATAATACTAAAGAATAATGTCACATAAAAAATAATCAGCTGTAAAGGGGCCTTGTCATTTAGGTGCAGCTGTAAAAAGGCTTTGTCATGGTGAAAAAAAAAACAAATTATCCAAATAATGAGTACATACAGTAGGTACTTAAACAAATTTACATTAATGTTTAGTATTATTCCACTTTACTCGATTGTTCTAATTTTGACATATTCCTTTTCCAAATATTGCTGTCCTTTACAAAATCATCTACAGTGTAATATGCTTTGCTCATTAGGTAGTTTTTTATTTCGGTTTAAACCTAGTTTCATTGAGACCTTCCACTTGTGCAGGTATTAAATTATAGAAGCGAATACCATTACATTTGAAAGAGTTAATGGTTTTCTGTAGTCTGCATTTAGGAAATACAATTTTATGTTTATGATGAGCTTTTGGATTCAAATCAGACATTTTCTTCAGTCGAGTACGGTTTTTTCTCACATACATTATACTTTCATAAATGTATAACGACGGGACTGTTAGTATATTTATAGTTTTAAACATCTCGCGTAATGATTTTCTAGCAGACAGATTGTACAGAGCACGGATTGCTCTCTTTTGTATTATAAAAATTGAATTTCTATCCGCGGCCGATCCCCATAATAAAATCTCATAGGACATAATACTATGAAAGTATCCAAAATAAACAAGTCTAGCTGTTTCCACGTCAGATATTTTCTTAATTTGACGAACTGCATGGGCAGCTGAACTGAGTCTATCAGCTAGTCTCTCTATGTGAGGACCCCACTGTAGCTTTGAATCCACTGAAATGACCAGAAAAAGAGTAGATTGTACGGGTTCGATCACTTTATCTTTCAGTCTAAAATCAAGTTTACAGCCCAGTACATTGCATAGCGTAAACTTTATACATTTAGTTTTATTTGGATTTAGAACAAGATTATTTGCATCGAACCATTTGTATGTGATGTCTAAAATTGCGTTTATTTCTGTGAAATCATTTATTCCTCTTTTAACCTTAAAAAGAAGTGATGTATCATCAGCGAACATAACTATTTCTACGTTTTTATGTTTTT
The DNA here is from genome assembly GCA_017562165.1 of Ectropis grisescens. NCBI lineage: Eukaryota > Metazoa > Arthropoda > Insecta > Lepidoptera > Geometridae > Ectropis > Ectropis grisescens. The sequence continues at coordinate 24,538,854 of CM029784.1, read as the reverse complement.
TTTATCATAAAAGGTAGATCGTTAACATATATAAGAAACAATAAGGGTCCAAGGATGGAACCTTGAGGTACACCCATTTTAAAAGGGGACTCATTTGATTGTACACCGTCATTTTCAACTATCTGTACACGATCTTTAAGATAAGAAGAAATAAAATTAAGAGCTGGTTTCGATAGCCCATAGAACTGTAGTTTCTTCAAAAGAGTATCATGATGAACGCAGTCGAAAGCTTTAGACAAGTCACAAAACACACCCAGAACATCGTGATGATCTTCCCAGGCACTTAAAATATAATTATTCAGTTCAACGCCTGCATCAATAGGGGAACGTCTCTTTGTGAGTCCAAATTGGTTGCTATGTAATAAATTATTAACATTAGAGTAAGATAGAAGTTGATTGAATATAAGTTTCTCAAATATTTTACTAAGGCAGAGTATATACAGAGATGGGTCTAAAATTGCCAGGTTCGTTTTTATCTCCAGATTTGAACAGTGGTATAACTTTGCTATATTTCATCATGTCAGGGAATGTGCCACCCCTAATGCACTCGTTGAACAATTCCGCTAAGTATGGAGCAATGCTATTTATAATTCCATCAAGTACTCTTACTGATAATCCCCATAAGTCCTCCGTACTATTTACTTTAATGTCTTTGAATGTTTTTAGTATTGTAATAGCAGTCACTTGGTGAAATTCAAATGTAGATGAAGGGCACTTAACGTTTTCTTTCAACATTTCTTCAGCAAGTAAGGGGGACGATGTTAAGTGCTTAGTTGTTTCCAAGGGAATATCAGCAAAATAAGTCCTGAAAGCATCTACTATTTCCGATTTTCTTGTAGTTACTTCTTCACCAACCCGAAGTGAGTTTATCTTTTCACGACTTTTAGATCTCCCAGTCTCTTTGTTTATAATCTTCCACGTGTTTTTTATCATGTTATTAGAGTTTTTAATTTGATCTCTAATAAATATTGTTTTAGCTTGTATACATGAATTTCTGAACATTTTTGAATATTTATTAGCATAGTTTTTTGTTGCATCATCATTGCAATATGTCTTGAGTTTATATAAATTATACAAATTGTTTCGACTTTTAAATAGTCCCGGTGTAGCCCATTCAGCAAACTTAGGTTTTGCGTTAATATTAATTAATTTCGTCTGAAACATACTATCAAATTGTAAACTTAACATTTTTTAAAAATTAGCATAGTTTTGATTAGGGCTGTCGATTGTCATTGGAAAAATGATTACCTATCATATTATTTAAAGCTGATATGCGCGATAACGTAATAGGCCTAATAAGTGTAAATATGTGAAACCACCATTGTAGTTGACTCAAGACTGATCATTTATTTAGATATAACATATGTAGGTAGGAACAACATCAGTTTCAATATTAACTTGTCATCCTTTCACAAGTGCCCTCTATACACATACATCACACTTCCACCCTTACAAAGCAAAAATATTTTTATTGCAAATTAGAATTAAGTAACTTAACAAAACATTCAATAAATTTTGATCCATTTCTATTGACAAAGACTCGATCGAAACTCTTTTATCTGATCTGATAAACGTTGTCCTGCACGCGCGTAAAAATGTTTTATTTACTTATACTTTTACGCCCATAGAAAGAAAAGAGAAACAAATTCGGCCCAGCCTTTTAGTAGATGATTAATATCGGATTGTATAAACATTTCTTAATTATATATAACTTACATAAAGGAACGTAGAAATAACATTTTATGTGATGTAGGTAGGTAAATTATTTAAAAAGGAATTCAATATGAAAGTATAACAGAAAGCGGTCATTTCAATCTAAATAAAAAAAAATAGGAAAACAAATTCGTGTGTATCATGGTGCTTTTCGAGATGTCAAATACATACACACATACATACATATTTAATAGTAGGTATACTAGGGTACCTATAGCAAATACCTAAAAATTACAATCACACCATGTACAAAGTACTCACATGTCAACACAGTATCTGTCTATTCTAAAAGTATTGTAATGCATAAACTTGAAAGCAAAAGCCGAAATCAGCTTCTGTATTTACTACATTTTTTTATACTCAAAAATATTATTACCTACAATCACATACAATTTCATTGCGAATTTAGTACATTTTCTATTTATAGTTAGTTATTTATTATTTATAAGTTATATAAATTCTTAGTACATTCACTTCCACCTGGGTAATGTTTAGCTGATATCAATTTTGTTTGAACAATTAAGTACATCTATATAGACAATGTGACAATAATTTCATGATTTTAGCATTAACTCAGTTTTATTACTTTTTTTTGTTTGTATTATTAGGTAGGTTTTTTTAACATTATAGGTAGGTACTTAAGCAATATCTACTAAACTAACTTTAGCTACGTATACCTTTCATAACATGTTTCCAAGAGAAGTCATCAGCGTATTACCTATTACTATTAGGTATACTTATTATGACGACTATCATGTACCTTATAGATTCATTTACCTACATATACAACTTCCTTAATATTAATTTGTCCATCTAATCAGGTAACGTTATCGTTTTCATATGATACATCTGTTACATAAATATAAAGTTTTTAGAAATCTTTGCTATTTATTTTATTAGTCACTCTGATAAGTTTAAACAGAACACTTGTGAACGATACAGGTTTAGTAAGAAAATAATTTAATACTTTCCATGTATTGTATATTGTTATAAGTATATTACGTATACCTATGCAAGACAATTATTTGGAACAATAGCACACATGTCGTTAGACAAGTAGGTACACAAACTCAGTAATCGCTATATTAGCCAGTGCGCATTTGAACATACATTATAACATTGCTTTCTTATGTTATGTATAAACCCAAGGTAGTTTGGTACATGACTCGGCTGGGTGTAGGCAGGGTGTGCCCCGCAGACACCTGGCTCATCTAAACCATTATTTCAATATTTAATTGTAAAGGTATAATACATTCGGTACAAAGTTAACGTAAACAATTAATGTTTTATATTTATGCCTAGTTAATGACACCAGCTTATTTCCAACCCCCTAAGCGTGGGGTACTGAAATTTATGCTACAAATAATTCAAAAAATATCTAACATCTAACAAATTTGCTCGTCGTTCGATGCATATTTAGACTGGTTTTGTTGGTTGATAATGAGCTAGCCAGGACAAATATTAATGTGATGAATACAACTATCTGCTGAGAGTTTGGGTGCTTACACGCATTTATAATACATTTTTGAACTAATAAATATATCCAATATCTGGTTCCTACAATACCAGTCTTAGCTAGTTTGTCTTGCCTTGCCAGTTAGCGTTGTGCGAGGGATGTCGAACCATATTCAAAATAGCTTCACTACGGCGTAAATGCCTATCTACAGGTACTTGACTTCGAGGTGTGAATTAACAAACTAGTTAAATATCTCAACTGTACAATGTCGAAGTTTACGTCAAAATTGATCCATCCGTTCCAGAGAACTAGAACAAACAGACAGATTAAAATAAATACTTCTTCCGTACCGTACCGTATATACTTTTATTCAGTGAAAAGCCGTTAATCCGTAAACACAGACACTTCAAATTTACCTATTTGTGTAGATAGACCTATATACTTGCATTGATAATGAATTACCTAACACTTTCCTCATCACATTACAAGGATATCATGGCAAACAAACATTAAACTAATTTTCACAACAATAGGTACATTTAGCATAAATTAATGGCTATTGTTTGTTATCTTCTTTCTTTTTCTTGAAACAATATCAGATGTGGAGCATTTTTCTTAATTAAAAACATTACTTCCTTTTTCCATAAATTGCAGTAAGTAATTTGTACCAATTAGAGCAGTAAAAAAATATCAGATTTTGTCACCAAAATGTCACATAAGATAACTTTCCCCATAACAAAACTTGTTATGTAACTTTTTAAACAAATCTGTAAAAATCAAGACATGACATTTATAATAGTCCTATTGTGAAGATAAAATCAATTACTAAGTCCAATTATATAACTTTTTCTAAATACCTTAATTTCACTGCAATAGTACCGTCCCTAAAATAAATAACTATACCGCACACATCGATAACCGCACATATCACACACAACACTTTAATCGAAGATCTAACCCGGTATGGTTCTCCTTTCGACACGGGACTCCTTTTCTTATGTGTGGTACGCTCCTCGACCGCCGATGCCATATACCACAGCAACCTGTGTGCCCCTGCTGAGCTCTCACTCCGCCGAGGTCTGTCTCCCTCCGCGCCAGCAAGAGACTGCCAGCGAGACTGGTGCGCGGTCCGCGGGTGTCTCCGCCGCCGTTGTCCATATGTCCTGTCTACGCCCAGCCTCATACCATTCGACGTGTGGACAAACATCTCACCACGTCCGCTAGCGGGACAGTGTCCTGGTGTGCCGCCCGCGGCCTCAGCCGCCGCCGCCGTTATCCATGGCACTCTGTCTCCACCCAGCCTCGTTTCATTCGGCGTGTGGACCAATATCTCACCACGCGTGCTAGCGGGACAGCGCCCTGGTGCGCAGCCTGCGGTCTCGGCCGCCGCCGCCATCATCCATGACACCTTGTCTCCACACAGCCTGAGTCTTGTCGAGTCCGGCGAGCCCGGCGCTCCGCGGCCGGTGCCGACGGCGCCCGCGGTCCCCACGTGCCACTCGGTCACCTCCATCGCTAGCACCAGCTCCACTGCTTTATGGTGATTCAGCGTAGGTTCAGCGTCTAGATGAAGTCGTACCTTTGCTTTCCGCCATTTCGTCATACCTTGGTTGTCCAATTCCTTCTTCTGCGACGCCGATGCTTCGAAATTAAACTGAGGGGTCACTGGATGTTTTACGTGTTTGAACGAATGTTCTGATACGATATTCATCTTCCACCTGCCGCCGATGTCGAAATGTTTTCCGCTAATTTGAGAAGTAATTTCTTCTAGAAAAAAAAAACCGACTGCGCCAATGTAAATATGTGAAACCACCATTGTAGTTGACTCAAGACTGATCATTTATTTAGATATAACACATGTAGGTAGGAACAACATCAGTTTCAATATTAACTTGTCATCCTTTCACAAGTACCCTCTATACACATACATCACAATAAGCACCTTGTCTTCTGCTCTTTTTATACAAGCAGGAAGGCAAATGATCAGTCCCCTATGGTCTGAACGCAAACAATCCAGGACCTCAGTGTGCAGATATTCACAGTTGACAAAGACATTGTCAATACAGGTTGCAGAACTACCTTTTTTAGTTACTGCCACCCTTGTTGGTTCAGTGAACACTTTTTTTAAATTAAAAGATTGGCATAACATTAATATATTGCTCTTAGTACGTAATTCCAAAAGTATGTCTGTGCTGAAGTCTCCACACATCACTATCTGTTTACTTTTCTTTGATATTTTACTTAGTGCTTCTTCTAAAGTAGTAAGGAAGATCTCAATGTCAGCACTAGGCGGTTTATAAACACATACAACAATAATATGATTGTCCAACTCAATGCATGCTAGTTCACAATGTCGTTCCATAGTATTTTTTTCTATATCTTTTCGACACTGAAATTTTACACACTTATTGACAAAAATTATGCAACCACCGCCTATTGCGAATTTTCTATAGAAAATACTACCAATTGTATAATTGTTTAGGCAAAAGTTCAATTCATTTTTTGATAGCCACGTCTCAGTAAAACAAATTACATCATATTTTTTTGAGCTTTCAAGGAATAATTCTATTTCTTCTAATTTACCTAACAGTCTATGTATATTCTGGTACAAAATGTTAATAGAGGTTTCTTGAACCTTATCAATAGTAGTTGCTTTGTTGCAAGGGGGCCTTATTATATAGCGACGCTTTGCTGTAACATAATAATGCCTCCCTGTTGTCAAGTTTGTCAGTTTAAAATATGACTGTCAGTTATTACAATATTTGTCAGGTTTTGAGATTTCCTGGTTTGCTCATTTAATAATGTGAAAACAATAAGTTTGGCTACTTAATTTTTAAACGACGGCCTAGAAAGTGTTTTCCGTTAGATTTAACAAAATTGTTTATAAAATTATTTACGTGAAATAATACAAAGTCTCCTCCTTTGTTTGAAATGAGGTTGTGCAAAATTACATAGAATTTATTTTTCGATTTTGCCTTTCACTCAATGATGTCGAATACGGAAATGTACACAACACTATTTTTCCAACCGTTCCTGAACTGTGAAAATCTACTAATGATTCTATACAATTTATAAGATCCTTTTTTGTAGTACCCAATGAATTACCCATCATTATTACACATTTGATTTTTGCTTAAATTTGCTGTCCACAACTTTAGCAATTAGTTGTTGAAAATTTACATTTGTAATGCATGTGTTAGAAAATTGACTATCAGTAATATTTATACTGTTGAAAATATTTCCAAAACCTATGCCAATTCCATCAGAAAAAAGTTCAACTTTGCCAATTTTTAATGTTTTTTCTATTTCACTAAAATCATGTTCAGTTTGTTGACAAGTCTCTTCAATCACATCCACATTGGTAGTCATCTCTGTTGTTGTATTTAAGTTAGATTTCTTGTTGTTACACAGTACTGATGATGTAATGTGGTCGGGACCTATCATAAAGGATACATCATTTGTGGGAGTCGTTGTTGTGTCAGACAATAGGTCTGTAGCTGAAATCGAGTATCGTTGCTTAGATGGACTCGGACCTATTAGACTATTCATCGCACCTATCAGCTGTTCTATTTCTCTTTGTGCTATGCTATATTTATTCTTCAAATCTTTGAGTTGCTGTTCTAATCTATTTATCGTTTTAGCATTCTCATCATAGCGTTGCTGAATAGTCATTATGGTAATTCTGTCATCTCTGATCACTTCCTTTAACTTAAGCTTGTCTTTGATGAGTTCTACATTAGATCTATGATTATATTTTAAGTGCTTTTTGCATTTTATTATCATTCTTTTTACTTTCAAATATTTTTTAAGTGAGTTTCTTCCTTTAATTAAGTTGACCTCATTATTTTTCAAGGTCAAGCTATCATTTTCCACTGTCAGATCGATGGTTTCCATCATTTTAGGTTTGTTATTGTCTTCCAGCAATTTGTTGTACAAGCATAATATATTTTCTCTATCTTTTTCATTTTTGTATAATTCTAAACTTTTCAACATCATATTAGCTTGACACAGTTGGCTTTGTAAGTTTTTAATTTTTTATGTGCGCTTCTTCTAATTCAATATTTCTATTTTCGCTTATATTAATTATGTCCAGTAGTCCTTGTTTTTCCTCTTGCAATTTATTATTTATCTCTTCGAGATTTCTCATGTCGTTTTTCAAGCGTACATTTTTGTCCAAAATTATTTTAATCTCAACCTCACCTTCATCTCTTTCTTGTAATAGAGTTTTATTATAACTCTTACAATTTTGTAAATCGATCAAAGTTTCTTTCAGTTTTTGTTCCATTTCACGTAAGCTATTCTGTCTAGTCTTCATATTAGCAAATAAATTAATATCGATTTCAGTGAAATGATTCTACGTCGATTTAATTTATGGTATATCTATTTAATTCACCTTTTCATTAGTGCCAAATGCGTAACAAAACAAACATTCGGAGCGTTTCGGAATATTCTGTATCAATAAAAACTAAAAAAGATAAATTCCGAAGTTATTGTTACTGCAAATTGCACAAGATCCTTAACTAATACATATATTTTTTTCAGAATTTAATACACTATTTTAAATAAAGGTCTCAAAATTGTTTTAAAAATTCAAAATTACGGCCCACCCGCCCTTAAATTATTTTCCCATTGTTCAAACAAATGTAATGATATAGCGAGTAAAAGATGCAGAGTGGGGGAAAACGGTAAAAAATATTTACTACCAATCATCCCTGCTAAATAATAATTCTTGAAATTGTCCGAACATTCGAAAAACCATGACCACAAGCATTGTGACACTAGATTTTAAATCTAAAAGCTGAATTGTATAGCATTTTTTTATACATACATATACGTTGACTTCAGATCATAACAACATTAGCAGAAGTTGAAGTATGACTTCTTACCAAAACTCGTTGGTTATTATTGACGATGGACAAAGGTCCCCCAGAGTCACTGCTGCAGACGCCAACAGGGCCCACGGCCCCGACGCCGCTAGTGCAGATGATCCTGTCTGTGACAATAGTGTTGAAGGACCGGCGACAGACGTCATTGCTAATCACTTGAAGATCCACGTGTCTTTGGATTTGGTTAGCAGTGGGTGGTATTCCTGTGACAAAACAATAAATCTTTTTTAGAACTTATGCAAGAAAAACTTCAAGATATGTGTCAGTAACTTATTGCTGATCAAAGGTTACCAGGTCTTACACATTTACAAAAAAGATTAACAATTTACTGAACACTAAAATATAATACTGAGACTGACTGAGACAGTCTTCATTATTTGATATAATACTTACATTTTATGTGTGTAAATATTAGGCCCTTACAAAATTATGAAATGGGTGTTTTGTCGTACTGGCTTACTTTGATCTCAAATATCTACTCTTTGGTTAAGAGTTACAATTTCAAATATTTACTATGTTTTTGTGTTATGTAAACCGTTACTCATTTGTTTTTTCTCTATTGTTTTTGTCTTTCAATCACTCAGTTAACGAAATGGAAAATTTGAACTTAATTTTTTTTATGAACGACAACTTGAACTTCATTACAAAACACCAATTTGATATATGTAAGGACCTAATACATGTTCTTGAAATGCGATAATTTATGTTTCGATTTTACCGATTATGCTGATTGAGATAATAATTTCATAGTCGGAGAGAATTAAATAAATTAATTAAATGATAAAGTTTTTCGAGAGAAGAACTGGGTTATTACCGTCACCGATGAGACCCCATCCAGAAGCTTGCGCCCAGTATCCCACGAATTGGTTTGTTTCAAGAGCGCCAGAAGGAAGGGCGATCGGCTGAATAACATCTGAAATAATTTGAACGTTTTATGAAAACATGATTTCCGTCATTTTAGATCAATACTTCCTTATAATTCAGAACCAGTGTGCCTGCTAACATATATTGTAAGTGTTAACTGATACCATAACACATAGGTGTTTTAAGTTGTCAATTTTTATATTTATTTACCAGAAAACAAAAATAAAATCAATCAAGCTTTACTCACTCGTGTACGCAACGTGGCTGAACCTCACAATAGCGATATCAAACTCTAAGGCCCATGCACCGTCCCAACCAGGATGCATTTCTACATCAGTGGTGTCCACCCTGACTCCTCCAAAGAATACATATTCCGATCCGAAGACCATGGTGAACCGGTCCACTTGTCTCCAGGAATCCCACCAGCAGTGAGCGGCTGTGATGGCGCGGGTGTTACTCAGCATCGAGGAACCACATGTTGAGATTGAGCTGCCCACGTGAGTCACTGCTCCGACCTAGACGTTAAATGGTTGTAGTCGGTTAGCCTTACATTAATTTGTTTACTGCATAATTTACAAAAAACTATCCAACATAAATACAATAAATAATAATAGTAATGTTGATTCGACGATCATAGTCCCAATAGTTGTGTCGGCAATCAGCCTTGTAGCGAAAAGTCTCAATCAACATCTCAAGAGACTTTCGCTAGACGGTTGGATCAAGGGTCAGATGCAGAAGGCGGTCATCCTCGACACAGCGCGCATCGTCAGGAGGTTCCTCAGTCTGCAGCCCTAACCACCGGTAGCTTGGGCCCTGCCCCCGCTGCTGGCGGCACCCTAGTTTTTAAGTTTTTTATAATGTTTATATTATTATACTCATTGCAAAAAACTTAGAAATTAAGAGGAATAAATAAATAACTGAATAATATTACCAATAATAGTAATAATAATAGTCATCAGCTGTCATCACGAAAGCCCGTCTTTTTTTTACCGTAAATTATTTAAATGTATTTTTTTCACATTTTTATTACAAATTTATACAGAAATATACAAGCAATATTCAAAAATCAAGAATTCAACATAATTTTGGCGCAATAATACCTCAAAACACAGATTTCTAAACAGATAGTTCTTACTACCAGTGTAGCTGCCATTGCTATTATTTTGTCTTAATAAAAAGTGGTGTACCTATATAAGTGGTAACCTATATACTATTCCTTGCTATAATTATTGATCTACGTTTTACATTTGAACTAAAAAAAGCAATCCAGTCTGAGTATATAGCTAACGTGGCCCTTATACTCGATTCCGTAACAAACAAATAAAGTAATTAAAATGACAAAACAAATGGTGGCACACAAAAGATATTGGTGGCACTATTCCTACCCATTCTGAGAAGATTCAAATAGTTTTAATATTAGGTGTCCCATTGGATATTTTTTAGTAAGAGTGGTAGGTTAATTCATTCAAAAATGCAATTAATTTCTACTGCGTTAGATGCTGTTACAATTAATTTTAAAACGAATCGAATACTGGGTAGTGTTTTCATCTATCCTAATATAAGATTTTTACATCCAAACAAATTTGTTACTGAGCGTTCTGTTTTTACATTAAGTTGTTTTTACATTTATTATTTTAACTTTAAGTTATTGCCCGGCTCGGGTGGTCTTGTCACGCCAGTACGTAGATGCAGTGCATGGTTCTTATCTCACGCGCACCTCTGCCTTTTTGAATTCATGAGCGTAATGCTGCTAACGGTAAAAGAAAACATCTTGAGCAAACTGGCATGTTCCTAAAAATTTCGAGGTCAGAGAGGTTTGTCATCCACCACCAACACGGAAGAATTATAGCCCCAGCAAGGAACTTTTAGTGGGTTGCTTATGTGAGCAGCGTCCCGCAAATTTACCCGCTTAGATCCCTTTTCCGTAATTTTCCCTCCATAAAAATAAACTTATACCTATGCTTTCCAGATCATAATCTAACCGTGACCCGCGTTTAAACCTGAGCTGTTCCAATTTGATTAAGCAAAGTACATCCAAACTTTTGCACTTATAATAAGTATTATTAGTAGATTTTCTTGCGAATAAATAGACATCATTTGGTGGTTCATTAGGTAAACGTCTTATTATTTACGTGCAAAAAGTAATGGTATCCCATCAGAAACATGCATTTACTTAAGTGGAGTGAGATTAAAGTTCAGTATTATGATGTTATATGCCTTGTTTGTTGACTTCAACGACTAAAGAATACAGATCTAAATAGTCTTAAATGGTCAGTTCTACAGTTCTAAAATCTATTTATAATAACATAGACTAGTTTTTTACACTTAAAATATGCTTTGTTTTTATAATTTATGATGATTATTAAAAGCAGTCTGACTTGGCTGGTTTTAATATCATGATATTGAACTTGTCTTTCACTTCACATTTATGTTTTGATGGGATTCGCAGTTTGAGAAACACAGATCAAATTGCCGCTGTTTAAAACCGTATCTACCACATTCTACCATTACTATTTATAACTTTCAAGATAAGTTAATAAATTATTATTTGATCAATACAAAAACAAGTGTGTTGTATTTAAGATCACAGTAAAGTCGAATCATATTTGTGAAAAATATTTTAAGACAGTTTTAGAAAAATACTCAAGTTAAACGATTTTTATGTTATAGTAGCACCTTTGTTTACATTTTCTACACCTCTTCGTGGAACGGACTATAGTAACGGCGAGGATTTGTTCTTGGCATCGATTCACATTAAATAAATAAAAATAACGATTATAAAAATAGGGCTTAAAATTGAGTTATACAATGTTCATCAATAATTTGGTCTACGAGTATCTTCAAAACAAAATTAGAATCTATATTTTACCTTAACTTGAGGGAAAATAATTTCAATTTAGTATAGCAACACTGACCTATTTTCGTTGAGGTGTTGTGTTTCTATTCATCAATCGAAATAAAATCGTCTAAATTATATAAATACCAGTAAAATATTCTAACTTTCCTATGAAATTTATTTTTTTATTTTTGGGAACAATGTTTGCAATGTTTGATGACACAAGACGGCATAATCTTAAACAAAACATAAAATCACACGGGACTCCCGTACGAGACGGAAGTCAGTTTCGTACTGACTGGAGTTTGTATTTGCTTTGGCGTTTGATATTTGCTTTCCGGACCTAAGGATCTGTGTTCCGCACGTTCCATCTGCTTTTTGTTTTAGAAATCTGTGCCTCAAAAGATGGAAAAATACAATATTTATCAACATGTACGACATGACAGATGTCTGTCAAAGAAAACTAATAGAAATAAAATTATTTGGATAAACAACTAATAATACAGGTAAATGATAACACGGTCGAAGAAACGAGCTACAGCGTCACGACACGCACGCCCACCACCTTCCGCCCGTTCGTCGTCGTCTCCGAGTATCTCGTCGGATGAGTTCCATACCACCCGCGAGACCAGCGACTCGTCGAGCGACGCGAGCGAGCCCGGGACGACACCGCCTACAAGACCAGGGCGACGTGGCCGTCCCCCGCTGCCGGCACGCTTGGGGCCTGAGAGGCAATCTGTCTCACGCCCGGCCCTCGCTACCGGTGGTGTAGTGCGTCGCATGCGATGGTCTCAAACCATGAATGAGAACTGCATGCGCGCCTATTACAGGGCAACAGAGGAGGAACTAACCTGACCGCGTATTGTGCCAGGATGCTGTCTCTGTTTCAGACCTTCGAACCGACCGTCGCCGTTTCCGCTCAACGATTGTCTGACCAAGTTAGAGCCATCAGGCGCTGCAAGCTGCTGGATGACTCGACACTTGATCAGCTACGCCTGGAGGAGGAGCGTGCTCGCCCAGTTTCTATCTCGACCTGGGATCCGCCCGCCGCGTCGTCGACGCTGACACTGGCTTCAGTGCCAATGACAGCGGCGACACTTGCGGCGCAGGTTGACCCCGATATCGAGGAGGAGATTTGGCGAGTAATAGCTTATCTGACCAGGTAAGAGAGCAAATGAGGAGCACTTTGGAAGACGCGATCTTCCAATATCGACTCACACCAAACTCTAGGCCACGCTTACCGCGTTTGCCCACCCATAAACGAAATTTGGCTTTGATGGGGCCCTGAATACTTTGCTAGTGCCCTACCTGGGAACTAGCAAGATTTGACTGATACCCATTCTATTCTGTACTGCGGTGCTATCGCGGCGTGTCGCGTTGCACGTGTCAAGTTTCCAGACACTGACCGCGCAACGCGAACCACCGGAAGTGTACCCGCTTGGCAAGTGCGAATAGAACGGCGTATCAGTATATTCAGGACTCTTATTGCAAAGCTAATCTGCTTCAGCCAGGGGAACAGTCGTCCCCGAGTCATGCGTTTCGTAGCACAGGCATTTGCTGGGACTGGTACCAGTCCTCAGCACTATCTTGCCAATGTTGCGGAACGTATTGACTATCTGAAGCAGAAAGTTTATGCGTGGGCAAACCGTATTCGCCGCTACAGAGAGCGTGTGAATCGATACAGAGAAAATCGCGACTTCCAGAGTGATCAAAGGAAGGTATACCGAAACTGGGAAGAATAGTCAGTCAAAGTGTGAGCGATGGGCAGCTACCGGATGCCAGCGCTATGATAAACTTCTGGCGCAGCATCTGGTCGGTGCCTGTCGAGCACACGGAGGGAACTTGGATGCGTGTTGTCGAACGCGCGTGTGAGTCTATCGATGCCATGGAGTCTATTACGATAGACTCCGTAGACGTTAGTTGTGCTATCCGGACGGCTCAGAACTGGAAATGTCCTGGGCCGGACGGATTGCACAACTTCTGGATAAAGTGGTTTCGATGCTCACATGAGCGTTTGGCAACACAATTCCAAGAAGCCCTCGAGGCGGGTTCTCTTCCCAGTTTCATGACCACCGGAGTCACCTTCCTGCTCCATAAGTCTGGTAGTACCACGGAACCGAAGAACTACAGACCCATTACGTGCTTACCCACCACCTATAAGCTGCTTACATCCATTCTGAGAGCAAAATTAACGCGCATATAGTCGCAAATAACGTTTTGGCCTCCTCTCAGAATGGGTGTAAGATTGGGTCCCGTGGTACTAAGGAGCTGCTCCTCATTGACACGACCATTTGCCAACAAGTCAAACGAAACAAAGGAGCCCTCCGCTGCTTGGATTGACTATAAGAAGGCCTATGATGCGGTGCCCCATTCATGGCTAGAAAGGGTTTTAGAGTTGTACAAAATAAATCCAACTCTGAAATCTTTTCTAAGCAAATGCATGGGACAGTGGGTCACAGTCCTTCGTCAACCAGGTAGCGTAGACAGCTCTTTTGTTTCGGAGGACTTGATAAGGATTGAAAGAGGCATTTTCAGGGTGACAGTCTAAGTCCCCTATGGTTCTGTTTAAGTCTGAATCCTCTCAGCACTCTGCTGAAGGATTCAGAGTTAGGTTATCGTCTTCGTAGAGGAGGTGAGGTTATATCTCATTTGTTGTACATGGACGACCTCAAACTTTTTGCACCGAAACGCCAAGACTTGTTGGAGCTATTAAAACCACGGAGGTTTTAGTAACGCCATCAAGATGGAGTTCGGTGTAGACAAGTGTGCGGTCATGCATGTACAGCAGGAAAGTAGTAAATTCAGAGAATTTACAACTTTCCGAGACTATAACTCTCAGATCTCTCTCCGAAGACGAGACCTACAAATATCTCGGTATGTCACAGTCATTGGGTATATCAGCAGATGACATTAAGAAATCGGTGAAGGAGCGCTTCTTGTGCCGGCTGACAAAAGTACTTAAAAGTCTTCTGTCAGGCGGTAACAAAGCGCGAGCCTTCAACGGTTGGGTAATGCCTCTGCTGATATACTCCTTTGGCATACTGAGGTGGACTCAGACTGAGCTCGACGCCCTGGACAGGAAGGTCCGTCAACTGCTCACAACTCATCGCATGCTACACCCGCGCTCGTCTGTTATGAGACTGTATATTCCGCGGAAGTAGGGAGGTCGAGGCTTTTTAAATGCCAAGAACCTACACAACCGCGAAGTATGCAGTCTCAGGGATTATTTCCGCAACAGCGAGTCCGGGATGCATCGCGATGTTGTGGCAGTTGACAGAAGCTTCACGCCTCTTTCACTGGCAAACGAGAACTGGCGTAAACCATCGGTGCTCAGCACTGATGATCGCAAGGAAGTGTGGAAGAGCAAGGAGCTGCACGGGCGATTCTATCGGGCTCTAACGGGACCCGATGTGAATCTGCTCGCGTCGGTGAACTGGCTACGCTTCGGGGACCTCTTCGGAGAAACCGAGGGTTTTGTTTGTGCAATTGCAGACGAGGTTATCAAGACGAACAATTACCGGAAATACATAATGAAGGACGGTACGGTCGACATTTGTCGGGCATGCCGCCGTCCAGGCGAATCTCTTCGTCATGTTATTTCCGGTTGTTCGCATCTTGCTAACGGCGAGTACTTGCACAGACATAACCTAGTAGCCAGGATCATCCACCAGCAACTTGCTCTTCGACACGGCCTTGTCGAGTCCGAGGTGCCGTACTATAAGTACGCACCTCTGCCAGTTCTCGAGAATGGTCGTGCGTTGCTCTACTGGGACCGCTCTATCATCACGGACAGGACTATTGTCGCCAATAAGCCTGATATCGTGCTGGTAGACCGGTCTCAACGTCGGGCTGTGATCGTCGATATCACCATACCACATGACGAGAACCTCGTGAAAGCTGAGAAGGACAAGCTTAGCAAGTACCTTGACTTGGCTCACGAGGTTACCGCCATGTGGAATGTTGATTCCACGATCATAGTCCCCATAGTCGTGTCGGCAAACGGCCTTATAGCGAAAAGTCTCGACCAACATCTCAAGAGACTTTCGCTAGATGGTTGGATCAAGGGTCAGATGCAGAAGGCAGTCATCCTTGACACAGCGCGCATCGTCAGGAGGTTCCTCACTCTGCAGCCCTAACCACCGGTAGCTTGGGCCCTGCCCCGCTGCTGGCGGCAAACTAGGTTTAAGTTTTTATAATGTTTTTATGTTGTTTTATATATCAATATTGTAAAAACTTAGGCTTAAGAAAAGAAATAAATACGAATAGTAATAATAAAATAACAATTTAAAAAATAAATGTACTAATATTACTATTATAAAGTTTAAGGCTGTGTTTGTTTGAACGCTAGTTCGATCTCGGGAACGACTGGTCCTATTTTTTTCTTAGATAATTCATTTATCAAGGAAAGCAATAAGGCTATAATATCATCATCATCATCATCATCAGCCGCAAGACGTCCACTGCTGAACATAGGCCTCCCCGCTAGATTTCCACAACGAACGGTCCATAATATAGCATTACGCTATTATCAATAGGAGCGGAGTATGAATGAATGTAACAACAAGAACAAAATTAAAAAATTTGACTAACCCCCGACTACCTAAGATTTGTTATCTGTATAACATTCTACTAGTCAAGCCCTTTTATTTGATACCCATATTAAGGGAGTTGTGAAAAAAGAAATGTAATTCGCCATTTTGTGGTATCGGCCATCTTGGATTTAAAATTTGTCATAGTGCAAAGTATTCTACTAATTAAGCTCTTTCGTTTGGTAACCATATTGAGGTGGTAGTGAAAAAAAAAATATATTTCGCCAATTTGTGGTGGCGGCCATCTTGGATTTGAAATTAGTTATAGAACGTATAGTACTCTACTAGTTAAGCCCTTTCATTTGATACCCATATTGAGGTAGGTTGTGAAGAAATATTTTATCCGCCATTTTGTGGAGGCGGCCATTTTGAATCGATATTAACCGAACATAGCTAAGAACACCCGCACGGTAATTAACTTTCAAATAAAAAAACCGCATTGAAATCGGCCTATCCGTTTGAGCTCTACGGTGCCACAGACAGACAGACAGACAGACACACAGACACACACACACACACACACACACACACACACACACACACACACACACACACACACACACACACACGGACGGACGGACGGACGGACGGACGGACGGACGGACAGACGGACGGACGGACAGACGGACAGACGGACAGACAGACGGACAGACAGACGGACAGACAGACAGACATCGACGTCAAACTTATAACACCCCTTTTTTTGGTCGGGGGTTAAAAACGGGAACGTGTCTATCATTTAAACTTGGGTCATTATAACCTAAGCTAACCAATTTTTTTTCCAAATCTGAGTTGGTTCCACCAATTTTCGACAGGTGGCGTAGCAACGCGCGCAGGGTATATCCAGTATGGCAATAAATTTACATACAATACAATAGCCTTAATTCCTGATTGGTGATCAGGTACATTTATTAAATTTTATCTTTTGTAGTGGTTGGACTTGCCCCAAAGTCCGCCTGGTGATTTATAGGTACCTACTTTTACAGGTAACTCTACCACCACGTAGAAATTAATGTGCTAGCACTACTGCGATACGTTTTGAAAGACAAAATCCAGTAAAATCAAAATACAAAGAAATATATCTATACTAATCTTTAAAAAGCCGAAAATATGTTTAAACACTGTTATCTCAGAAACTGTTGGACCAATTTCAAAAATTATTTCACTGCAGACCACCGATTTTATGATAAGATGTGTAAACTGACAATTTGTAGTTGCTTATCAGGATTTGCGTTTGTTGCTTAGGTATGTAGATAATAATACTTGGCCTTCCTTAACTCCGGATTCGGTAAAGTGGTGTAAGTATGTTGCAATACTCACAAGGTACGGGTGAGCCCCTAGCGGAGCCGGCTGTCCTCCGATGATCCTGGATCCTGACTGGATGGCCGCCGTTTCAGCTTCCAAGATACGGGCAGCTAGAGGAATCCCAATGCGGTCATGGTATCCAATGAACGAATGTTCTGCCACAACGCATGTGGCAACGAGACACAGCAACAAAAATAACTTCATTTTCCAGCCCCCTCTGCTTGGTCTTAGAGGACATTCATGAATGATCAAAATTTAATTTCTTAATGTATTTATACCGAAATGTTATCTACTTTTGATAATTATAAGTGTTTTTTTTTATAGATTGAATAGTTAATCTATTATTGTAACGAGCATCATCACGAACCATTACAGGACCTAAAACCCAGCTGACGTCGCCGTGGCTGCTATATCAAAGACTGCTACGGCTGCTAGAACAAAATCTTTTTTTTTACATTATGTTACTTGACTTCATGTGAAGTAATGTTTTGAACCACTTTATTTTTAAATCAAAGTTTCAAAATATTGTATAATAGTTTTTTTTAACCTATATTTTGTCTAAATTCTAAGACTAGTTGATTTTAGGAACCATGTAGAGACTCTCAACTATTTTGATTTCAGATTTGGTGGAATTGACATTCAAACCAAAATAACACATTAAATCATTTATAATGAGTACTCCAGTGAACTATTTGACGTAGATCAACGTTCATCAGCTTTGACTACTGCTACAGCGCTTGGAAGAATTAAAGAGTTTAAAAATGAAGTTAATGAAAATAACGAAAAGAAGTGGTGGTTATATGTATTTTAGCCATTTTGTAAGAACCAGTATTTTTACTTCACTAACACGAGAAAAAATCGTCAAAGCATACAAAAAAACTACGAAACCAATTAAGTAATAATTATTAGCGATTGAGATACTATGTTAGCGAGGAAAAGTGTTTTAGCAAGTTATCGAATACGATGGTGTTGGAAGCAATAGTGAAATCTAGGAGAGGTAGAAAAGTAGGACTGCTATTGCCCTTACCTCTGTGAGTGTCGTCGTTGATTTTAATATGGGCAGACACAATGCTGGTATGGCACACCAAAAATATTAAGCTTTTTAAACTGTTTTATTGTAGTGCAATGCTAGTCAGTAATTTAGATCATATCTCATCAATTAGCGACGTTACGTGGTCTTGCTATGAGCAATAATGTTGCCTACCTTGAAGAGCTTGTTTTCATCATTCTGTCACGCTAAATTATCATATAACTCCTATAAATATTATGTCAAACTTAATTTATTCACTTTCACACAAAGAATACTATCGTTGCTTGTTTAATGTAATCATTTAAAGGCAATAATTCATACATGACTTTTAATAAATAATCACAAACAAAAAAATACATTCCTTGTTTTTGTCGAATCCAGGGATGATATTCTGTAACGCGCACGTATCCTGAAGGTCTACCCCATTACCCTATTTGCAAGATAATGCACTGAATGATACCACTCCAATCTGGAAACCGGTTAATTTATTTCGAAAATAAAATAATAAATCATTTACTCCACCATAAAAATGCAGATCCACCGAAAAGCCATGGACGTATAAAAAAGTCGGACGTAGTCTCGCTGTCCAAATTGTCCATACTGTTTGGAGCTCGCCCTTACTGATATTATGGCTCTACTACGGTCCGGTCGGACTAGCACCGGACTCCGCACACCACCACACCCAGAGCAGGCCATCAAGAGGAGGCCTGCCAAACAACGGACGCTCCCATACTGGAGACGTCCTCTTACTGGCGTGCAGCACGGTCCGGTCGAACTAGCACCGGACTCCGCGCACCAACACATCCAGAGCAGGCCATCAAGAGGAGGCCTGCCAAACAACGGACGCTCCCATACTGGAGACGTCCTCTTACTGGCGTGCAGCACGGTCCGGTCGAACTAGCACCGGACTCCGCGCACCAACACATCCAGAGCAGGCCATCAAGAGGAGGCCTGCCAACCAAGTCAGACAAGCGTTGAACAATACGTTGTTAGGCGCTTGCACTGACTTCTCTGGCAATTGTTAGTTTATCGACGCTTCGATAGGCTAGCAATTGTACACCCGCTAAAACAAAAACTGTGTCCATCGAGTCGGCCACATAAAATGCACGTGTCACATACAGGCTAATGCGCACACATCAGTGGGTCATTACACACGCTACTTGTGTATATGTGTACGTGTCAGCCTATCAGAGACAACCTGACAAAGCACACGTGCAAATGTAACCGACTCCAGTGGCACAGTTTCGGTTTTAGTGAGACTACGTCCGACTTTTTTATAAGTCCATGCGAAAAGGTCTTTGAAACTAGGATGAATCGGTTTCTTCTAGGAAGGCACGTTCCGTTATGAACCGCATCGTAGCCAAACATCAAGCAAAACGGTGATCAAGTGCAAAACCTACTGTCATCATTGACATGTCATTGTCAAAAATAGGACGAGTTATGATATTGGTACTTATTACGAAGAAAAATGGCGCTTTGACGTACGCGTCGTCCGTTTTTTCTTCAAAAATTTTGATTATATACTAGTGGCTCGTTCCGGCTTCGCCCGGATAATAACCTAAATACCAACTGCAGCGCCGTTTGCCGGGCTGATTTGTGAATCTAAACCATCCAGGACCCTACCCAAATGTATACAAATAAATTCATTCAAATCGGGGTCTAGCTGTTTAGGAGGAGTTCACTTACAACGAAAAGTGGTATTGATTTACATATATATAGATTTATACTTGACATTGGCGAAATTGTAAGTCTAAACCACAATAAAAGACATAAACCAAGAGTTGAATGATATTGGTACGTTATTATGGCAGGAGTGATCAGATGACTGAGGACAAAGTGAAATGGAAGAGAAAAAACTTCACGTAACAGCTCCAGTTATAGGCAAAGAGGAAAGGATAAAAGTATTATACTGAATGCTGGCTGATTTGAATGATAGAAATCATCAACTGGAATAAATGTCAAGAAGACGTGGTACACTATGTGAATGACTTTAAGAAAAACGATTAAGTTATTTTTGCATTCTTCGAACAAAAGTAACCACATGGCGAATAAAAAACGTAGTGTAGGGGGGCAGGGGAGTAAAAATTACTTTCCGACAATTTCTCATCCCTACCAAATAAAAAAATGCTTATCTATATCTATACTTATAATAAAACTGTAACGGGTCGAATTCTGTACATTGAAGATATTTTGAAAAATTTTTTTTTGGGGCACTCCATAGTCGATACTGATGGCGAAACTGCATTTTTTTTCTTTCATGTCTGTCTGTCTGTCTGTCTGTCTGTCTGTCTGTCTGTCTTTCTGTATAGAGATCACGCATCACGCCGAAACTACTGATTCAATTCAGCTGAAACTTGGCATGATTTTAGTTTATACTAAGGACATTGCTGTAGGCTACTTTTGATCCCCAAATTCTGAGTGGTTTTCTTGCGGGAGGGGGTGAAAGTCAGAATGTGTATTTGGTTGTAACTCATGTTTGCGTTGTTTAATTTCATTAATTCTTTTTTTTTGTTAGAAAGAACATGTTTTTTATATTGTCCCGTCAAAATTTGAATAGTATCGGTCTGGTGGTTCGGAAATTACACAAACATTAAATAATAACGACACGCGCGGCGCGTTCGGTACATACTAACTCTAAGTATTCTGTGTATCAGACTATCCACAGAATATCTAGATTCTAGAAAGTGCCCACGTGATCGCGTCGCGTCGTCTTGGATGACAAAATAATTGTCAAAGATATATTTTTGTGTGGAAAAACAAACATCATTCGGTTTTAATCGACTTCAAACAAGGAGGATGTTTTCAATCGGGTTGCATGTTTTTTTATTTGGTTTTATTTTACACGATAACTTCGCTAATTGTTAGTTGATTTTGATAATTCCTTTTTTGTTTGGTAGAAAATACTTCAGAGGTGATCTTAGATATCGAAAACAGGGAGGTAGTTTTTCAAATATCAACAAAAAGCTAAAATCAGCTAAAATAAAATTAGATCTATCTGTTACGACATAGTCATAGCTTCTTATAAAATTTAGTCGAATGACAGAATTAAATTACCTATCACTGAAGTAGATTTTTGTTATTTTGGAGAAAACATATCAGCATAATAAGTAGCAGCCTAAACAACCCATTAAATGTTCCCACTGCTGGGCGTCAGGGGCCTTCTCTCGCAAGGAGAGAGACAAGGTTATAATCCATCACGCTGGCCCAGTGTCGGTTGGTGGATGACATATGACTTAGAACTTAGATTATAGGTAGATTTCGGTTTCCTCGCAGTGTTTTCTTCACCGTTTTAATTACCGGCATTACGAACATGACTCTGAAAAGATAGTGGTACGCGTGGGTTTGAACCCTGGGTCTCCGGATCGACAGTCGCCGTTCTCCCGACTAGGTCAGCTGTAACTTACTAGACCAGCCGTAACTTATTAGAAAACGTATTATTTCAATCTAAACAGTGTTTAAAATTTAAAGGTAGTGTTCAACAAGCTTCGGTGACCGAAGCAGACCGTTATTAGGGTTCTGTACACAAAGGGTAAAAACGGGACCCTATTACTGAGACTTCGCTATCCGTCCGTCAGTCCGTCCGACTGTCACCAGGCTGTATCTCAAGAACGGTGATAGCTAGACAGTTGAAATTTTCGCAGATGATGTATTTCTATTGCCGCTTTAACAATAAATACTAAAAATAAAATAAATATTTAAGAGGTGCACCCATACAACAAACATGCTTTTTTACCGTTTCTTGCTCGATACTAATAATAACGTACCTGTCACAGGTAGACCCTTTAACTATTCACATAATATTTAGTTTTATGTTCTCTTTAAAAGTAATTAATTAAAATAAAATAAATTATTCAGGGGGCTTCCATACAATAAAATCCGTTTATTTGCTAATGGTTCAGAACCCTTCGCGCGCGAGTACCATTTGCATTTGACCCGTTTTATTTTTCTAAATTGTTGTTTAATCCTATGCTTTCCTAATATTATATAATTATGTCAATGTTTCAATTTTACTGCTCAATTACGTTGGAACGGCTGAATGTATCGAGTTAAAATTAAAGACACATTCTTGGTTTAGCTTAAGTAATACATAGGGTACTTATACATAGGCAATGTTTAGCCTATGTGTTCTGCCAGACTATAATCTAATTCTATTTCAAATTTCAACCCGATCACTTGATACGTTCCGCCATGATTAAGTAACAAACATCCAAACAGTGACCTTCATAATAATTACAGGACAACGTTGGACCGGCTGAACATATTTTGAAGGAATTCGAAACAGACGTAGTTTGAACTCAGAAATAGCAAATCGGTTACTTATAAGGTTACTGTGACGTCGGAAAGACTAAGCAAATTTGGTAGAAAA
This sequence comes from Ectropis grisescens, assembly GCA_017562165.1. NCBI lineage: Eukaryota > Metazoa > Arthropoda > Insecta > Lepidoptera > Geometridae > Ectropis > Ectropis grisescens. The sequence continues at coordinate 24,515,809 of CM029784.1, read as the reverse complement.
TTGAAACAGAGATAACGTATAGTCTGAAATACCACATTTATGTATTACCTATCAACCTGAAAAGAAGCATGGGCCCTAAGGAAACAAATATTAACTATCACGTCAAAACGGCACAACTATATGTGTTTCGTATGTCAACACACGAAACACATATAGTTTAGAGTCTAAAATTTCACATGGGCTAATAAGTCTATATTTTCATTTAACTCCATATTAATATAAGCATATATTTTCGTAAGGAACTTGATGTGATGGTAAGGTAAAAGCCTAAAATGAAAAATTGATGCACCCGTTTTGGCGTAGATAATATAGGTGATTTGCGTTCACAATCAAAATAGCAAGCAACATAATATTCTCATTAGACGGCGCTAATGCCAGTTTAAATCTAAAAGCACTAAAGGCCATTTAAATCGATGTTTTGCTATTGTGGTATGTATTTTTCTTTCATCACTAGGTGACGTTACTGGTATTTTAAATTGTACTAATAAGTTTTGCTGCTAAAAGGATTATGATGCCGAATTTGGATTCTTTCGTTCTTGGATTTTTTTCTGTGTTACCTACAATTAAATTCATACATTAACATTTCACTAAGACTTGGCTTAGATTTACGGGTTCAACTTACGGGTTAAAACTCAAAATCTTAATCATTTTTATTCCACACAGGCTTCGTTCAAAATTTTACGCGGGCGAATTCGCGGGTAACAGCTAGAAAACAGCTTGCGGATAAAAAGAGATAAGTAGGTATCAGATCATGAACATTCGCTTCAGACTTTTCATAATGTATCCTATAAAAATCCTACAAACTTAACACTTGCGGCTATGTTCGATACTATGAAACATTACTAAGAATGTTTGATATTGTTTAAAAAAGAAAATAAAGATGATAAAATTAAATATATTTTGTGTGGAAAAAACAAATTCACTCAAACTCAAAGGGTTTTCAATGACTACTTATCCAAATATTTGACGTACGATACTTCCAACTAATGTATAAGTTAGTAACATCTGCTTACGCGAACGAAGTAGCGGGTTCAGCTAGTAACAGATAAAACAAGACAATACGCACTGTGACACAAAATTTTAAAATATGTTAATGTTTATATCTATTTATATATCGCAGCGCTTTTTCATAAATATGTACACTGACTGGAAAACTTAAACAAGAACAAAATCAAATAAAATATTAGAGTTGGGACCAATTTGTGATCGAAGCTTTTGAGTGTTACTACTTACTTTAATCTTATTTCCAACTAGTGCAACTCAAATTTAAGCAAACATGTTTTTTTTCTGTTGTCTTATAGGTACTTTTCATTGTGCGCGCGCATGTGAATCAAGATCACGCGAATGTGTACATCTACAACCAGTTGTAACATAGAGATTTTGTTTGGACTTTATTGTGAATACAATAAATTTTAACGCCTATGATGTCTGATTTGTTTTGCATTTAGAATAACAACTGTGCTCGAAGAAAGAAATGTACCTAGAAAAGAAAAAGATATATCCCCTCGATATATTAAATGTTACTCCGTTCAAATTTGGTAGTCAATTACGTTTTAATTTAATCAAGTCTTGCAAGATATTTACGAGTGCTTATGAATCATGATACTAATAGAAAAGAGTCACAAACCATGAAATTAAATATAAATTTCACACTCTATAATGATGGAATCCCGGATCGTGTTTCTGGAATTCCATCATTGACATTATTATCATCATAATCTTTATTGTGGCGTGGATAGGATTAGTCCGGTCAATTTAGACATTCGAAGTTACATAAAGTCCCAACAAGCTGAATTTCTGTGAAGTTGTTCAAAACATAATTATAAACAATGTCTAGAAGTTCCCCATCATTCCCCTGTAAGGAAAAAATTTAATTCAAGGTCAAAGGTGAAAAAATGAGTTTTTCGCGATTTTCAGCAAAACGGTAAGTTTTATCATAAAAGTAGTCAGACAAAAATTGTAGATCATAAAATTATCTATAAAAATGTATCATTTGCGTTTTTTTTTGACGTGGTTTCCCCAGTAGGCCTACTCTACGGGTCAGTTGTGATCCTGTTTAATGTAAAACTATTGCAAAATAACGGAAATTTTTAAAGATTGGGAAAGATAAAAGCGATGTAAATGAAAAAAAGTGTTGAAGTTTATTCGTCTAATTCGTAAGTTTCAAGTTCTTGTTTTTCTTTTTGATCTTCTTCTTGTTCTTTTTCTCCTGATTCTTCTTCATCTTCATTTTGGATGCAAGTAAATTATGTCAATAGCGATGTATCGCATGATACTTCGTCGGAGTCAAACGAATCCTCCATTGTTTGTGATTAAATATTAGAGCACGACCGGCCTTGACAATTTGTGCATGCCAAAGAACAAGACAGTCCGATTTTTTGCAACCACATTTAGCACTGCTTCCCTTTTTGCAGTTGCAAAAAATAGTGTTCAGCAGTTTTTCCGGCGCATGTGGAAGTAAAGTTTGAACTAGCTCTAATATATTGTTGACCAACTTCCAACCCCAGTCTGTAGGGTCTAGCTGATAACCAAGCCACACTTAAACTTGGTAATATACTCGAAAAAGATGTTGGTGAGCAGCAACTGAGGTTGGAGGAAGACAAGCTAATTGAACTTGTTTTTTATTTTTATTATTTTTAACGAAACATGCATATCGATGCTTATCTAAAGAGGTATTTTTTTTAGGAGCTCCGTACATAGAAAGAAGAAAGCGGATGCCGTTGGTAATAACTTCTTGTTGAGTTGAATAACTCTTTTTAAAAACTTCAGCACATTGAATTAAATCTTGTTTTTCAAACATTTTGAAAACTGCTGTTTTACCCCTCCTGTAAAATGCAGAGATGTATCACAGTATCACAGCCAGTTATTGCGTGTAAAAATAGTACATGATCTTTACACTTTACTAAAGTAAATAAACTTTTTGACGAATATATATCTGATTGATGCCGAGCTTTTCCTGGTTTTAAGAAAAAAATAGTTTTTTCAGTTGGCGTTCGAGAAGTGAGTAATACAAGTAAGTCAACATCAACATCAACAACCAACAACAATAGTTGTATATGTCAAATTGAATTGCTCGATTGCTGTTTCAATAATCAATACATCAGCATCATTATTAGCTTGTTTTACCAATATATTTTCAGCCGTAAACTTTTCTTTCAACTTTGAAATGAACCTAGACTTGTTGTGGGTATTTGTAAGAAATTTTAACTTTTATAACTTTTTGAATCGTTATATCTCAGAAACGGTGGCTCGTAAGAAAAAAAGTAGTGATACATTTTTTATAGATAATTTTATGATCTACAATTTTTGTCTGACTACTTTTATGATAAAACTTACCGTTTTGCTGAAAACCGCGAAAAACTCATTTTTTTGACCTTTGACCTTGAATTATTTTTTTTCCTTACAGGGGAATGATGGGGAACTTTTAGACATTGTTTATAATTAATTATGTTTTGAATAATTTCACTGAAATTCAGCTTGTTGGGACTTTATGTAACTTCACTCTCATTTTTTGGTCTAAATTGACCGGACTAGATGCAGATAGTTTACTTAATACACCACTCAACTAATTTCTAGGGTTTACACTTCGACCTTCGTTCTCCATTCGTGGTTTTTAAATAAGTTATTATAAATATTAACAACAAATACAGGCTGATGACGCAGACAACAAAATAATGAATAGTTAGTAAGATTGTTCAACTGGCAGGTCCTCTTGATGGTAGATGACAAATGAGACTTTTTCTGCACCATATGAGACATATACCTCACTGACGGTTATCTGAATATAAACTGGGCAAATTTACTTGAGGATTTATTTTGAAAATGAATAAAAGAAAGTAATTAAACTTTTTTATTATATTAATGCATATGCAATGTTAAGTTTATATTCTCTCTCTAATCCAGGGTAAGTGTTCGGTTATACGGACATAACCAGACGGAAACCCGCCTCCACAGGGCCCACCAAATGACACCACTCCAATCTGTTAAATAAAATACATTATTTTATCACGGGATTATAAGTTCAAAGTTCAAAGAAGCTCAAAAAGAGGACGCAAACTTTTCCATCATGAGAAATTAAATGGAAGGAAGTATACGACGGAATTTATAGTGCGGAATCTATTATATTATTATATATATTATATGTATTTTCAGAATAACCTGATTCACCAATGGGAAAGGATTTTGAATAAGAAGTGACAAGACGGGCAGGTCATGTGCATGATAGTAAGCAACATGCCTGCCACATAACAGCACAGTGACACGCACCTATTGGAACATGAAGAGTCCATACGATTACCTAGCACTGCACTGCACTCATCACCCAGAGATCTAAGATGTTATATTTCTAAACCCTGTAATTTCTCTGGAATTCCCTTCAAACCGGAACACAGTAATGTTTTCACATTGCTGTTTGGGGGTAGAATAACTGGCAAAGGTTAAAAATACCCAATCGACGGTAATATTAACGTCAGATAAAAACCCTAATTTGTAACTACGAAAGAAATCAGAAAATAACAACGTTATAGGTGCTTAAGGTGACAATACAATACAACATTCAGTCCAAATAGACCGCTACCAAGGATTCTTCTTGTGAAGAATAATCTTTGAAGCAAGAGTTAACGCAGTTTGACACAAATGAGATGGGCATTTAATTGATGCTTACCAAAATACGCTGATTGTTGTTGATTATCGACAAAGGGCCACCAGAGTCGCTGTTGCAGACGCCAACGGCACCGGTGGCGGTCATTCCACTGGTGCAGATGATTTTGTCAGTGACTATTCTAGGGAATGCTAGACGACATACGGCATTTGAGATCACTTGAACGGCCACGTGGCTATGCACCTGGTTGGCGGGTAGTCCTGCACCTAAAATAATCATACGATGGGATGTCACAAACAGATAATATGCCTTTGCTGTTATTTTAAGGATAGATGTATAACGTATTTTCAAAATACTTTGAATTCTTAATCAACTATGATATATTTATGTATATTCTCGAAAAAAATATTTACTAAACTATAAATCGTAAAAATAAAAAGATAACAGATTTATTTTCGTAGAAAAATATTTCATGGTTATTTTTACTAACGGCATAGACAAATTAACGTTATTAAATAATGTAGCCAGGAAAAAAAGCTATACGAGACTAAACTGTTCTTACAAACTTTTGAAGATTGTAATACTTCAGCATATACTTAAGGTGTTTAGTTTAGGTAAAATCTGCCACGTCAACAAAGATTTCATTAAACACGATAGGTAAAGATTTTACTGAAGAAGTTTGCTCACTCACCAGGAGATTTATTTAAAATAATCTTACCTGTTCCTGTAAGTCCCCATCCGGAAACTTGTGCCCAGAATCCTACAAAGTTATTAGATTCCAGAACTCCAGATGGAAGTGCGATCGGTTGAATTAAATCTATAAACACAACAGAATATGTTTCATTGAAATTAGGTAGTTAAAAATGTTATTTATGTGGACAAATACAACTCAAACTTCAGCTGTACATAGGTATATTTAGCCACAAAATAACGCAGAACGCGTGGTATTAAAAAAACGGCTAATATTATTTTTTATTTTGAGGTTGACTCTAGTTGGTTCTGGATAATTTATAAAAGAACATTATTATTAGGCAGCTTTGTAATTGCAAAATCTACCTATTCAATGATATTGTACAACATTATAAATTAAAACCGTGAAATCTTTTCCTTTGATCCAGGTTTTGGAAAATTGAAATCTTAACTACGTGATTATGTTACGGCTTTATATAAATTTACATTGTATTTAGACTGAAAACAAAATATCACTTTATTACTTACTAGTGTAAGCGACGTAGTTGAATCTAACAATGGCAATATCATTCTCGAGTGCCGAATCGCCATCCCAATCAGGATGCATCTCAACATCGGTAGTTTCTACTCTTACACCTCCGTAGAAAATATATTCCGAGCCAAATACTAGTGTGAATTTGTCGACCTGTCTCCAATCATCCCACCAGCAGTGAGCAGCAGTGATAACTCTGGTATTGCTAAGCATAGCAGAACCGCATGCTGAAAATGAACTACCTAAATGAGTCACTACGCCAACCTGAAAATAATGTCAAATCTAGATAATAAAATTAACAAAATTATACTAAGTATAGACGTTAAATGGGAAACTCTAACATATTATGATGAGAGCTGATAAAATATAGATCGTATGAGACGATCTTCTTAGCATTCCATGGATTCACCGTGCGGGTGCCGGGTCCATCGTGTGGCAGAGAGAGAAAAACTCGAGTAGTTCCCGAGACTTGTGACTCGGGCGTAGGTTTAAGGGGCCCCTTTCTGACGTACATAAACACTCACCTTCACTACTCGCTTTTCTCTCCCTGCCCAGCCAAATCTGATATGAGCCTACTAGTGCAGCTTTAGATACTCGTTCCAGTATAGAACTTACTGCACTTCTGGATAAGCCAAGGTCTTTCAGTAGGTTATAGAGATATTTTGCTGGTATACCTCTCGCTCCCACTTCTACAGCGTATAAACTTACTACATAGCCGTTTTATATATACTAACCACATAGCCGTATATTTAATATTTGGACCCGAATTAATCGAAATTAGTTTATTATTACTGTTATTATTACTCACAAGGTAAGGATGAGATCCTAATGGAGCCGGTTGACCTCCAATGATCCTTGATCCTGATTGAATGGCAGTAGTTTCCGCCTCATAGATGCGGGCAGCCAAAGGGATCCCAATACGGTCATGATACCCTACAAATGGGCCTTCTAATTCTGCAACCACACACGCCACAGCTAGGCTTAGGACCAGTAAACACTTCATCTTTATCTCTGCTCTAAAGACATCTGCCGATATAATTAGACTATCGTTTGCTTTTGTGTTGTTCTTATTTATATCAATTGCTATCTTCTGTTTTATACTGATTTAATCAAGTGTGGCCCAATCGTATTAAGGATTCGTTAAATCCGTAAAAATCATTTACGTCACCATCTTGTACTTATGTACAAGGTGCTGCTTTATACCGAAAATTTACCGTTATAAACCGTTTTGATGTTACGATAATTTATTGTTGTTTCGAAAAAATAACTCTGACTTCAATTAAAAATTGACTACCTATACTATACTCGACCAAATAGAGCGGTTAACAATTTTTTGGAATTGCTTTTTTTGGAATAACGCTTGTTTACCGCAAAAAAATATTTTACGTCAAAATGTTGGTATTTTCGATTCATGACTGTCCAGTCTGTCCAGTCTATGTGTATTCTTATTTTTACTTGAAAACAAACAATCAAAATCGTCGTCGCTAAGATCGAAAACTATAATAAAAATGTAGGAAAGTAGACAGTCTAGTCAGTCTTCTACAGCTTGTTTTGCGGTTAGTGACGTAATAAGCCATATTGTAACGTGACAACAGAGTAAAAATATAGCTTTTAAGATAACTTACAGAAAGTACTTAACATAAAATTATAAAAATGTTATTTTTGTAATTTTATATTTTTTTTACATTTTATATAACATTTTCCCGTACCAAATTTTCACCGTGACTGAAATAGTGCTAACTTTAAAAACTATATATATATATTATATTCTAAGCAATCACCCTACATATGTAGAAGTAAAATGCTAGTAGGTAAATCATTCTATGACTTGCTAATTTAAAGCAAAAAGCCCGTTTTGCAGAAACAATTTGGGAATTCCGCGTTATCAGTGTTTAGTAAAACAAGGTAAAGGGATATCTACTTAGTACGTTCTCTTTTTAACCCCCGACCAAAAAGGGGTGTTATAAGTTTGACGTCGATGTCTGTCTGTCTGTCTGCTGTCTATCTGTCTGTGTGTGTGTCTGTCTGTGGCGCCGTAGAGCTCAAACGGATGGGCCGATTTAGATGCGGTTTTTTTATTTGAAAGTTAATATCCGTGCGGATGTTCTTAGCTATGTATGGTTAATATCGATTCAAGATGGCCGCCGCCACAAAATGGCGGACAAAATATTTCTTCACAACCTACCTCAATATGGATATCAAATGAAAGAGCTTGACTAGTAGAATACTATACATTACAAAAAAATCAAATCCTGGTGAATTATATTAGTTTTTTCACTACTACCTCAATATGGGTATCAAACGAAAGGGTTTAACTAGTAGAATACATTGCACTATGGCAAATTTCAAATCCAAGATGGCCGCTTCTACAGAATGGCGAAATACATTTCTTTTTTCACAACTCCCTTAATATGGGTATCAAATGAAAGGGCTTGACTAGTAAAATGTTGTACAGATAACAAATTGAGGTAGTCGGGGGTTAATCAAAATTTTTAATTTTATGCTTGTATCTTGAGTCATCGTCCTTTTTTTTATAGCATAGAGTGACGAGACGAGCAGGGCATGTGCCTGATGGTAAGTAAGGTGGCATGTAACCTATCAGTCGAGTTTTTTAGATATATACTTTAACTAGTGCCCACATCCTTATCAGAAAATCGCAATCTTAAATGTAATAATTTGATGGGTTTTATATAATCAGTTGTGATATACGAATCGACGTTATCATAATCAACATAAATATATGTGTTTTTTATGTAAACAGACAGAACCTGTAGTGATGTGTGTAGTAACCATTTGTAGTGATAGAACTATTTGCAGAGTCCACTTGGGAAAATACCACACCTTTGCCACGTTTTTAAGAAATAACAGGAATTAATCACATATCCCTCACTTACGTATGTATATCTCTGAGGGATCAACACAGAGCAGTGCTAGGTAGCGATTTGGACTCTTCGAGTTCAAATAAATGCATGGCACCGTGCTGTTATGGACAAGCTTGTTAATAACTTGTTGTGCGAAGAAATCCCCGATTCTGCACAACACTGACTGACGGGCGAAATTACCCTACTAGATCCAACCACAGACTCAATCTGAATCTACCACATTCAAAATTAACATTGCATAGCTCGGGCCCAAATTCAATATCAGTAAAAATATACAACGAATCGCCCTACAAACTAAAACAAATAAATTCTGACGAAAAGTTTGTCAAAACCTAAAAAAATATATTACTCGAGAAAGCTTACTATACAATAGACGAATATCTTGCCGACAAATTAATAATAGAATGAGTCGATCCGCTCCGCACGATACGAATTAAATTGCCACACCCAATCAGGATCATTATGGTATGTAACTATAACATGTACTTATAAATAAGACCAACACATGTACCATAATATAAGCAATAAATGATTGAGTATAGGGATGTTAACAACTTTTCGGAACTGCTTTTATTTTGAAGATTGGCGCATGTTTACCGTAAAAAATAACATTTTGTTTCAAAACATTTGTATTTTCGATGAGTAAATATGCAATATAAGAACTACTAATTACTAATTTTGAATTTTGCCGCTAAATCACTAACGACTGACATGACGTCACTAGTCGCAAAACATTGGTTGCGATTCATGACTGTATGTCCAGTTTATGTGTTTTTTTATCATTACTTGAATACAAACAATCAAAATCGTCGTCGCTAGGATTGCAAACTATAATAAGAATGCAGAAATGTAAACAGTTTACTCAGTTTTCGATAGCTTGTTTTGCGACTAGTGACGTAATAATTCATATTGGTGTTTGCAGTCACGTGACAACAGATTAAAAATATAACATTTAAAATTATTTATAACAAATTTTTACGTAATATTAAATTGTAATAATGTATTTTTCGATATTCTATTAATACAAACTATCATAAAATCAACATTAAACATTAATTTGTGATTAGTGTTAACATCCATATTGAGTAACTTTCAGGTGCATGTCTTGTTCGTCTTGTCAACACTAAAAAATATATAGGGCCTTGAGCAATAATCCGCGCTTAATGATATCTTCATGAGGCGGCGTCATGAAGGGTCACCATCTTCCCTTAAAGAAGATCAACCACAGCGATAGTTGCCCTCATTAGACTTAGGAATTCTACTTGCCTGATGAGAATATATAAAAATAAAAGGTAAACGGGCTTCATTATCAGGAGCCTGGCAGGAAGCCTAATTATTTATTGGGTTGTTTATTTCAATTTTGACGTCACAGTGATTAATTAGCCTATCATTTGTCGCAGTAAGATAAAACCACACAATGTTACATAGTACACTTGTAGTAAGCTCAAAAGAGTGGCGTACTTCGCAATATTAACAAGTTGTACTGTAATACTGACTTTAACACCCTGCTACTACTAATGTCACACAAAATGTTTGTTGTCATCATGTTGTTTGTTTGATCATATTGGAACACCTGAGCTGATCTAGTTGCAATCTGGATCTCAGTTCATTAGTAGGGGAGCCTAATTTCAGGATTTACTACAGCGCGGCAGATTAATATACAGTTGGAAACCTTGTACCTGGTAACGTACCTCAACCATATTTATTTATTTTATTATATCAGCTATCTGGCTTTCATACAAGCTTTGCTTAGATTGGAGTCAGATGGTGTTGTGTATAAAATGTCCACTCATAAATATTTAAAAAGAAATATGAGCCCCATACACAAGGTCGATTAGGTTTTTTTTTTTGTTGATCATCAGTTACTCAGCCGCACGCCTTACAAATGAAAAACATTATTTAACAAACATTTCTCCCTATTACCACACCCCGGACACTCCACTAAAATTCCATACAAACGCCGCTGTGGAGCTACCTACTCTTCACACAACTACGCAGATGTCGTTCGAACACACGCGTGAAAATGTGCGTTAGAGCTAGGGCTACCTATTGAATTGTTTTATTGAATAGTTGTGCCCCCTTGAGTTCACCTGGTGGCGTAAAGTAGTCTATAAACTTGCTATAATGTTGAGTTACATAAATAGAATGGAGCCAAATTATACTATTCTAATTGAAAGGGTGTTTGCACAGATTTCTTAATTGTTTCAGAAATCTGTGGGTGTTTGTATTGCCGCGTAAAATGAAACGAAACCGATGATAGATTAGATCAGGTACCTAGATAGCTATTTCTGTTAGTAGGTACACATTCGTATTTTATTTTACACTTACCCATGAAGGAAACTTTATTCTGTCACTATAATTATTCCTCCAGGCATTATCAATCCGTGCTTGGGCACGTAAGTTACTGGCTGTGTAAGTTACGAACTTTGAGTTAAAAATGACTTCGTTATTATAAATAAATATTGGTAGACAATTCACACACAATACCATCTGACCCCAAACTAAGCAAATCTTGTAATATTATAAAGCAACGTTATTGAAAAGTTTCTAATCTTACGTTATTTTATCATTAGGAAATTAAATAAAGCTTTTACTCTTGTCCCGTTTAGTTGATGGACAGTCGTAAGCAGCACAACAACCCACCATGATGATATTTCGTTAGAAATTAGATGTTCGATACCAGCCCTTCGTTGAGTGCTCGTAGCGTATCCGAAACAGCCTGAGTGGTGAGGAAGCTTGAAATGGGCGGGGGTTGGGGAGTGTCCGTTCTATCTATATTATCTATTCTATGCTATTACCTAAGCTTTGCAATCCAATAGCTCTATGACGCTCGAGTAACTCCCCGTTTGGCTTCGTGGGCTCCCCTACCACAAGTATAATACATATTCAGCTGATTTATACAAATAAATCAGAATGCCGAGCCATGCCGTGGCGGCCTAGTAGTGAACAACGGACTTCACAATAGTCAGGTCGTGAATTCGAATGCCTTCTGTTCAACTGAATATTTTCCAAGTGCAATTATTCAAGTTTGTCTTTATTGTTGACATTAACAGTGTAAAAATATATCGTAAGGAAATCGTCGTGAGGGTACACGTTATTTGTCAAGCCATACTTGGCCAGCGTGATAAATTCATAGCCTTGATTGTCTACTTGTGAGAGAAGGCCTCGATTCCCAGCAGTGGGAACTTAAAAGTGGGATGATTATGGTTTTACAACTGTGCACTTAGGACCCGATAAAATACAAACAACAGCTGATTTGTTTACTTCTATAATAAATAAGAATAATTTTAGTATGGGCTCGATGAATATCATGCAATTGCAGTTATGTTATTGTTAACAAACCTTGTTGGAGATATTACAGGATTAATACTAAAACAATTTGTTAATTAATGAATAATAAATAAATAAATTTTATCAAAAGTCATCTTTTCTTCTTAAAATATGTACCTTTTTTAAGATTCATATTTTTGTAGTGTCCTTCGTTGTCCTTTGTAGTTTTCATATACTTGTAGAGTCCGCCTGGGCAAATACACCTTTGCCAGTTATTCTACCGCCATGCAGTAACGTGCAAACATTACTGTGTTCCGGTTTGAAGGGCAATGTTTCCAGAGAAATATGGTTTTTTATAATAATTTAAGTTTATTTTGTGTTTTTATATAGTGGCTTTTCATAACGTGTTATCTTATCTTCAAACCGGACGAGTTTATCAATTCAATCGGTTTTATACTAAACTAGCTATAGCATATTGTGATGCAAAATTAGATAAAAACCATCCTTGATGCGGATTATATATCATTCTAAAATTACAGCTCGATCGGTGCAGAACTTTTTGAGTTTTTGAAGCGTACACAAACCAACATAACATTTTTATAAATAGAGATGTACATCGATTTCTCCGAGATTAATGATCCGACTTACGTGGTTCTTTTTTTTTAATACAAAATACCTGTCATTAGGTTCCACAGAAATGTTGTACAGTTTGGTGAGTAGTTTTCATTTTTGGGAAAATTTTTGATGAAAATCTTTGTTTGTCCGGACTTTGTTACTTTAGTCAGTGTTTTAACAATAGTGAATTTATGATGAAGTAAAATAAAACTACTTACTAGATCTCATTCAAACCTATTTTCGGTGATAGTTTACATGGTATTGTACATTATATCTTTTTTTTTGTCATTTATTCTCTTATTTAGAAGTTACAGGGGGGGGGACACATTTTACCACTTTGGAAGAGTCTCTCGCGCAAACTAAACAGTTTAGAAAAAAAAGTTAGAAACATTTTTATTTTTCAATATCATTTTTAAACACCTATCCATAGATAACACACACGTATGGTTTTGATGGAAAAAACATTGTTTAGTTTCAGTTTTAAGTATGGGACACTCCCAAAATTTATTGTGTTTTTCAATTTTTTGTATTAAAATCTTAATGCGGTTCACAGAATACATCATCTTACCTGGTTCAATAGTGTAGCTCTATTAGTTTCGGAGAAATGTGGCTGTGACATACGGACGGACAGACAGAAAGACATGACGAATCTATAAGGGTCCCGTATTTTGCCATTTGGCTACGGAACTCTAAAAAAACCTATTGTAGTTAAGGGCGTGTGGGCCGTAATTTTGAATTTTTAAAACAACTTTAAGACCTTTAAAATAGTGTATTAAACTCTGAAAAAAATATATGTATTAGTTAAGGATCTTTTCTAGTGCAATTCGCAGTCAATAACACGATTTAATAAATTTTACTACATAGAAAAAAATCCCAAAGCTACCCCTTTCCAAAAAGTTATTTCAAGTTTATGACTAAACTAATGAATTTTTTTACAAAATTTTTGTACTCAACGAAAGCCACTAAAAAGTTATAGATGCATTCGCAGAGTTTGACTTGATAAAAAGTATCAGTTATTCACTATGTTTTAATATCTACCATATATATAGCGCGCCGTTCGGCAGGCCTGATCAGTCGCGTTTCGGCGCTCACGGACGACGGGCCTGTGCTTGATTTTGCAATTTTGACAACCAATAAATTTTAAATATTTCGATCATAGTGCCACAGTATAACAATATCAGTAGGTATTACTAGTGAAGCACGCTATGATCTTGATTTTTGATACCGTTTTCATTGGAATTGCAAATAGACGCTGATACTAATTAGTACGCTGTTTACTTTATGTTGTAGACCAATAGGGGAGTCTCAAAAAACTGACGTCAATAATACATCAGTAAAAAATTCAATGCAGATGCAATGGAAAATAAATGAGTATCGGTAAAATATTCGTGCGGCAAATCAGAGATAAGGAAATAATGAGAGGGGAGAAATCCCCTGCGTAAATCCCCCAATATAAATCCTATGTTAGGTATCATAAATGATACCTAACTTGCATTTATATGCCATTTAGGTAAATTCTTTGGTAGTAAGGTACTTAGTACTTGGAAGAAAAGTCCTCGTATACAGATTTTACCACTTTAAAAGAGACTCTTGCGCAAACTATTCAGTTATAAAAAAAATGTTAGGAACTTCAATACAATTTTTGAACATCTATCCACACATACACGTATGATTTTGATAGTTTTTTTTTTATTTCTTTTCCAAGTTTGTGACACCACCAAAATTTGTTGTTTTTCTTTTTTGTATGAAAATGTTAATATTGTTCATAGAATACATGTACTAACCAAGTTTTAATAGTATACTTTTTATAGTTTCGGAGAAAAATGGCTGTCATATACGGATGGACAGACATAACGTATATTTTAAAATTCGTCTACGAATCCCTAAAAACCCAACTTCGTTCATTTAAAACTCATTTAAATGGAAATTTAGACACTCGACCAAATTTGATAAGAAGCCTTTTAGGCAGTAAAATTACTCGTAGAATTGAACTCTGTACTAAATTTCCGATTCGTATTTTTATATAAGGTTTAGAATCATTTCCTGAGCATAAAATTACAAAATAATAACAAATCCAGGTGGAGCTTCAAGCGCCAGCTCGAAAAAACGTTTTTGGCCGATATTCCGAAAAAGTAATAAAGCCTATTATTATTGTAGAAAATAAAATTTCCCAGCTTTTGTTGCCAGTAAACTTTTTTTCGAACTTACCGATTACGATTTGTTATGTCCAATTTAATGATAATGTGAATTCTGTTCCCAGTAGCATAAACATGTCTCTTTTTACCGGAATGGAAGAAGAGTTTCGCGTTTCGCGTTTCGCGCGTATCTTTATGTTTGTTAAACTTTTATTTCCACATACGAGTATCTTCCAAACGGCTGGATGGATTTTGGTAACCAAGATATTCTAAGACTAGTCTCATTCGCCAAAGTGTCCTTAGATAGTAGGTAATATTTTTTTACGTGTAGTTTTTTTTTGTAGTCGGGGTTTTTAAATTAAAGTTATTCTATCATATTGCTCGTTGCTCGAATAAACAGCACCGTTCATCATCATGATTGAAGAGTTGAACGAAGAGTTTGGTCTCCACTTTTGTAATAAGAACAACTAAGCTGTGAAACGCATTGCCAGAGTGGGTTTTTGTCGAAGGTTCGAACCTTGGGGTTACGAGGTACACTGTGTTTGTTTCTTTTAGAGAAGCAAGTTCCATCGTAGACCACATCATTTTCATCCACTATTATCGGCATCATCGCAACCGTATCATTAAATGGGTTATAAATCGTAAACGGTAAGTTTTACAAAAAAAGTTTACTAGCAACAAAAGATGCAAAATTTTATTTTCTACAATTATTGTCAAAATATGTAGTTTCCAAAATATCGGCTAAAACAGTTTTTTTTTTTCAATTAGCGTTTGAAGCTCTAGATCTGTGAGCATTTTGTAATTTTATGCTCAGTAAGTGATCTTTACCTCATAGAAAAAAATTGTTAGGAACTTGTGAATTATTGGGAAACATTTTAAAAAGATGCATGAAATTGGAAAAGCCGTTCTCAACTTATAGTGTGACCAAAAAAGAAAAGGTTGAGTTTTGTATACCTACCGTATAGTAATAGTATAGATAAATTTAATATTTCTTCGTTTATATAGCAACAAAACTCTAATCATAAACAAACAAACATAAACAAATCTTGAACAAAAAATGAGTTTAAATTACATAGTCCAATATTTTAATGTTATTTCTGCACTGTGGCACCGATGCCGCGGTCGGTGACGGTCGCGAGAACAAGACAGCGTGAAATGCCTACTTTGACAGAATTACCTGGCCTTAACAAAACAACCTATTAGCCTAGGACAGACACTAAAAGGTAAAAAACTACGAAAATGAAACATCTAATAACCTAAGGCGACCAACTAATTTCATTTTTTAAACACCCATGCAATGGGTACAGAAGGGGTTTATAAGAAAAATACGAAAAACAATTTAAGTATTTTGGTCATGTTTATTGATTATTTAATTTTCAATTTTATATTATCTCCCTGATCCATGGCAGATGTTCCGTGACACGAACGAAACCACCAGGAGAACCATCTCCACAGGATCCGCCAAACGACACCACTCCGATCTGAAGGCAAACACAAGTACTCGTGAATATTTTTATCCAACATCTATTCAAAATTATACCCTGGTTCGTCCTTCGAAAACATTGGTCTGGTTATTAAGTTGGCTAAGAACGATAGACCATACCCGTGGATCATACTAACAAACGGTATAAATAATAATACTAAAAGTGTGTAAAATACCGATCGAAACGTTTACACTTCGGAGAGTGTGCAACTGATCTGCATGATCTAATACTTTGTCCTTTCTTCTATCGGACTTCTTGTATCTCAAAACAAGCGACATCGTTTCATGGTTGATGTTCCAAAAACACGAACTAAGAGATTTGACTCCATGTTTGTGATAAGAAAATCTAGATTGTGGAATGCGTTGGCTGAGTGGGTTTTCCCCGATAGTTACAATCTTGGTGTCTTCAAATCGAGAGTGAATCGGTTTCTTCTAGGTAAGACGTTCCATCGTAGACCGAATCGTCGCTTAACATCAGCCGAGATGGTGGTCAAGTGCAAACCTATACTAGTTAAAAAAAACTTTAGTATTTTTTGGGATTGTGACTTATTATTGGTATCAAATGAAAGGAGTTGACTAGTAGATTACTATACTATTAGAATATCATCAAAATAGGGGACAAGGTCAAGCATGACGTGATGAAATAAGAGTGGTTTGGTGAGGTAACAGCTGGTTTGATGGTGTCTGGAGCCTTCGTCTCATTCTTGGAGTGGCGTTCGGTTGTGATGTACGTGCTAGGGACATTTATAGATTTGATTGCTCAATTTTTGTGATTGTCAGATAGTTTTACATGCTTGTCTAGCAAGGGGTTCGAACTATCAAAAATGTCAGGCTCTTGAGAAAACATCATCTATAAATAGTTCATACATATACTACTACGACTTAAGTAGAATTATAATAGCATGAATATTAAGACCCCCCGGCAAATGGTTACCACGATGTTAAGGGCGTGTGGGCCGTAATTTTGAATTTTTAAAACAACTTTAAGATCTTTAAAATAGTGTATTAAACTCTGAAAAAAAATATATGTAATAGTTAAGGATCTAATCTAGTGCAATTCGCAGTCAATAACACGATTTAATGAATTTTACTTGATAGAAAAAAATCCCAAAGTTACCCCTTTTCAAAAGGTTTTTTCAAGTTTACGATTAAACTAATGAATTTTTTTACTAAATTTTTGTACTCAACGAAAGCCACTAAAAAGTTATAGATGCATTCGCAGAGTTTGACTTGATAAAAAGTATCAGTTATTCACTATGTTTTAATATCTACCATATATATAGCGCGCCGTTCGGCAGGCCTGATCAGTCGCGTTTCGGCGCTCACGGACGACGGGCCTGTGCTTGATTTTGCAATTTTGACAACCGATAAATTTTAAATATTACGATCATAGTGCCACAGTATAACAATATCAGTAGGTATTACTAGTGAAGCACGCTATGGTCTTGATTTTTGATACCGTTTTCATTGGAATTGCAAACAGACGCTGATACTAATTAGTACGCTGTTTACTTTATGTTGTAGACCAAAAGGGGAGTCTCAAAAAACTGACGTCGATAACACATCAGTAAAAAATTCAATGCGGATGCAATGGAAAATAGATAAGTATCGGTAAAATATTCGTCCGTTAAATCAGCGATCGGGATAAGGAAATAATGAGCGGGGAGAAATACCCTGCGTAAATCCCCTAATATAATAATTTATGATACCTAACTTGCATTTATATGCCATTTAGGTAAATTCTTTGGTAGTAAGGTACTTAGTACTTGGAAGAAAAGTCCTCACATACAGATTTTACCACTTTGGAAGAGACTTTCGCGCAAACTATTCAGTTTAGAAAAAAAAATGTTAGGAACTTCAATACAATTTTGAACACCTTTCCATAGATACACGTATGGTTTTGTTAGAATTTTTATTTTTTTATTTCTTTTCCAAGTTTGTGACACCATCAAAATTTATTGTTTTTTCTTTTTTTTATGAAAATGTTAATATTGTTCATAGAAATTTAGACACTCGACCAAATTTGATATGAAGCCTTAAAATTACTCGTAGAATTTAACTCTGCACTAAATTGCCGATTCGTATTTTTTATGTAAGGTTTAGAATCATTTCCTGAGCATAAAATCACAACATAATAACAAATCCAGGTGGAGCTTCAAGCGCCAGCTCGAAAAAACGTTTTTGGCCGATATTCTGAAAAAGTTATAAAGCCTATTATTATTGTAGAAAATAAAATTTCCCATCTTTTGTTGCCAGTAAACTTTTTTTTCGAACTTACCTATTACGATTTATTATGTCATGTTGACAAATTTGATGATAACAATGTAAAAATAATAAGATGTGAATTCTGTTCCCAGTAGCATAAACATGTCCTTTTTTACCGGAATGGAAGAAGGGTTATGTTTTTCGCGCGTATCTTTTATGTTTGTAAATCTTTTATTTCCACATATCTTCCAAACGGCTGGATGGATTTTGGTAACTAAGATATTCTAAGACTAGACTGACTCGCCAAAGTGTCTTTAGATAGTAGGTAATATTTTTTTGTAGTCGGGGTTTTTTTAATTAAAGTTATTCTATCATATTGCTCGTTGCTCGAATAAACAGCACCGTTCATCATCATGATTGAAGAGTTGAACGAAGAGTTTGGTCTCCACTTTTGTAATAAGAACAACTAAGCTGTGAATCGCATTGCCAGAGTGGGTTTTTATCGAAGGTTCGAACCTTGGGGTTACGAGGTACACTGTGCTTGTTTCTATTAGAGAAACAAGTTCCATCGTAGACCACATCATTTTTATCCACTATTATCGGCATCATCGCAATCGTATCATTAAATGGGTTATAAATCGTAAACGGTAAGTTTTACAAAAAAGTTTACTAGCAACAAAACATGCATAAATTTATTTTCTACAATTATTGTCAAAATATATAGTTTCCAAAATATCGGCTAAAACAGTTTTTTTCAATTGGCGTTTGAAGCTCTACCTGGATCTGTGAGCATTTTGTAATGTTATGCTCAGTAAGTGATCTTTACCTCATGGAAAAAAATTGGTTTAGAAATTTAGTGCAAAGTTGACCTTCTATAATACCTTCTATTTTTACTGGCCTTTCATTACGTTTCAGCACATTTTTTTTAATTTTTGACGAACTTATGAATTATAAGAAACATTTTAAAAAGATGCATGAAATTGGAAAAGCCGTTCTCAACTTATAGTGTGACCAAAAAGAAAAGGTTGAGTTTTGTATATCTACGAGTATAGATAAATTTAATATTTCTTCGTTTATATATTAAAAAAACTCTTATCACTTTACAATTCACAAAATTGTTATCACTAACTAGTATAAACAAATCTTGAACAAAAAATGAGTTTAAATTACATAGTCCAATATTTTAATGTTATTTCTGCACTGTGGCACCGATTCCGCGGTCGGTGACGGTCGCGAGAACAAGACAGCGTTAAATGCCTAATTTGACAGAACTACCTGGCCTTAAGTGTCTGGCAATGAATAACTTGATTTTACATATTATTCTGAAGTTAGATCTACCAAAATATCAGACTTTATAATTCCACAAATTTAGATTGCTATTTCAAATTGTTTATCTGCCAAAGCCAGGATGACCTAAACTTCACCATAGCCCAATGTTCTTATCTGTGTTTGTGGCCTAGGTATTTTACTTTACCTTACCTAGGCCACAGTGCCATCTATAGTAATCTGAAAATTATGGAAGGAGGTTTTTTTTTTGTTAAATAAATATAGCTTAATGGATCAATAGGTTAAATGGTTCGTTTGTTCGGTTTTGAGCCGTGAACCATTTTAATTTTAGACCTCAGATCTTGCGGTGGAGGTAGGTTAGTCTTCTTAATTCTTCAGAAAAAACAATTTGCTTACCAGAACGCGCTGGTTGTTATTAATGATGGACAAAGGTCCCCCGGAGTCGCTGCTGCAGATGCCGACTCCTCCAGCGCCGCTGGTGCAGAGAATCTTCTCCGTGACGACAGTGGGCCACAACGCGGAGCAGACGTTATTAGAAACCACTTGTAGATTTACGTGACTGTGCACCTGGTTAGGCGCTAATCCAACACCTAGATTGTAAAATACAAGTTTTATTATATGTCATTTGCATAAAGCATTATATTATAGCCCACATTTTACTCCCCGTAGACACACATAAAGACACGAAGGTCAAAGGAATAATCCATAACGCTGGCTAAGTGTACGTCTTTTTTTTCTTCATTATGGCTGGGTGGAAGTTAACATATAGAAAGAAGATTGATAGTTCTGAAACTGTTGCAATTCAGAAATAAACTTTATTAAATCTAAACATGCATCGAAACTTCTTACCAGGACCAGTGATGCCCCATCCGGAGGCCTGTGCCCAGAAACCAACGAAGTTGTTATTTTCCAAGCCTCCAGACGGAAGTGCAATAGGTTGGATCAAGTCTGAAATGAAAATAACATTAAATCAAATCAAAATCACAATTTTAATTTTATTCTGTCGACACTACAGTACACTTAGAAACGGCATACATACAATAATATCTTAGTAAGCCATTTCACATGCAGTTTATTTTACACTTAGGTTACAGTTACAGTTTATTTTATTTGTCATTTAACAATAGACATGAAATTGAATTGGAAGGCACATGTTGAGATTCTCTGCAAGAAGCTGGGTAGCTCGGCATATGCTCTGCATAGGCTTGCTCCAGTGGTAAAGAAAGAGGCTCTTCTTACATCTTACCATGGATTGGTGGCATCAGTCTTGAGATATGGGATCATTTTTTGGGGGAACTCAACCGATACAGCCTCAGTTTTCAAAGCACAAAAACGATGCATTCGTGCTATGTTCGGGATGCAAGTTACAGATAGCTGCCGACAAGTATTCATAGACAACCAAATATTAACCCTGCCATGCCTGTACATATTTGAAGTTGTGTTTTGTAAGGGAATAACCCTCATTATTTTCCTCTATTGAGTGACAAAGTAAAACGTACCCTGCGTGATAAGTGTAGACTGCTCATAGACAAACGCAAAAAAAGATTATGAGTGACAGCATTTTTTGTATGGCTCCTCTTATATATAATAAGCTGCCAAATGCCATAAAATAACTTAACATAACAACGTTATAAGTAAACTAAAAAAAATGCTGATACACAAATGCTATTATACTGTAACTGAATTTTTAAATGATAAGGAAATTAATTGGAATACTAATATTTTAGACATTGTTTAACATGAAATTTTTACAATCTTTTAACCTTATTCCATTAATATCTCAATAGATATTATTATTCCATTATGAAATTTGACATTCAACTGACATAAGACCAAATAATGATATATTGTCATGATGAATTAGTTTGTACTGTATTACATTTTGACCCTCTTTGAGTATTTACATGAATATTATAATTAACAACATTTTTTGATTTTTTTGATTATATACATTTATTGCACTTTATACATTCTTTGACATTCCTCACATGCATGAACTACAAGATCTACTACTGCAAGACCTTAGACCCTGGATGGACATATTGATCAAACTAAAAACACAAGACAATATCCTGATGAAACACAAGACGTTGGCGAAATTGTGCTCACCAAACATTTATCTCATACAAATATATATCACAACCAAATAGAAGCCAGAAATGAATCGAAGATGAAGAATCAGGTGACATAAATAAAAACCAGAAATTAATAGAAGATGAGGAAGAAGAAGACTTTAATCAGCTGACTATTATTTAATTTTTTTATTTATTTATAAATTGAGACTATAACAAATTGTCTTGCCAGACATATTGCATGCCTCTCGCAGAGGCCAGTTTGTATGGGGCAACTTTTAAAATGTTTTGTATCATCTTATCTTACCTACAAACAGCAATAAAGATTTTTGTATTTGTATTTGAGGAGGTGTTAATCGAGATTTCTGTCAGTTTAATGTTAATTTATTTTATGTTAATTATTTAACCTAATTTTAATTATTGCATATCGTAGATCGTTGATATGTCGTTAAAAATTGAGAATCGTCATTATCATATAAAACCTTGTCATATAGAAATCTTTTACAAGCTCGGAGACGGGAGGACAACGGCGACTGCCGATCCGGAGACCCCGGGTTCAAGAACCACCCATCCACACCACTGTATTTTTGAAGTCATGTGTCGTAATGCTGCTAACTTAAAACGGTGAAGGAAAAGATCGTGAGGAAACCGACGTGTACCTAGAATCTTTCGAAGTCATGTGTCATCCACCAACCCGCACTGGGCCAGCGTAGTAGATTATGTCCTTGACTCTCTCCTTGCAAGAGAAGGCCCCGAATCCCAGCAGTGGGAACATTTATTGGACTGTTTATGCTATACATTCGAAATTGCGTTCAAATTTAGCTATTTATTATAAAAAATTAAACCACTTTGTGTCTGCTTCAACATTTTCTGACAGACTTTTAGCTTGCGTAATCATTGAGTAGGTAAATATTTTGAATACAACAAGTGAAGTCAAATACAATTATAAATAAAATTATAATTATATACTTAACTTTGTGATACATAAATATTAAGACTATTTCGATAGTGTGATTTACCTTTCATAATTTTCTACTTTAATAAGAACAAGGATGTGATTCTAATACTTACTGGTATAAGCTACGTGGCTAAATCTAACGATCGCAATATCATTCTCCAGCGCTCAGGCACCGTCCCAGCCAGGGTGCATTTCGACATCGGTAGAATCGACTCTTACACCTCCGTAGAAAATATATTCCGATCCAAAGACAAGTGTGAACCTTTCGGTCTGTTTCCAAGTGTCCCACCAGCAGTGAGCAGCGGTGATGGCTCGAGTGTTGCTGAGCATAGAAGATCCGCAAGCCGAAAATGTGCCACTGAAGTGGGTCACTAAGCCAACCTGAAAGTAAAATTCGTAAAAATTGACCATGCGATGCATGCGATCAGTGAAAACAAAATGGTGTTTCCATGTTCTTCTGAAACTATGTGGCCTTAATACTAATACTGCGATATCGTCCTGAAAATCTATGTGGATTCTTTTTTTTATATTTCTACCACCACGCTGCTGATATTTAAACCTACATCCTTACTTTTTCTAGATGTAGATTCTGATACTTTACACTGTATGATTCGGACCTCTCTACTTAGTCTGTGATTCGGGCACCTTATGTACACTCAAATGAGTTTGTGTTATTCATTATCACAGACTAAGTAGAGAATTCATTATTGACTATTCAGTTATTGCTTCTGATATACGAGTATGTATTTATATTGTAGGTAACGTTCATTTCCTATAAACGTTAACACAATTAATTGTTCCAATATATTGCGTTTAAGGAAGAAATTAACCTAAACATAAGGTGGCATACTTTTAGAAAAAGCTAGGAGGCTATTATTGTTTTATTTTATTTTATTAACAAATACATTTTAATATTAAAATAAATAAAAATATTTTAATTTATGATGTACATTAAACATTGCTAGAATGTTTGAAATCGGTCCAGCTGTTTCAGAAATTAGCGCGTTCACACTAATTCTTCAGCTTTAAAATTTTAATATAGATTTAATTAAAATTGTAAATTACAGTATATCAGTAGGTAAATGTGAATTCAAACTACCTATTATGATAAAAAATAGCATCAGAAAATGTAAACTTTATTATGTCATTTCATATTGAGGACGTCCTAAATAAAGCGATCCCAATGAAGTGTGTTCTAAATCAAGCAATATGAGTACGCTGACTGTGGGAGATGACCAGATAAGTATCAATATCTGGATGAAGTGAACCGCGCAAGTACTCTTTAATGGACCTCAGACAGCAAAAATTACGACTTACGAGGTAAGGATGTGATCCCACCGGAGCTGGCCTCCAACTATCCTCGACCCTGATTGAATGGCAGCAGTTTCCGCCTCATAGATGCATGCGGGAAGCGAGCGGGATCCCAATACGGTCATGGTACCCTACAAATGGGCCCTCCAATTCTGCCAACGCCACCGCTACAAGTGCACACAGTACTAGAAAACACTTCATTGTTAGTTTTTCCAAGAAATTCACAATGTCTACAGTAACATTACCGTCCGTATTTATATTGACGTGTAAATTGTACATTTATGAATAAAGTACTTTGACCTTGACTTTATACTCGCACCTGACTCATTATCTCATCTCCATCTTCAAAGTTAATCGAAGATTTCCCACTTTAAAATAAGTTGATAAAATAATCTATTCCAATATTGTAATCGATATGGTATTTACAATAATAATTCTGGGAACAAACAAATTCTACATAAATATTGATAAAGAAATCATGACTGTATGCCTATTAATATGCGCCGTTACTACCTAGATATAGTTGCTATTTAAACGTAAGTACCTGGTTGACCGAGCTTTGCTTGGTGTTTTTGAATGATATTTAGGCAGGTACGAATTACGTAGTGATGACTTACTTAGACCTACTTAGATACGAATTAAATGCGTTTATAAAAGGCTCTAAGTATAACATTTTCTCAGAAAAAAAAGACCAAAAAGAAAAGTCCAGAGTGTAACCATCAGGATTCAAACCGGGGCCTGTTGACTCCGAGGGCGAGCATATTCCGTCTGAGCCATTTAGACTTAATGAACAGTGGCGAAATAAGTTATAGTATTCTAATGACATTGTAGGAGTTTTTCATTGTCTAAAAACGCACATAAAATGATGTTTAAAAAAAATAAAACCTAGCTAGATCGATTTATCGTCCCCGAAACCCTTTGTATATATAATTTCATGAAAATTGTTCGAGCCGTTTCCGAGATTCAGATTCTATATATATATATATATATATATCTATATATATATATCTATATACTTTTTCTATATATATATATATATCTTATCACTCTTTATTTATATATATATATTTTTTTTTTAAATAAAGAGTGATGAGACGAGTAGGACATGTGTCTGATGGTAAGCAACATGCCTGCCACATAACAGGTCCAAAGAAGAAGAAGAGTCCAAATCATCACCTAGGACTGGACTGCGCTCGTCACCCAGAGATCTAAGATATTATATCTCTAAGCCCTGTCATTTCTCTGGAAATATAGCCCTTCAAACGGGAACATGGTAATGTTTGCACATTACTGCTTGGCGGCAGAATAACTGGCAAAGGCATGGTACTTCCCCAGGCGGAGTCTGCCAAAAGTCCTACCACTACATTATGTGGCTGTGACTGGCCTTGTGGCTTAGTGGGTAGTAACTCAGATTTAGAAACAAATTTGATTAGCAAAGGTTAATATTCAATGACGCAACCTTAGACACATGCTGTCATGTCAAAGTACGGTACGAAAACTCTCAAAAAGGAATATTTTTTCCCGTTTTTGTTACATTCTTGATTCATGTTTCGCTTCTATTGATAGTAGCGTTATGTTCTATAGCCTTATGTTCTATATATAGCCTTCCTCGATAAATGGACAATCCAATAGAAAAATAATGTTTCAATTCGGCCCAGTATTTTCCGAGATCCTAGCGGTCAAACAGACAAACTATTCAGCTTTATAATATTAGTTATATTTATATTTCATTTATATTTCAAAAACGTTTTAACATCACACCAAGGGGAAAACAAAAAAAATAATATATGAGGTCGTGTATAGTTACAGCGAGTTTTTAAAGAGTGATGGCAAACTCACAATCCCATTGTAAAAAATTTACACTGTTCATTACGATTGTAATGTTTATATATAAAAATGTTATGTTGGTTTGTGTACGCTTCAAAAACTCAAAAAGTTCTGCACCGATCGAGCTGAAATTTTAGAATGATATACAATCTACATCAAGGATTGTTTTTATCTAATTTTTGCATCACAATGTGCCACAGCGAAGCGGGACAGGGTGGGTACAGCTAGTAAATACATATATTTTAATGTTTGACACTTATTTGCATGATACTTATTATCGTACAAAAGAATGTTCAGTTTAAACTTTAAAAACATATTCTTTTTGTAACCTCTTATTTTGTTTTTATAAAATTGACGTGTTAATTGTGTACTTATCCATAAAGAACTTTGACTTTGACTTTGTGAATTTTGTTCATACTCTGGTCAATTATACTTCTGTGACCTTCTGTAGACCTGGGTGTGTACGGATTTTTTTTGTCGTGTGATGTTTTATAGCCGATTTATGATCTTTTAAAATTTTACTCAAAATGAATTTAAAAAACTAAAAAGTACACTAATACAAATTTCAAATCCAGGATGGCCGTCACCACAAAATGACCAATCACCTACGTATTCTTTTCACTACTCCCTCAAGATGTATATCCCATTCATTAATGGGCTTGACTATATTTATATATACGATATTTTAAATCCAAGATGGCTGCCACGGCAAAATGTCGAATATCAATTTTTTCACTTGACTACTAGAATACTGTACAAATTCAATGCTAAGGTACCTAGTCAGGAATTAATCTTTTGATAAGGACGAAAACGCGCATAAATAAAAATAATAATAGATAGTAGCTATCTGAGGATAAATGTACACGAAACTGCCTGAATAGCCTAAGATGATCAACTTATTACATTTTTAAGCACCCACGCAATAAGTAACCTACAAAGGATTATAAGAGAAAAACACGAAAAATGTATTAAATATTTTGGTCATGTTTATTGATTATATTCCAGTTTTATATTCTCTCCCTAATCCATGGCAGATGTGAAGTGACACGAACGAAACCACCAGGAGTACCATCTCCACAGGATCCACCAAACGACACCACTCCGATCTGAAAAAAAAAAACAAATGCTCGTAATTATTATTATTCAAAATCCTAGTGCGATTGTATCTGCCCGGTTTGTCTACCTACCTACGCATAGAACTGTCTTAGCTTAGATAAGCCTCTCTCTTTTCTTTCCGCTTAAAATGATAGAGACCGCAATAGTAAAGCGAAAGCCGATTTAGTTAGTTGGTAGAACGGCTGGTACTTCCTTCGAAAACATTGGTCATGCTTGTAGTGTACTCGTAATGGTGAAATACTGCAGAACTATTGTATATTACAATGTATACACATATACAAGTATCATATACAAGAAAGGAAATACCAGTATTTCCATTATATTTATATTACATACTGGGCATTTCCAGTCAACTGGTAAAAATCTAGTCAGAAAGTTTAGATTTTATTAATTTATAATAATATTTTATATTAATCATTAATCACAGTCATTACACTAACTGATCACTACACTAACTAATCGCGTAAGAGCCCGTAAACCCCAGAACTTCATTACTTTAACAAAGCTGAAATTTTGTCAGCGCACGCTGCCAACATAGCTAAGAACGATCGACCACTACAAAGTTTGGTTTATCCTGGCTTTGGCATATTTAAAGTTACTAAAGGTGTGTGAAATCCTGATATAAATTTGTCATACAAAGTAAATAGTATGTTTTAGGATTATGGCTTAATATTAGTAGTAAGTAGAATTATAATAGCATGAACATTAAGAGTGTCTCGCAAATGGACACCTCGATGTTACGAGTAAGTGTCTGTCAATGATTAACTTAATTTTTAATAATATTATGATGGTAAATTCCAACACATCTGACTTTATTAATATATCTAACAAATTTAAATTGCTATTTCAAATATTCCTTTAGTACTGTTTATATGCCAAAGCCAGGATGACCCAAACTTCATAATAGTTCACCGTTTTTACCTATGTTTGGAGAATACGCTGAGAAACTTTCAACTTTGTTATAATAACGAAATTTGTAATAACGGCTTTCGTTATTTTAATAAAACTACACAAAAAAAAACAAAGCTCTTATCGATAAATTTGTACTCCAAATGTATTTACTTAGGCTACAGTCGAAATGGTATCAGTATGTATATGTAGAGGTCGTACCATCTATGGTTTCGTATGATTCGATTCAAATTCATAATTCTGAAAATTGTGGAGACACAACATTCGAGCTTTTTTTTGGTAAAACAGATTTAGCTAAATGGATCAATAGATAAACTTCATTTGTTTCTTTTTGGGTCATGAATCATTTTAAATTTAAGCGGTCATTTTAGATCTTGCAAAGTAGGTTAGTCCTCTTCATAAAAACCAATTTGCTTACCAGAACGCGCTGGTTATTGTTGATGATGGACAAGGGCCCCCCGGAGTCGCTGCTGCAGATGCCGACTCCTCCAGCGCCGCTGGTGCAGAGAATCTTCTCCGTGACGACAGTGGGCCACAACGCGGAGCAGACGTTATTAGAAACCACTTGTAGATACACGTGACTGTGCACCTGGTTAGCCGGTAATCCTGCACCTAGTTTGTATAATACAAGTTGTGTTGTTAGTAATCTGTTTTAAACGTCATACAAACCCTGATTTTACTCCCTGTAGGAATCAGTTACATATCCTACAAACATAGGAAGGTCGCAAGCATAATCCATTACTCTGACTAAGTGCACGGCGTTGTAAAGTCGTTTTTAAATAAGTCTATTTTTTGTTGATTAGGTTAGATCTTTGTGGCAGTTAAATAAATAAATAAATATTGGTGGACAATTCACACACAACACCATCTGACCCCAAACTAAGCAAAGCTTTTAATATGGCGGCCAGATAGCTGATATAATACTTATATAGTTCTAAATACATTATTATACATAGAAACACCCAGACACAGTACAATTATTTGAATTCATCACACAAATATTTGCACTGGGTGGGAATCGAACCTACGGCCCTCGGCGTCGCAGGCAGAGTTACTACCCACTAAGCCACGAGGCCAGTTTTAATTTAGCAACAAAAAGAGATCAAACTGTGGTGTAATGACAAAGTTAGAGGTTGATAGTTCTGAAACAGTTGCAACTCAAAAATAAGCTTTACATAAACGTGCAATTAAAACTCCTTACCAGGGCCAGTGAGACCCCATCCAGAAGCTTGTCCCCAGAAACCAACGAAATTATTGTTCTCCAAGCCTCCAGACGGAAGTGCAATAGGCTGGATCAAATCTGAAATGAAAACAAATATTTAATTAAATTTGAACAATTATTTTATATCGTTTAACGTTCATTTATCGCTATATTCCAATCGAAATTATCACATAACACTTCATCTCAAAATATTATACCTAGAAATCTTTTGTAAGCGCGTATATGCATATTTACAGCATATGTACCGCCATATTTGCATTAAATTTTAACTCTTTATTTACATTTGATGTCTCAAAAATCAAAATTTGCTTAAAACTTTGTTACTACATACTCCATAACTTTAACTTATTACTTTAACTAGCATAGCCATCAAATAAATGTTTGGAATACAACAAGTTTTAAGTTTTACAACAACATTATGATAAAAGTGCAATAAGCTCGAGGCGTAGGCGAGAGCTACAAGTAAACAGAGGCTGTAATTATCAAAGTGCACGTATGTCATACGACGTTTTGTAATATATTTGGGAGGAAATAAATAAAACTCGGACGACATTTTCAAATAAAAACAGTGAAAAGAAAAAGGGTGCGGAATAAAATTTACTTGTTCACAAATTAGGGATGCACACGCATCAGCGCTTTTTTTAAAGCAAAAGCACAAAACCAGCCATTAGGTATTAATAATAAAGTAAATTAATATTTTGTGTTTTGTTACAGATATATAAATACATTGTTGTAATTATTATTATGGTCAAATTAATTAAAATAAAGAATGAAACTTTTATTTATTATATTTTATCCCCCAAATTTAATTTTATTCAAAGAATATTGATAACTTTACTGACATAAAAACTCTTTGATCAAATCAAAAAAATAGATAGATAGATAGATAGATAAACTCTTTATTGCACTTAAATTATAAAGAAAAATAACAATAACACAGAACAAAAACATAGAAAAAAGTAGCAATTGGCGACCTTATCGCTAAGAGCGATTTCTTCCAGGCAACCGTAGGATGGTAAAAAAAGAAATTAATTATGGAAGACGGGGAGTGCAATTTGGAGTACATAGATACTTCCGAATGATAATTTGATAATACTAACTAACAATTAATTTCAAATACAACAATATAAATACATAAATCAATTTTACGTCCTAATACACAAATATTTTATAATAATAGACTAATACATAATTAATAATAACATGTTCAATGAATGAAAATAATTGAAGATATAGAATACAATTTTATTATGATTTCAAGGAGAATAATGACTTCAACATCTATGTATGTGATGACTGTAACAAATAGAATTCTTTGACTTGTTTCTTAAAAACAGCAAGAGAAGGAGCTTGCCTAATGGTGACGGGCAAGGCGTTCCACAACTGGACAGCTTGGAAAGCAAATGATTTGCCATAAAAAGTTTCGCTGCGGGCCGGCGGTGTTTGAAGGAACTAGTTATATTTTGACCTGACAGGTAGACCATGTGCATTGCTCCAATAAGTAAAAAGTTTTTTTCAAATACCGCGGAAAAGAGGGATTAAATAATACGCTATAGAGAAGGGACAAGATATGAGCATTCCGACGAAAGCGAATGGGGAGCCACTTGAGCTGTATACGAAATTGAGACACATGATCATACTTGCGTAAACCAAATATGAATCTTATACAATAATTTTGGAGACGCTCAAGTTTATCTAGCTGATCTTCTTTGAGGTCAAGAAAGCAGACGTCTGCGTAGTCCAAGATGGGAAGAAGAAGAGATTGTGCAAGCGCAATTTTGGTAGCAGTGGGTAAAAAAATTACGTAATCGTCTCAATGACCCGCCCGATGCAAACAGCTTACAGCTGATCGATTTCAGGTGGGATTCCCAGCTTAAAGTGCGATCAAAAATAACGCCAAGATTCTTAACTGATTCGCTGTACGGTATAACGACCCCATTAAAAACAATCTCGGGATTGCGGGCCAATCGACTCTAGCTATCATGTAAGCACTGCCGAGTATAATAACTTGGGTTTTGTTGGGGTTTACATCTAAGCCGAAGGAGTTACTCCAGTGTACAATTTGTTTAAGATCAGCATTTACGATGTCGATAGCCACACTTAGGTCAGAGAGTCGAGCTTGCGAGTAAATTTGAGATCGTCTGCATAAAGGTGGTAGGAAGAAGTTAAAAAGTGAGTAATAGAATTGATAAAGATGGCAAATAGAAGTGGTGATAGCACGCCGCCTTGAGGGACTCCAACATTTGTATTACACCAAGACGAAAAATTCTCGTCGAGGCGAATACGTTGTCGGCGTCCATACAAGTAACTGTGAAACCAATTGATCACCGATGGAGATATGTTAATAGAACGCAATGTCGCCAGCAAGATATCGAAATCGACGACATTAAAGGCATTACTGAAGTCTAACAGAGCTAGAACAGTAAGCCTGCCGTCGTCCATACCTTTGCGAATGTCGTCGGTGATCTTAACAAGAGCAGATACAGTGCTATGCCCGGGACGGAATCCGGATTGGAAGGGATTAAGAAGGTCTTGTCTGTTAAGGAATTGGTTAACTTGAGAGTGGACAAGACGCTCAAGGACTTTGGACAGAAAAGGAAGAATAGATATAGGACGATATTCGGAGAAGGAGGTAGGATTAGGTTTCTTTGGCAAAGGAATGAGCTGTGCATCTTTCCAGGTAGCTGGAAAAACACCACAAGCGATTGAGTTATTAAAGATGGAACATAAGACGGGAAGGATGGCGTCAAGGATGGGCAGTAGCATGTTGCGACTGATATTATCACCGCCAACAGCGTTGGAAGAAATCGACATTACACTCTTCTTAACATCACTTTCAGTGAATCGATTGAACGTAAAAGGAGAATAATTAGGAGTTGGAATGGCAGAAAGATAATTTATTGTAGTATTTTTACTGCATTCGTCATAGTGAATGGAGAGGAAAAATGTAGGTTAAGAGCATTTAAGTCTATTTATAATAAATAAAATAAAAGTAAATTTATAATACCGCTCGTTTTAGTTTTTAGATGGGGCATTTTGATAAAGCTTGTGTTTTATATTACATTGCCGCACAAGCGCGTAATGAGATAATTTACGATATTGAAACAGGTGAAATAAGATACCCCTTTACAAATAAATATGTTATAAAATACAAACGATAGTAAACTTTGTGATTCCTAACATATTGTTGTATGTGTGTTCGATAGTGTAGTTGTGCTGCTGTAAAAATAACATAGGTATGATTTTAATACTTACTAGTATAAGCTACGTGGCTGAATCTAACAATAGCAATATCATTCTCCAGCGCCAAGGCACCGTCCCAGCCAGGGTGCATCTCGACATCGGTAGAATCGACTCTTACGCCTCCATAGAAAATATATTCCGAGCCAAAGACAAGTGTGAACCTTTCTGTCTGTCTCCAAGTGTCCCACCAGCAGTGGGCAGCGGTGATGACCCGAGTGTTGCTGAGCATAGAGGATCCGCAGGCTGAGAATGAGCCACCAAAGTGGGTCACCAAGCCGACCTGAAAGTAAATTGTGTAAACATTGGACAGTACAATTAAGTAACTTGTATTCAGTAAAATTATTGGAAAAAAATCCTATCCATATTGTTTTTCTGAATCTGTATCTTGATTAAGTAGGTGCCCCTAAAACTAATACCGAGAAATCTTTCTGAAAATCTATTTGAATTCATATTTTAATTAGAGTTATACGAATTTGAGATGCCTTGTGTGCGGGAAAATTTACAAGAGACGAGCCTGGTACCAAAAGCATTTAAAGACACATGATGGTGTTGAAGCACGACAGCCATCGGTTAGTACTTTGACAAACACTATGGATAGAGTTGACCCTCATATATCCCAAGGTAAACCATCGTGTGTAAACTACCAGGAGTCCATTGTCATCAGGACACGTCTTGGCATTCCCAGTCTAAAAAACTCCACCTGGAAAGTTCATGACGAAAACTTGTCGATCTTGTTAGAACATCCTGGGCCAAAACAAGACCTAAACAGCCAAGTAGAAACTTTCCAGGACACCATATATACATACTTCTCGGAACATTACCCACCATCAACTTGTTATGCTCAAAATAGCAAGGAAAATATGTTCAAAATGAAATTGCGGAGGAAGAAAATAAAGTTAATAAAACGTCTTCGTGTAGCTAAAACCATGGGCGACAACCATCTAAGTCACCAACTGTCCAGGGCTCTAAGATCAATCCTTAAATTAATACAAGGAATATCGCTTCAAATTAGTAAAAATCGTGATAATTTTAACGGAGCTAAACACAAAGTAGACTATGATAAAAACCCTTTTCGATACTCCAAAAATATTTTCAGGGAGCAAAATGGACAGCTTATCTTGACTAACGCGCAAATTTACGATCACTTTAAAAGCACATACGAAGTGCCTAAACGCGGGAGCTCGTACGTAGAACCAAACATCCAAAGACTAATCCAAAAACATCTAATGATCCTCTGACAAACTTTCAAATCACCCCACCTAGTGAAGAGGAAGTAAACTATCAAATTAAAAAGAAAACTACTAAATCAGCTCCTGGCCCCGATGGCATTCCTTACATAGTGTATAAAAAGTGTCCATCAGTTCGTAAACATATCTTGAATATATTCATTTAGATCACGTCAAGAAAGCAAGTCCCAGTATCATTCGGAAGAGCAATTTTTGTCCAAAGACACCAGACTGATAGCCCTAACCAATACAATTTCTAAAATCTTTTTCAGTATATTGCAAACAAAAATGACCACATTTATGACTAGCAATAGGTATTTCAGGCCCAATCACCAGAAAGGGTTCTTGCCTGGTATTTATGGATGCCTGGAACACAATACATTACTAGCAGAAAGTTTGAAAGATCCCAGAACACATGAGAGGCAAATAACAGTCTGCTGGTTAGACCTAGAAAACGCGTTTGGTTCTGTCCAGCATGAACTTATGGTATTTGCCCTAAAATGGTATAACTTTCCTGCTGAAATTATTGACATAATTAATTATTATTATTGCCACTTAAAATTCGTCATAGCAGTAAACAAGCAATACACAAAACCACTTGAATACAATGTAGGACTATTCCAAGGGTGCTGCTTATCACCAATAGCGTTTAATATAGTTATAAATATTTTAGTAGACAAATTAATATCCCATGAAAAGAAATGGGGCTACCGGTTTAAAATCAACAATAAGTACACTGAGTCAATCTTGGCCTTTGCGGACGACTTTGTAATACTTACACGCAATCCCAAACAGTGTCAGGAATTGTTGAACGAAGTCCATGAGTTCTGTACATGGAAGGAGGGAATGAGGACAAAACCAACTAAATGTCATTGTCTTTGTCTGGGTAGACGAAATACCAAATATACTTCTTAAGATCCGGGACTCTCCATAAGTGGCCAAGGAGTTGCCACAATTGCAGAGGCAGTGCCTTTCAAATTTCTTGGTAGAAAGATAGATCAAAAAGGACGTACACCATCATTAGAGGTGGTTGTTGAAAATTTCATGAAAAACCATAATAAGGTAGACCAGCAGCCTATCAGCAATATCAAAAAAGCATGGATATATAACAACTACCTCACATCACGACTCACTTGGCCTTTCCTAGTATATGACATCGGTAAAACTCTCCTGGCAAAGCTAGATGCCAATGTCATAAAGATATTGAAGTCATGGTTCAGATTGGCACATCCGGCTGATTCCTCTACTCTTTTTAGGGATCACAATAGTTTTGGGCTGAAACTAAAGAAACCGTCTGAACTTTACAAACACCTAAGAGTTACAAAAACGCATGTTTTGGGAAAGTCGCAAGACGAATTAATTACATCTCTCCCAAAAGACAAAACTGCTTCAGACCTGGAATCTAGACTTCAATTCCATAAACAATTTATGGCATGTGCACAAGTAAATACTGCTGGGTTGGGTGCGAGAAAGAAAAGGAAGACATGGTAAAAACCCTTTCTACAACAAGACGAAAATGACGGTTACAAAGTGCACGCTATGAATTTAGAAATGCAAAGTGAGTGGTTAACCATAGGTGAGTTCTGTATCCCATTAGCTCTAAAGTGGCGCACCTTGATCTATGACTGGTCTCTCCTGCCTTATTAAAATTTTATCTAAATGCATTCCAAATGACCCTCCCTGACCAGAGTAACTTGGTAAGGTGGGGAAAAGCCTCTGAAAAACGTTGCTATACTTGTGGAGAGGCGATATGTACATCAAGGCACATATTGGTGGGATGCAAGGTGCTCCTTAATGGCATTACTCACGGCGCCATGACAGAGTACTTGAAATCATACGTGAAGCCATTAGCCTTTCAGTAGCTAGAGCTCAAAAGGGATTGACGACAAACGGAAGACAAATTGACTTTGTAAAAGAAGGCTCAACTTCAAACTCCAGGCACAAGCCTTACTCAATCCTGGGTACAGCACCTGATTGGACTATTTTAATGGACACGTATGAAAGGCACTACAGGATCCCAGAGGATGTGGGTGTTTCGTCACCCAGACCGGACATTTTCCTTTCTTCTAGAGCTACGAAACGCATAGTCCTTGTAGAACTTACCGTACCGTGGGAAACTAATATACCTAAAGACCACGCGATGAAAAAAAATAAGTATTACGACCTCCTTAACGAATTAACAAAAAACGGCTATGTAGTTAGTTTATACGCTGTAGAAGTGGGAGCGAGAGGTATACCAGCAAAATCTCTCTATAACCTGCTGAAAGACCTTGGCTTATCCAGAAGTGCAGTAAGTTCTATACTAGAACGAGTATCTAAAGCTGCACTAGTAGGCTCATATCATATTTGGCTGATCAGGGGAGAGAAAAACGAGTAGTGAAGGTGAGTGTTGATGTACGTCAGAAAGGGGCCCCTTAAACCTACGCCCGAGTCACAAGTCTCGGGATCTACTCGAGTTTTCTCTCTCTGCCACACGATGGACCCGGCACCCGCACGGTGAATCCATGGAATGCTAAGAAAATTGTCTCACGCTGCTGGTATTAAAACACACAGCCCTACTTTTTTCTAGACGTAGATACTTTATACTATTTGATTCAGACTTTTCATTTCCATACAAATACGGCTTTGTTATTCCCGGTGTCCGTTAATTGCTCTTATGTTATTGCTTTAGATATAATATCTTGTAGGTATTGTTAATACTCTGTAATCATTATCACAATGCAATGATCTAAATCAAACGATCAATTATGTTTATTTTAATCAGAAACAATAAATAAACGTAGAGTGGCATATCTTTTGTTTAAATCAATCATTATTAAGTTACAATTGTGAAATACTAAACATCACACAATAGGTGAATTCAAACATCTGATTAAAGAACCACAACTTTCCTCATGTTATTTCGTATTGTGATTGCTTTACAAGTATAGCAATGCCAACGGAGTTCAAGAATAGCACGCTGACTGCAGAATATGACCAAATCATTTTCATTTTTTGGATAAAGTAAACCGCGTAAGTATTGTTTTAAAATCAAAGATGCAGTATAGAATCCAGTACCTGTTGCATTAAAGATTATTTAGAATAACTATCCATAAACATGACGGTTGGAGACGTAGGACCTAGGCGTATTATAGGAGAGCCTTTTTCCAGCAGTAGACGAACACAGGCTGATGATTATGATGATGATGATCCATAAACTAAGCCTTTTTTTATATTGAATAATGAACTTCAGACAGGAAAATTCTGACTTACAAGGTAAGGGTGTGATCCCACCGGAGCTGGTTGGCCTCCAACTATCCTCGACCCCGATTGAATGGCAGCAGTTTCTGCCTCATAGATGCGGGCAGCCAGAGGGATTCCAATACGGTCATGGTACCCCACAAATGGGCCCTCCAATTCTGCCAACGCCACGGCCACAAGTGCACACAGTACTAGAAAACACTTCATTGTTAGTTCTTCAAAGAAATTCACAATGTGTACAGTTAACATTATCCTCCTTATTTATACCAGACTCATTATCTCTATCTTGCCAGTTAATCGAAGTTTTTCCCTATTTAACACAGTTGATAAAATAATCTATTCAAATATTGTTATCTATATCAGATCTGTATTTATTTTATAATAAATCTATGGACAAACAAATTCTGCATATTGAAAAAAACCATGTCTGTCTGTCTATTACTATGCGCCGTTACCTCCTCTGTAGATACTATTTTAACGAAAATTATCAAGAATAGGGTTTATATTCTAAGAAACGTTTTAAGATACTTTATACTTTTCGTCCCCTCATTCGGACGGTACGGCAAATGTGTGGGGGAACTACGAGTATGTCCAATTTTATTCGTTTTATGTTGGTTAGAAAGAACATAATTTATGGATTGTGATGTTAATATGACGCCATGATTATCATTTTTATAATTAAAATACCTCTTTACTAGACATTATGTTGTAATAAAGCACGTAACCGTTTCGTACATTTTAATTCTTTAGTGTTATGCGACAAGTGTAGCATATTTGGCACGATTGCCGACGAAGCCTTGATTCCTTCTGGAATAGAATAATATAATAGTTGCTGATAAAGTTACAGTTAGAGTGTCAGTAATCTTAGTAATAAGAACTTACTCAGTAATGATGTTATTATATCTATTGTGTTTTAAGACAGATAATTAATTTTTGCGAAAACTCAACTGCTTACAACTGCTTGGCTTTGCTCGCTTGGGATACAGCGGGGTTTATTGGGACACACAGGTATCAGACATTTTACAGGGATGACATAATCTCTGATGTGTTTAATTTGCCACTGACTTTGTACCAAACGGCTTCAAGATCCGAGTAGTAAATTCAGCTGTTCATGGTGAACTACAAATTATAAAAATGTTAATGGTTCTATAGTTCACAAACAATGCGATTAGGTACGAGTATTACCCAGTCAAATGCGATCCGTATGCAATATTGCTTAACTTTAGTGTACAGAGAACACGATTTTTCATCGTATGCTATGCTTACAGTAGTAGCAAAAGAAACGGCTCTGTGTTAGTGTAGGGTGAGTTTAATCAAACCCTAGGGATAGGCACTGCACACCGAGGGTGCAGGTTTCACTCGCATTTTATTTTGACTCTGACTTGTGTAAATCATCCCATCCACATTGATTAAACGCTTGTATTTACAAATGATGACATACTTGTATAGTCTATTTCAACTAGAGAGCGAAAAACGTACGTTCACGCCACGGTACCACGAGAGCACCGAAAACAAACGATGCGTATCGTTATCCATACATTTATGTATCGTTTCCCTGTCGCTTACGCATTTACCGTGTTTCTTGGTACCGGGCGAGGCTTGCGACAAGGTCCATTAGATATTGCAAACCTGTTTTGACATGTTTCGGTAAGATATTACATAGTCCTGGCTGGGCCCGGCTGGGGCCACATTCCGCTCTGGAACGCGCTTGGATTTGGATTGTTTTAGTGTGTTATTTGACTGTTTGGTTGTTAATTGTTATTTTTTGTTGAGTCAAATTAGTTATATTGTTTTTGTTAGTACTTATATTTGTTTTGTGTTGTTTTTTGTTTGTGAGTCATAATGGAATCATCGGAGCCGTCTTACAAATACAAATACAAATACAAAAATCTTTATTGCTGTTTGTAGGTGAGATAAGATGATACAAAACATTTTAAAAGTTGCCCCATACAAACTGGCCTCTGCGAGAGGCATGCAATATGTCTGGCAAGACAATTTGTTAGTAATTTATAAATAAAAAATTAATTAAATAATAGTCAGCTGATTAAAGTCTTCTTCTTCCTCATCTTCTATTAATTTCTTGTTTTTATTTATGTGTTCTTCATCGTCATCAAGACCGTATAAAAGTTTTAACTCACCTAGAAAGAAACTAACTAAATAACTCACCTAATTTGTAGGTAGATAGTTACATGTAAAACTTGTTCTACAGTTTTTAGTTAAATAGTGATAATAGTAATATAATGATAATTGTTAGGTAAAAAACTGAAAACCTGAATTTTGATAGTGACAAAATAGTTGTTAAGTATTCAAATAATTTATTGATGCAAAGAAGGTTGGTCTTCCCTGCGCAACACTAAAAGGTCAATGTCCGTTTTTCGCTCTCTAGTTGAAATATACTATACAAATTATGTTTTGTGTAGATATATAAAACACTTCAAATAATATATTTATGCAACATTATTTTTTTCTCTA
Source organism: Ectropis grisescens (assembly GCA_017562165.1). Taxonomy (NCBI): domain Eukaryota; kingdom Metazoa; phylum Arthropoda; class Insecta; order Lepidoptera; family Geometridae; genus Ectropis; species Ectropis grisescens. The sequence continues at coordinate 24,476,514 of CM029784.1, read as the reverse complement.
AATGAAATAGTAGGCATACAGGTTCTTAAAATTTGTAATGTTTTTATTAGCTATAAATATAGTTTGAAGTGGATTGAACTTTTCAATCATTGATTAATTTATCATTACAGTTATATATTTTTCATAGTAACTTGAAATGAAAAATGTAATTAAGTGAATATCAATACGATAATCTCAAATTTCGGAATTTGCAAAAAGATAATTACCAAAGGTGATAAAGCTATTATAGTGCTGAACATTCGTGATAGAAAACCATCGAAGTAGAAAACAATATTGTCGTTTCAGCATTTTATAGCAACGAGTGTTCGGTACCATCTTTTTTTTTTTGTTTTTTAACTTGTATAGGTTTATATGTACTTGACCGCGATCTCGCCTGATGTTGAGCGACGATGCGGTCTACGATCTAAAAGAAACCGAATCACTCTCGATATGAAGACACAAAGATTGTAACCATCGGGGAAACCCCACTCAGGCAACGTATTCCACAGCCTAGACGTTCCAATCACAAAAGTAGAGTCAAATCTCTTCGTTCGCGACTTTGGAACATCAACCATGAGACGATGTCGCTTTTTCGCGCTACGAGCATTCCGATAAAAAAAAGAGCAAGGTGGTATTAGATCATGTAAATCAGTCGCACACTCTCCAGATTCCAGGGCCTCCAGCTGATACTTAGCCGATCCATCCCAAAGGTGCGAACAGTACTCCATACAAGAGCGAGTCTGTGCTTGATATAACGTGAGCAGCTGTTCAGACTTGAAGTACCTTCGCACCTTTGAGAGGACACCTAGATTTTTTGCAGCTAATTTACCATAGAATAAATAATATAGAATAGGTACTACTTCGTTGGTACTACGAGTATCTATCCTTTACTTGTGATGTACCAGTTCTAGTATTTCTTTATTATTTTAAGTATATGTAGCATTGCAATGGCGTGTTATGTATTGACTTTTTATTCTATTTAAATTAATATGTTTGTATGTATTCTTTATTCTTTATGTAAGTACCATATTTATTAAACATAGTTATAAGGTTTTTAGGGTTCCGTAGCTAAATGGCAAATTACGGGACCCTTATAGATTCATGTCTGTCGTCATGTCTGTCTGTCCGTCCGTATGTCACAGCCACTTTTCTCCGAAGCTATAAGAGCTTATACTATTGAAACTAGTTAAGTAGATGTATTCTGTGAACCGCATTAAGATTTTCATACAACACAGAGAAAAAAAAACAATAAATTATAGGGGGTGTCCCATACTTAGAACTGAAACTCAATTATTTTTTCTATCAAAACCATACGTATGCGTAATCTATGGATAGGTCTTCAAAGATGATATTGAGGTTTCCAACATATTTTTTTACTAAACTGAATAGTTTGCGCGAGAAACTCTTCCTAAGTAATAAAATGACCCCCAACTTCTAAAATAGGAGAATGACAAAAAATAATAAAAAGTGTATGATGTACGTTACTATGTAAACTATCAAGAACAATTGGTTTGAATGATATCTAGTAAGTAGTTCTATTTTAATACGTCATAAATTCACTATTGCTAAAACACTGATTAAAGTGACAACTACAAGAACTTTTATGTTATGTTACTTGCTGCTACGGAAGCCTTCATGGGCGAGTCCTACTCACACTTGACCATATTTATTTTAACGTGTATACACTTAACTTATAGGTTTACCCTTAAACTTACTTACTATGGAAGCCAGATAGCTGATATAATACTTATATATTTTTAAATACCCAGACACAGTGCAAACATTTGAATTCATCACACAAATATTTGCACTGGGCGGGAATCGAAAAGAACGAAAGAGTTTTTTTAATACCTATAATAACCGTATTTTCTAAAAAAATATGTACATTGTACAACCAGGCAACTAGCTTAGTTTCTTGCTGCTGCTGGGGTTTTTAAAATAAAGGATTTGGCAAGAAAAATTGGTACTAAAAACACAATTTATTAATAGATATAAAATTATTCATTGATAATTTTCCAGTGTTATATTCTCGCCCTGATCCATGGCAGATGTTCGGTGACACGCACGAAGCCACCAGGAGAACCATCCCCGCAAGTAGGTCCACCAAACGACACCACTCCGATCTGAAAATAAGCAGAAAACTAGTACAATACAACACAAAACACTTCATCAGCACCACAAACAAAGTTGACAATAAGTAACATATACAAGAACAAAATTAAAAATTTTGACTAACCCCCCCGACTACCTCGGACTTGCTATCTGTACAACATTCTACTAGTCAAGCCCTTTCATTTGATAACCATATTAAGGAAGTTTAGAAAAAAAAATGTATTTCGCCATTTTATGGGAGCGGCCATCTTGGATTTGAAATTTGTCATAGTGCAAAGTATTCTACTAGTCAAGCCCTTTCGTTTGATACCTATATTGTGGTAGTAATGAAAAAAAATAATTTAATTCGCCATTCTGTGGTGGCGGCCATCTTGGATTTTAAATTTGTTACAGTGAATAGTGTTCTACTTGTCAAGCCCTTTCATTTGATACCCATATTGAGGTAGGTCGTGAAGAAATATTTTGTCCGCCATTTTGTGGAGGCGGCCATTTTGAATCCATATTAACCAAACATAGCTAAGAACATCCGCACGGATATTAACCTTAAAATAAAATAAACCGCATCGAAATCGGTCCATCCGTTTGAGCTATACGGTGCCACAGACAGACACACACACAGACATACAGACAGACAGACAGACAGACAGACAGAAAGACAGACAGACAGACAGACAGACAGATAGACAGACAGACATCGACGTCAAACTTATAACACCCCTTTTTTTGTTCGGGGTTAAATAAAAATAACAAAAACATAATGGGCACAAAAAGCGATCTCTTCCAGATAACCGTTAAAGTGTATTATTATGTAAAACAAAGTAAGGAACGACGAAGTGGTCGAGTAATTAATTTAACAGCGTTTGTCTGCTGAACTATTGTGTGTTTCGTATTAGTTATTTTTTGAAACCTTTCGTCATTATCTAAATCACTGACTTACTCAATACTCAATACTCAATCATTTTATTGCTAACATTATGGTACATTTGTTGGTCTTATTTAAATATACAGTATGCAGTAGTTTTCCATAATGACCCTAATTGGGTGTGGCAATATATGTAATTAATGTCATGCGGAGCGGATCGACTTATTCGATAATTGATTTGTCTGCAAGGTATTCTTCTATTGTGTAGTAAGCTTTTACAAGTAGTATATTTTTTTTAACGCTTTGATAAACTTGTCATCAGAATCAATTTCTTTTATTTTATAAGGCAATTTGTTATATATTTTAACTGACATTGAGTTTGGACCCGAGCTATGCAAAGTTAATTTTGAACACGGCAAATTTAGATTGTGTTTGTGGTTTGTTCTAGTTGGTTAATTTCGTCTATCTATCAGTTTTGTGAAAAATTGGGGACTTGACTGATTGTTGGACTGAAGAAATCGCTTTTATAAGACAGTAGGTATGTATCGCTTAGAAACTGTTATTAAGTGTTACTGAGCTTACGGTACGGGCATAAATAATTTTTTTTTTATTAAGAGTGATGACACGATCAGCACATGTGCCTGATGGTAAGCAACATGCCTGACACATAACAGCACAGTGACACGCAGCTATTGGAACATGAAGAGTCCAAATCATTACCTAGCACTGCACTGCGCTCATCATCCATAGATCTAAGATGTTATATCTATAAGGCCCTTCAAACCGGAACACAGTAATGCTAACGGTAATATGCCGCAAATAACACCAATCAAATTTCCAAATATATTGCAAATAACACAAACCAAATTTCCAAACATATTGCAAATATCACAAACCAAATTTCCAAATATATTGCAAATAACACAAACCAAATTTCCCCAAATATATTGCAAATTAACACAAACCAAATTTCCATCACCTATCAATTACTTATTTGAAAATGAACCAGAGAAGTATATCCCTATTAAAATTATTATAAAGGACAAGCAATATATTAGTTCAAAAAAATTTAAATGACTCCAAAATGTATTTTTTATCACAAAAAATGTACTAATAAATACTTCATTATTTCCTTTGAACAGATGATCCATAGATGATTTAGAAAGCCTTCATAGACTACCATGATCTGGCAACTTCAAACATCCAAACAGTAAATAAAATATGTCACTGTGAAAATGAGCGAAGTCGCTTACCAAAACACGCTGGTTGTTATTAATGATGGACAAGGGCCCCCCGGAGTCGCTGCTGCAGATGCCGACTCCTCCAGCGCCGCTGGTGCAGAGAATCCTCGGCGTGACAATAGTGGGCCACAACGCGGAGCAGACGTTATTAGAAACCACTTGTAGATTCACGTGACTATGCACCTGGTTAGCCGGTAATCCAGCTCCTAACACGTGCCATGCGCAGATTAATATTAATCAGCATTTTTAGGTACAAACAAGAACAAAATTAAAATTTTGATTAACCCCCCGACTACCTCGGATCTCGGGTTCTTCTAGTCAAGCCCTTTATTTGATACCCATATTAAGGGAGTTGTAAAAAAAGAAACGTATTTCGCCATTTTGTGGTAGCGGCCATCTTGGATTTAAATTTGTCATAGTGCAAAGTATTTTACTAGTCGAGCTCTTTCATTTGATACCCATATTGAGGTAGTAGTGAAAAGAATAATATAATTCGGCATTTTGTGGTGGCGGCCATCTTGGGTTTGAAATTTGTTATAGTGTACTCGTAGTGTATAGTATTCTACTAGTCAAGCTCTTTCATTTGATACCCATATTGAGGTAGGTTGTGAAGAAATATTTTGTCCGCCATTTTGTGGAGGCGGCTATTTCGAATCGATATTAACCAAACATAGCTAATAATATTTGCATGGATATTAACCTTCAAATAAAAAAACCGCATCGAAATCGGCCTATCCGTTTGAGCTCTACGGTGCCACAGACAGACACACACACAGAGAGACAGGCAAACAGACATCAACGTCAAACTTATAACACCCCTTGTTTGGTCGGGGGTTAAAAATAATACAATTACATATAAAGCTCAGTTACTGTAGTCTTGCACATGTTTGGGGTAGAAGTACATAAAGGTCGTGTTGTTAACTGAACAGTGGCTACGTAAGGTGTTCCGTTAATGTGTAGGTAATCTTAAAACATGTGTAGACGATTCTTACCGACTCCAGTTAGGCCCCATCCAGAAGCCTGTGCCCAGAAACCAACGAAGTTGTTGTTCTCCAAGCCTCCAGATGGAAGAGCAATAGGCTGGATCAAGTCTGAAATGTAAATACAAATTTATAAGTGGATGTCACGAAGATATATATGAACTTATAGAACGCAGATACGAATGTTGAACGTATAAAGTTACAATTTATAACGCGTAAATTCTCCGAAAACGACAGGTAAATATACCAAGAAAAAGTATGGTAACTTTGAAATGAATGTCTTTATTAGCTTTATGCTGTCCTTTTTGCTTTTTGAAACCGAGAGAGTGCTCCTTTTATTTTTGTAATTCGATTTGGTTATAGGAATAAAAGTGTAGCTTTATATTTCATACTTACTATTGACTGCCACGGGGGGGAATCTCACAATAGCAAGATCATTCTCCAATGCCCAGGCACCGTCCCAGCCAGAATGCATTTCGACATCAGTGGAATCGATTCTTACGCCTCCATAGAAAATATATTCCGAGCCAAAAACAAGCGTGAACCTTTCTGTCTGCCTCCAAGTGTCCCACCAGCAGTGAGCAGCGGTGATGACCCGAGTGTTGCTGAGCATAGAGGATCCGCAAGCTGAGAATGAGCCACCAAAGTGGGTCACCAAGCCAACCTGATAATACATTACATTCGTTGGACAAATTGGTTAACTTATGATTAGGATTAAAAAGACTTTTTGCTAGCCTTAACTTGTCCAACTATCATAGAAACATTGTTTAGGAACGTTTTGAAGATCTTAATTTGATATTGATTGTTGTACTACCATATTGCTCGATAGTTGGTTGTTCTATTATCTATATTAATAATTTCGTCAAGGGATACGGTAGACTTGATCGAAAACTTATATGAATAACAAAACATTAAAAAATATTGATTTTGAGTCGACAACATAATATGTCGAGAAAATTCGGATTATGAAGAATTTCGTTAAATTCTGATGGTACTGACAAACAAACCGCTGTCGCCATCTTTGGCGTAAAGCACGTTTCGTTCCATCAATCAACACATTGCGTGCGTCCGTCGCGCTAAAAAAGTATCCATCACAAAAAACTGTGACTTATGTGACTACGTAAAACGAAACGTCTTGCCGCCGGACCGGAATTTTATTAGTTGGTACTTATATTTAATATCAGCATTGCACCCGTGCGAAGCCGGGGCGGGTCGCTAGTTTTTATATAATACCAGTATTGAATCAAACTGTTAGTTGTAATACTGAATAGAAAACTTTAAATTATACTACTACATAATGAATAATCAAAAACGTTACGCATCATTTAATCGAGTTCGATGTAATTTATTATTTAATTGTACCTACTGAAATAATTCAGTAATCTGTGAATTAATTTGTCAGTTTTTTTAAACTTTTATAGGTCAACACTTGACCGCCATCTCGCCTGATATTAAGCGACAATACGGTCTACGATGGAGCGTGTTTACCAAGAAAAAAACGCTTCACTCTCGATTTGAAGATACCAAGATTGTAACCAACAGGGAAACCCCACTAGCCTAGCCTACAGCCTAGACGTTTTTATCACAAAATTTGAGTCAAATTTCTTGGTTTGTGTCTATGGAACATCAACCATGAAACGATGTCGCTTTTTCAAGCTACGAGCATTCCGAAAGAAAAAAGGGCAAGGTGGTATTAGATCATGTAAATCAGTTGCACACTCTCCGAAATTTATCCGGTAAAAAACCAATAGGCTGGCAATTTTTCGGCAATATTCAAGACTTTGAAATATTTTTCGCACAAGAGTGTTGTTGCCTATGAGCCTTTTGGCACGTCTCTCGAACATTTTTAGAGTTACATCTATTGCTCTACTCGGGAGAACGGCGCCTGCCGATCCGGAGACCCCGAGTTCAAACCCCACACGCACCACTGTCTTTTAGAAGTCATGTGCGTAATGCAGCTAACTTAACACGGTGAAGGAAAACATGGTGAGGAAACCGACATGTACCTAGAATCTTTCGAAGTCATGTGTAATCCACCAACCCGCACTGGGCTATCGTGGTGGATTATGGCTTGTGAGAGAAGACCCGAGTCCCAGCAGTGAGAACATTTAGTGGGCTGTTGATGACGATCTATTGCTCGAGTGCGTTTTTACATAGAGTGAAAGAAAATAAACAAACTGAAATTCTGGCGACTTACGAGGTAAGGGTGTGATCCCGCGGGTGCTGGCTGGCCTCCGACTATCCTCGATCCTGATTGAATGGCAGCAGTTTCCGCCTCATAGATGCGGGCAGCCAGAGGGATTCCAATACGGTCATGGTACCCAACAAATGGACCTTCTAATTCTGCCGACGCCACCGCCACAAGTGCACACAAGACTAGAAAACACTTCATGCTTAGCTTTTCTTTTCCAGTCACTGAAATAGGTATGATATTTTTGACACCTGTATTTATACGAAATGAATTAATTATCTTTATCTTGTAAAGTAATTAAAGTATTTCCGAGATAGTGAAAATTTATAAAATTATCTATAGAAATATTTTAATCTACGCTTATAATAATAATACAATAATTTAATGTTTTGATTTCGTATTTTGAAGAAATTTTATTTTTTTATTCGAGTATACTTTCTTACCGACATCAGACACTTTTTTCATTCATGATGTGTTTTTCTCTCATCACGTTGAAACTATTTATCCAATTAAAATAAAACTTAGCGTGATTTGAGTTCGTGCTCAAAGTTTGCGTAATACATACTATCTACTGCTTATTCTCAAATTCAGAATGGTAACTTTGGTTGGTATTGTGATACATTAACGCAAAATCCAATTAGACTCCCTTTAAATAAATACACGGGTAACTCACGTTTGGTATAGTCAGTCCAGTCCGACTCAAGTTTCGATCGCGTCCGGCGATCTTTTTCAAGGAGAGTGCGCGCGTGTGCTCGCAGCTCGATTAGCACTGACTGTTTGTTTATCGTGCTAGACGAGCTGCGAACATGCGCGCGCATTCTCCCTGAAAAAGATCGCCGGACGCGATCGAAACTTGAGTCGGACTTTCCACTGAAGCGGAGCAGAGCGGAGTAGTGAAGCGGAGCGGAGGTATTCAGTCGCGTATCCCATAAACACGGAAATTGTTTAACATTCTTAATGAACTTTTCATCCATTTTGATACGTATGTTACGACGTATCGATGATAACTACTCTGCTCCACTCCGCTCATGCTGTTTACATTGAAGCGGAGCTGAGATTTCGAGCTTGGTGATTGGTCTATTCATGCACCGCTAAGCACCGCTCCGCCCAGCTGCGCATCAGTGGAAACGTACCCTAAGGTTTCGGTTCCACTGAAGCGGAGCGGAGCAAAGCGGAGACGAGCTTTGCCGCGATTCACCAATCGCATGGCTTGAAATACAAGTATTAAAATGTGTGGATTGTAGTGTGAGTGTGATAATTTATCCTTTTTTATTAATTTATAAAGGTCGTGGGTTTTTGCAATTTTTTTTAAAGAGAATTGCTATTTTCGTTTCATTTTTTTTTTGAATACCTAACTAATATTACTGTTCTACTTACCTGTGGAGTTCTATAGAGTTTTCTTATTATATGTATAGTAGCTATGACAAAAGATTGTAATGCAGTACCCTAATGTCCCCAGTGAGGTACTATCGCAACATCAATTTAAGAACCCTCACTAACCAACTACAAACTCATCACTGAAAACTGCATCAAAATCGGACTAGTCGTTTTGAAGAAAAATGGCAAAATGTATTTGCGCAAACATCCTACTCACCCCAAACGCATATACCATCTCCGTTCTGTCACGGGTAACAAAAAAGATTTAATTTTTCTTCTTTTATGACATTTACATGTGTAAATAAAACCCAGTTACCATTGTTATCAATTTTTATATCAAGCTCGTAATCTCTATCTCGTCATTTAAACGAATTAGGTATTTCCCACACCACGAATAATTGATTAAATTGTCTATGCAAATATTTTAATCTATAAAACGAAATGTTTGTATTTTGTTTGTACTGACGGTACTCGTAATTGTTAACTAGCAAAGTTCTGCGGTTATACCCGAGTTCGGTACTGCGGTTCGAGTGAAATCTCATGTAATCTTACGCTGGAGAGAGTTAGAGTCTTGGAGAATATCACGCAATTTTTTTTTCTGATTGAACAACAAAAATGTTTTTTCCAATAGTCTCTCTTGAGACCGCGTATGACTCTCCATGACCGAATTAGAGTAGTATTCTTTTTTTTCAATGTAGTTACGATTAAAATTTTCTATTCTTAAATTTTTATTACACTTATAATTAAACTCTCAGCGATATTGAATAGGTAGGTCTTCAATAATTGTAAATAAAAGCGCGAAGCAATTTTTTTCTTATGACAATAACAATCCAACGTGTTTACGTAAGAAACCCACATTTTGAGGAGAGGGTCGAATAAAATCTCATCTCATCTCCAGAAAATTAAAAAAAACACCACACTCACGTAATTTATGGACTTTGGAAAGGGGGCTTTCCATGAAAAACGTAATTTCGAAATAAACTCGCGACTTTCCGGTTCTACTTCGATCCGTCGCCGTCATTTCGTTCGTTCGGATGACGAATGTCAATGTTCGATCGGACGTAATGAAAGCTGGAGCTGGAAAGTGTCGAATTTATTTCGAAATTACGTTTTTTCGTAAGAAAGACAGTAGACGTCCTCATTACGAGTGCATAGATCGTGCGATGTTACAACCGTGAGGTCTTAGCTTGTAATCACACCTGCACTTCGTGGATTTTTACAACAATCTTCCGAACAGACACGTCTCAACGACTTGCTTGGAGTGTCGCACCCAGAATTAGACATTTTTTCAGCGAAAAGGGCAGATATGGAAAGGGTCTTTCTATCCTATTGTGAAGAAGTATCCTAGATAGACTAGAAGTATTGTAAATTTTATTAGACGTAATTTTTGTAATTTTTTATATTTTTAAAGGTAAATCTATCTAACCCCATAAGTGTTTATGTACCTAAAAATACTATATAATTGTGTCGTCGTCCTATTTATTATTGTGATAAATTTATCTTGTATATTATGTATGAGCATGTGTAAATAACAGTTATAATTGTAACGCATTGGCGAAACCTGTAATGTTACTTTTTATATGAAACAAATAGATAAATAAACAGCAAACATTCAAGTTTGTCTTCACCACTAGCTTTGTCGGTAACGGAAGCAATCGTGATGTAACTGGCGTATTACATGGAAGACATCTTTCACTAGCAAGTGTTGTTCGTCAACCGTACTTTACCGTACATGCCATAGTAGTGGTGAATCATGGTTTTGATTCTGTCCTTATGATTATTAAATTTGATATTTGAAAAAATTGATTTTGATTAAATTTGTCGTATCAATGCCAAGTCAGGGTACGTTGCGTTACGACATAAATTGACATTTATCAATTTTTGTAATCTTTTCTATCTGTAACATAATGAAGATAAATAATTGAGTATTAAGTGTGATAGAAAGCCCGGAATGCCAGCAGCGGAAACTTAGTAAGCTGTAAAGTCGAACAAATTAACTAAGTAACATCACAAATTATGTTGTAGTATACAAACTATCTTAGACCTTAACTCAAAGACACAAATAGGCACTCAAAAACGAAAAATAAATTGATGTAACTGTTGTAAGCGATACCCAGCCAAGTCAAATAGCTAGTTGATAGATACTATGTAAGGTGGTCATCACACTGCCACGCACTACGCAGCGTAGTTTGTGCAAACGTGTTCCAATGTTGTGTCATTATCTCCGTGTTGTATTAAAAGACGCACAGTCAAACACACCGATAATGCACCCACGCCCGTTCATGCAAATCACGCACATGCGGAGAAACATAACCCCCGCGCGTGGATGCGGGCGAGACGCAAGTTATAGCACACTGAGAGCCGCAGTACACTCCGCGAGGCATAAGCTGAGCTTTGCATTTGTGTGAGTGTACATGGATAGTGTAGGTGTGACAACCGGCCTTAGGCGCGGCGCCATTCTGTCTCGCCGCGCTCCTGCCTGATTGGTGATCACTCACACTAATGCAAAGCTCAGCTTATACCTCGCAGAGTGTACCTTGAATGATTATGGGCGGGCTTGCCGTGTGTTCGAATGAAATGAGTCAGAGCCGCCGTGTATCCACAAAACGCAACAACGCACGTTAGTATCTAAAAAACCTTGTAGTGCAAGCGCCTGTTGAAAAATGCGTAGATGCGTCGACGGCGACGCGACGCAGCGTGGCAGGATGCGCAGTGTCAGTGTGTGGACCGCCTAAGTAGGCTGATATTTGAAGCTTGTATCTATCTACTAGTACCTGTTTAGCTTGATTGGCACCAGCTTTAAATAGATGAGTGGGTAGCACTTATAACAATCTTATATTCATTTATTTTTTGCTTTTGAGTGCCTTTTTAAGGGTTTAAAGTCGGTTTTTTTATGCGTAGTTTTTTTTATAAAGAACAACATTACGGGGCTTGGAGATGTAACATCTTAGATCTCTGGGTGCGATGACGAGCGGAGTCCAGTGCTAGGTAATGATTTTGACTCTTCATGTTCTTCTTCAGGATTGGACTCGTCATGACACGTCACAGCATACAAGCTAAACGAGAGGCGCTGTCAAACATAAGCGTTAATGTATTAATGTATTAAACCATAACATTTGTCAACGAATGTTATTTATTTCTGTGTTTTTTTTAGCACAGCTCCATTGACGCCCAAACTAAGCAAAACATGCACTGGGAAAGCCTGACATACATACATAATATACTCTGGGTTTTTTGTGGATGCACGCTAGAGCACGCAGAGCTCCTACAGATAGTGGGGAAGCCTAAGCGGGGATTTTGGATTTTACTCCAGCGATACACAACAGCGAAAACAATTAAATAGGTACCTTGAACACCCAGTTAATTACTTACCTCAACAAATATGAGTTCTATAAGTAAGGCCGATAACAGATAAAAAAATATTGATTACTGTCTGTCTGTATGTCTGTCTGTAGAGCTCAAACGGATAGGCCGATTTCGATACGTTTTTTTTATTTGAAGGTTAATATCCTTACGGATATTCTTAGCTATGTTTCGTTAATATCGATTCAAAATGGCCGCCTCCACAAAATTGAAAACTCTATACCCCTTCCCCATTTAAAAATTTTACCCGACTGCGCGACGCAAAGGAGTGGTAATGTGTTTATCAGTCTATATTTGTAGGCATGTATGTATTTATGTATGTATGATTATTTGAAGCACTATACAGACCAAACGCCGTGGCCGATTTTTATGATTCGCACGTAAATCGATTCCTCTTAGTTTCGCGAGTGACACTAAAGACATGACATTAGTTTAAATATAATATGGAGGGTACCGGACGCCATATTGTCCAAATTAAAAAATGAAAATGTGATTATAAAAAATAATTATATGTAACACAAAACTATAAAAAATACATGCAGTAGAAAAACCTACATAATATCATATACCTAATCAGTAGAGACAAAGATATTTGGTGAAAATCAAAAGATACATAGGTACCTATTTTGTCGAGCATAATAACAATTGACTTTGAGCAAAATAACATTGTTCATAACTAAAACGTATAAAATAAATATAATTTAAAAACTCAAAACCCCGACTTTATAGACCGGACTAAACCTATACGACCCAGTAGGTCTCTATGATGCTCGAGCAATCTCAATTTATCATCGTGGCGTGGGTTTCCCTACCAAGACGCAATAGTCGCACACGGAGTTCTTCAATAAATTATCTGTTGCAAAAATTAGCGCGCCAAAACGAATTGCCAAAAAATCTGCATACAATACACATGTATTTGATACATAGTAACACCCAGGCTACGCATTTCTCATACAAATAATATACAAGTGCACATCCCTTTGGTTTAAATGGAGTAAAAGCATTAACGCTTACCATCGGAAGAAGAAGTTTAACTCTACGTTTGTAATAAGAACGTCTAGGCCATGGAATGAGTTGCCTGTGTGGGTTTTTCCCGATAGTTATAATATTAGTGTCTTCAAATCGAGAGTGAGTCGGTTTTTCTAGGTAAACACGTTCCATCGTAGACCGCATCGTCGCTTAACATCAGGCGAGATGGCGGTCAAGTGAAAACCTAAAAAAGTTAAAAAAAAACCCTTCGGCCTGAAAAGGATGTTCGGTATATGTCGTACTCTAGACCACGATTGGTGTCCTTACTATTTCCACCTATGCCACACATGGTGGGAACGTGGACACTAGTGCATTTTTTCGCGAACCCATCGGCTTCCCGGTTTTCGGGCCCAGCGCAGGGGTAAAGCCGTCACTAGAGCCACGAAGTTACGAAGTTACGAAGTAACTATTTTCTGATCTGTGCTAGAGCACCCGAACCCAAGGCCCGCCGTCATTTATCCTGGGTGGCACACAGACGTTGAAATATGTATTTTTAATTGATTAAAGATCCCGCAGATAATTTGAAAGTATGATTGATTAATAGTACTCGATCCGAGTATGTGACGATAAGAAACTTTCTGATTAGATTTGGGAAATCCGAACATTATGATTTCTATCAACTGACTAGATGCCCGCCCCGGCTTCGCCCGTGGTACATTATATAGCACTCATCAGGATCCCGTACATATACAACAATTGAAATCAGTCCAGTAATTTCTGAGAATATCGCTTTCAAACAAAACACCCCTTCAACCACCTGCTACGCCACCTGTCGGAAATTGGTCGTACCAACTCAGATTTAGAAACAAGTTTGATTAGCAAAGGTGAGGTGTTTAATCAGTGATATTCAAAGACGCAATCTTAGACACATGCTGTCATGTGTCATGTCAAAACACGGAACGTAGGAAAACTCTCAAAATGGAATGTTTTTTCCCGATTTTATTACATTCTTGATTCATGCTTCGCTTATTTTAATAGTAGCATTATGTTCTATTGCCTATAGCCTTCCTCGATATTAGACAATTCAATAGAAAAAGAATCTTTCAATTCGGATCAGTACTTCCCGAGATCCTAGCGTTCAAACAAACAAACTCTTCAGCTTTATAATATTACTAGATGTCCGCCCCGGCGTTGCCCGTGGTACATTATATGCTACTCATCAGGATCCCGTACATATACAACGGTGAAAGAATGACTGAAATCGGTTCAGTCATTCCTGAGAATATCGCTTTCAAACAAAACACCTCTTCAGCTACCTGCTACGCCACCTGTCGGAAATTGCTTGTACCAACACAGATTTAGAAAAAAAATAGATTAGCAAAGGTTTTATATTCAAGAGGTATGTAATCTGTTATATTCAATGGCGCAACCTTAGACACATGCTGTCATGTGTCATGTCAAAGCACGAAACGTTCGAAAACTCTCAAAATGGAATATTTTTTTCCGATTTTGTTACATTCTTGATTCATGCTCCGCTTCTATTAATAGTAACGTTCTTTTCTATAGCCTTCCTCGATAAATGGACTATCCAATAGAAAAAGAATCTTTCAATCCGGACCAGTACTTCCCGAGATCCTAGCGTTCAAACAAACAAACTCTTCAGCTTTATAATATTAGTATAGAAGTATAGATATAGATTGCGGCAAGTAATTACACATTATTAAAACGTATTTCATCATATAGATTTTCTACGATAACATGACCCGCCTCTCCAGAATTCAAAACGTTTGAAAGTATTTGTAAAAGTATATACAACGCACCACCATGCATGTGTGCGTACTGCTACTGAAGACAAATATTTACACCTACATACAAACTCTTTCGTAAGTATGTATGTGGCTACACACATTAAAACAGTAATTTGGAGGGGCGGGCCATGTTATCGTAGTAAATCTCTACCTAATTATCTTAATTTCGGTGAAACAAGAACTTATTTGGGAAAACCTATAAATTTTATTCTGCACTAGCTGTACCCTGCCACGCTTCGCTGTGGCACATTGTGATGTAAAAATTTGATAAAAACAATCCTTGATGAATATTATATATCATTGTAAAATTTCAGCTCGATCGGTGCAGAACTTTTTGAGTTTATGAAGCGTACCCAAACCGACATAACGTTTTTATGTACAGAGATTTATACAGTATAATATAAACAGAAAATCGACAATAAATCCACTGTATACTGTTGTTTCACTAAGTTACGATATCACACTAATCTTATTAATATTATAAATGTGTTTTTTCTTCGTTTTATAGGTTTACACTTGACCACCATCTCGCCTGATGTTAAGCGACGATGCGGTCTACGGCGTAATTTTGTGCAAAATATGTAATATTTGTGTGATGAACCCAAATATTTGTACTGTGTCTGGGTGCTTCTATGCAATAAGTATGTATTTAAAAAACTATATAAGTAATATATCTGCTATCTGGCCGCCATAACACAAGCTTCGCTTGGTTTAGGGTCATTATTATATTATATCATAGATTTCGATTTTTTTTGCTACGCAAACGTCTTTGTATTATATCATAGATGATTTGGACGCTTCATGTTCCAATAGCTGCGTGTCACTGCGTTGTTATGTGGCGGGCATGTTGCTTACCATCAGGCTCAGGCACATGCCCTGCTCGTCTCGTCACTCTACATTAAAAAAAAAGATTGTGTTGTACCTATGTGAACTGTCTATCAATATAAAAAATATATATACACCTAAAAATAGGTAAGTACAACATACAACCAAATTGAAAACGACTACCTCCTTACTCTCTTCTTAGGTATGTGAATAACACATACAATGACATACATCTAGTGCAATAAATGGTGGCCCAATTCATTGCTAACAGCTATTTCTTCCACGTAATCATTCACTATTAGAATGTACCTACGAGTAATTAAAGTTATTGCTATATTTCGCTCATTCATTTATAATTTAAGAGGGACGCTCTTGTCGGTGGAGTTCCTTCCATGTACTTCTACACTCCGTCTTCTCCTTGACTCCCTGATACGACACTACATTTATCTTCTCCTTCACTTGGTTCATGTAACTTCTTCTAGGTCTACCTCTCTTCCTCCTCCCTTCAAAATGCCTGCCACATAACAGCGAAGTGAGTGACACGCAGCTATTGGAACATGAAGCGTCCAAATCATCTATTATATAATACAAAGACGTTTGCGTAGCAAAAAAAAAATCGAAATCTATTATGATATAATATAAGAAATATTTCTCTAAGGTCCCGAAATTAATTGAACTCAATTAAAATTCAGAGAGTGACTTTACAACGATCCTGTCTGTCAAAATGACAATTAAAACGATATCTGTCAGAAAATACATTTTCGTCTTCGAACAAATTTTAAGGCATATTTTAAACAAGAATATTCATATCCGCAAGTTTGCATCTTTTTGGAGATTACAACACTCAAAAGTGACATTTCGACTCGAACCGTGTACATTTTATCTGGTTATCACTTTTCCAGTTTGAACGACAATGTCGCATACCATAGCCTACAAATACCTCTTCTAATCCATTATTCCACAATGCCGTACAAAAATCATGTAACAAGGTGAAATGATCGAGAGTTGCAACCCACTATCTTCACCTGCACTCAGTTGGACAGCTTTCAAATGACGGCAGAAAGCTCAATCTCATTATTTTATACCCTTCTATCATTCTACATAGGTCTCCTGGTGTACCATATGACCCATAAATTTTGTTGGCTAAGATGGCATAGGGATAAATCCTACTTACTTACTTATAGTGTAAAGGTTCAAGCTTAGATGTTAAGATATTTGAACGTTTAATGCTCTATCACGATCGGATTGTAGTACAGTTATCTGTCATAGTCTGGAATACCATAAAGGCTACTTTTTATCACGAAAAAAATACAAGAAGGAGAATTTTAGCAATGTTAGGACTCTTAGCAGAGTCCGCTTGGAGTACCACACCTTAGCCAGTTATTCTACCGCCAAGCACTAAAGTGCAAACATTACTGTGTTCCGGTTTGAAGGGCAATGTTTCCAGAGAAATTACAGGGCTTAGAGATATAATATCTTACATCTCTGGGTGATGGTCGCAGTGCAGTGCTAGGTAATCATTTGTATTCTGCATGTTCCCATAGCTGCGTGACACTGTATTGTTAAGTGGCAGGCATGTTGCATTACCATCAGTCACATGTCCTGTTTGTTTCGTCACTCTACACTATAAAAAAAACTACGTGGGTAAAACCGCGAGATACAGCTACTAAGATGATATATTACAGTTTGTAGTTTCAATTTAATCATAGATCGTGCAATAATTCTCGCTCTCACAAATATATTCAACTCAAAGACAATCAGAGATCATTCAGGACGACACGGCGCTTGCAAACGTGATGTACAGCCAGACAAACAAGCTAGTATTTTTTTAAACAAACTTTCCTTTAAAATTATGATTTAAAAATAAGAAGTGATTATTTTATTTTATCATGTAACAACCTTAGTGCAAAGTAATGGTCAGTTGAAACTCTTTACGGTGTTATACCTCTACAACACCTTCGTATCTTCGTACGTAGTTGGAAATAGTTAGTAGTTTTCATGTAGATTCGTTTTGACAGCCTTATGTGACTTCATAATGCTGAGGTAAATGCACCAGTCGCTCTGTTTGTCTATATAACTACCAAGGTAAGTGTTCTTTAAGTTTTTAAGCTATTGCATAGCTTTTATCGCGGGCCTGGGGACCGAATTTTAGTGATCGTGCATCTCTTTCTTATGTTCACAAGAAAGAGGGATGGAAGACCGTAACGCCATCCTCCCCACTCGTTCATTCGACTTTGAATCTTATTTGTATTAGCTTTACAGACTAAATGCTCTTAGCTATCGAAGACTGACTAGATTGTACCTATACTTCTCTGCATTTTTTTTTATGGTAAACAAATGTCACTCTTCAAAATAAAAGCAATTCCGAAAAATTGTTAACATCGCTATTGCTTATGTTGATAAAAATGCATGCAACATGCAATAGCTTTACCGCGGCAGTCCCCGAGTGCCACATTTTTTTTTACAGAAACTGTTTGAATTGTTTTTCATATAAGTCTAAAGCCAAGTATAATATAATATAAGTATAATAATTATACTCGTATGTACCTACATGTGTTTTATAAAAAAACGATGTAATATATAAGTTAAATAAAACTAGTAAAACTCAAGTGGAAAACCCACGAAAAGACTTGTAGAGATCTACCTACGCTACTGACAGTTCGCTAAGAGACTGCAGGCAATGGATCGGATAATTAGATTCTCCTCGCCTGGCGTCGAGTTACGGATACCTGAATCCGTACCATGGCCATAATCATTTTACAAGGCTACTGACGCTGAACTTCCCATACACCACGATTATGGACCGTATCTCCTTTTAACAAGGTTTGCGGTGGATAAAACAAAATTTTAAATCTGCATTTATCGGATCATCGTAACGAAGAAATATGGTAGGGACCAGGCTATCGAGTTAGCAAGGAGAATAGCGGTTTTAATTTTTCGATGGTGTTTTTACGGTTTTGATGATCTCGGGAGAGTGGAAGTGGTTGTAAGTAAGTATTTAATTTTTTTTATTACTGTGCTTAGGAATCATTATTTTTTATGTAAATTTCTGTGGATTGGAAGTTTGGAGATAATATCATAACTAGATATGATAATACACATGTTACCTACTCGTACACGGTTGTATTCTGAATTTTTTTTAGCCATTCGACTTGTATTTTTAATTTAAAAACTGACTCCTCAAATTACGCTTAAGCTACTTTTATACCGACATCGGGCAGCATGCAAGTGTAACCGCGGAAAATTATTGTATAGTAACATTAAAGTACCTATTATATTATCTAGTTACTGTTATATCAGAATTGAGTAGACGTGTAGTTCTTTTGTAGAGCCCACGAAACGGCAAACATAGTGTAGGACATTCTGAAACTAGATGGAATGACGATATACAGCAGAAAGCAGGCAGTAGGTGAGAATGTAAAACTGAGGATAATTCTGAGTGGCGAGATATGGAGGAGAGGTCCATCCAGCAGTAGACTAAGACAGACCGATGATGGTAATTAGAATCTATTCACAAGACAATACAAACAAAATCAAAATATATATAAAAAAAACTTTAACTAAAAACTTTATCGCATAGACTTACTCTACCGGCACCGTGCACGAACATGAAAAAACATACAAAAATTGGCATTAAATTTGCAGACAAAAATTAAATAACAACAATTAAAAAAAAAGATATTAAAATAGGTTCGGACATTTTCGAGAAATCAGGTATCATACATAAAAAATGTGATGTCTTATGGAACTGACACGTGGTCCTTCACTGTGGGCCTCATAACGAAGCTCAAAGTTACACAGCGACCCATGGAGAGAGTTATGCTCACTCCGAGCATACTCTTTGCGCGACAGAATCCGTAATGAGGATATTCGCAAAAGAACTCGCGAAAGTGGTCAACACAGCTCAAAGAGTAAGCAAGCTGAAGTGGCAATGGGCAGGCCACATCGCTCGCAGAACTGACAACCGATGGGGAAGAAAGGTTCTCTAGTGGCGACCACGAACCGGAAGACGCAATGTTGGACGGCCTCCCACTAGATGGACAGATGAACTTACAAAGGTCGCTGGAAACCGCTGGTTGCAGGTTGCCTATGTTCAGCAGTGCACGTCTTACGGCTGATGATGATGACATAAAATAATGGTGGTCGAATTGATAACCTCCTTCTTTTTGAATGTCGGTTAAGAATTAGGAAAATACTCCGAAATCTAAAAATTTTAATTAGACGGATGTTTTGTGTACTTTTTCTGCGATCGGTACTTCATATTCCTAGTTCCATTACCGCCGCGTCGCGGTGCCTAATTCAATTCCTGGCCAGTCACTCTACGTCGCCTTGTTGCGTTCTGCTCTTTTTGCCGTCTGTACCACGTACTAACTGTCTTATAGTCACTAACTATTACTGTGATATCCGTGAATGGAATGCCAAGTGAAGTGTTTACCTTTTTGTTATTGGATCGAATTGAAAAGGTGCGTAACTTTGTTTTGTGCGTGTAAGGAAGTTAAAGTTAAAGTTTAAGTTAAAGTTTTGAATGTGAGATCGTAACTGTTTCATTGTACGTGCCATTTTGTTGTCTATCGCCTGTTAAAGGATAAACTATCGACTCGCTTGAGGGTAAGCGCAAACCTAGCATCACATCTACTCTATCTTACTTTTTTTTACCTTTTCTAGGCTCACACTTGACCGCCATCTCGCCTGATGTTAAGTGATGTCCACGATGGAGCGTGTTTACCTAGAAGAAACCGATTAACTCACGATTATGATACATATCGTAGTATCCAAGTACTCAGCATTGCGGCACGCTTATTAATGTTGTTATATAATTCAATAGAAACTGTGTTGACAGACATATCGCATGCCTCTAGAAAAAGAGGTCAGTTTGTATGGGTCAACTTATAAAATGTTTCGAAAAACCGTATCATGCCTGCAAACAGCAATAATAGTTATTTGTTATACAAGAGTGCAAAGTTGATTTTTAACCGCGTGCTCAATTTTGATGACCGAGCAAGCGATGGATTCTAAAATTGAATCACGAGCGCAGCGACTGATCCAAAATTAGAATCCTGAGTGTAGCAAGGGAATCAAAAGAGCACAAGGTGAAAAATCTTTGCACTCGAGTGCAACACGTAACTATTCATTCCACCTCAGCGAGGTGTCAAAACAGTCATTTGTAATGCTAGATACCGACGAAAAAGAGGTAGAACGTATCATCCTTGGGTTAAAAGATAACTGTGCCGTTGGGTGGGATAATATCTCCAATAGATTTCTGAAAAAATTCAAACATATACTTGCACCGCCTTTAGCACATATTTTTTCACAGTGTCTTACTAACGGTATCTTCCCTAAGTGTCTTAAAAAGGCTGTAGTCATACCAATTTATAAATCGGGTAGTAAATAACAAGTAACAAACTACAGGCCTATATCACTTCTATCCTCGTTGTCAAAAATCCTTGAAAAAATTATCAACACCCGCCTTATAAAGTATCTAGAAAATAACGATATTTTATCGAACAAGCAATTTGGTTTTAGATCGAAGCTATCAACAGCAGATGCGGTACACCAACTGACAGACTATGTAGCCCAAGAGCTCGATAAGGGTAACCAGACATTATGTGTATTCCTAGATTTGGCCAAGGCCTATGATACAGTGTATGTACCTTCCTTACTACAAAAGCTAGAAGCAATAGGCGTAAGGGGAATTCAGCTTAAACTTTTCACAGACTACATAAGCGACCGTACCCAATGTGTTAGAATAGGCAACGTTGTCAGCGATGAACAGAAAAGCACTAATTTCGGAATTCCTCAAGGCGGGACCCTCAGTTCTACCCTTTTTTGGTTTATATAAACGATCTTTGCAGTTTAAATCTGGAACATGGCAAATTACTGTCATATGCTGATGACACTGCAATTTTATTTTCCGCCCCAAACAAGATAGAGCTGCACGAATTTGCTCAGCGAGGTTTTGATAAGGTAAATAATTGGCTAACAAATAATCTACTAACACTAAACGCGGATAAAACAAAATACATATACTTTTCTATGCGTAAATCTAAGCAATCTACAACTAACCAGCATCTATATGCACACACGTGCACAAATCCTACAGCCTGTCTAGACAACTGCCCAACCATAGAAAGAGCAAATGACATCAAATATTTAGGTGTTATTATTGATGACACACTGTCCTTTCGGCTACACATCAAAAACCTAGTAAACAGACTTCGTAAGTTGATTTATGTGTTCAAAATATTACGGTATATCGTAGATACTAAATTAATAAAGCAAGTGTATAAAGCTCTGTGTCAATCAATAATTACATACTGTATCACATCATGGGAGGTGCTACTAAGACATTAATGCTTTCTGTAGAAAGAGCACAAAGAGCCATTCTGAAGGTCGCAACATTTCGTCCATTTCTCTTCCCTACGAAACTGCTCTATAAAGCCTGCAACATTCTATCAGTAAGACAACTATTTATTTTGAACACGACACTAAAACAGCACAAAAATCTTTCCTACTGCACTGAGATTACTAACAAGAGACGTAAGGATATCGTATGTAGCTCACTGGCACAGACAAAACATGCTTTCACAAGCAGATTTTTCATATTTCTTGGTCCAATACTATACAACCGACTAAATAGATTGCTATCTATTTACGACCAAAATGTTTATAACTGTAAACAAACTGTCTGTGAATATTTGCTAACACTGTCATATGAGGAAACTGAACATTTGATATTAGTTATAAAATAGTAAAGAAATTTCATACCTATCATTTTAATAAGCAAAGTAGTTCATATATTAACCGATTTTAGTGTTTAGTTTTATTATCTTCGATAATGTAACTCTTAGTTAAAATAGGCAATTTTCGCGCCTGAAACACAGGTTCTACCTAGTTCAGGCTGATAAAATTAATATACCTGTGTATAGCTGTAAGAAAATATTGTATAGTTAAGATCTATGTTATTGAAATAAATTTTTATTTTATTTATTTATTTATTGTAATGGTTGTCAAATACAATTTTGATATAGTCAAATATTTTCAAATCTGGGTTCACAACTGCAGAGTAGTGTGTAGGTCTTAGAATAATAACGCCTAATCTATGTGCTAGGTATAAAATCGAATTACTTATGAAAATAGTTACGTATCAAGTAGCCGTGTTGCTTACCATCAGGTGAATGCCTTGCTCGTCCCGTCTAAATCAAACCACGCACTAATTTCCAGAACACTTGTATCATATTATCGTCCCATTTTACAAAATCACTCCCCAACAAGAACAAAATTGAAAATTTTGACTAACCCCCGACTACCTCGGATGCTATATGTACAACAAAATTCTACTAGTCGAGCCTTTTCATTTGATACCCATATTAAGGGAGTTGTCAAAAAAGAAATGTGTTTCACCATTTTGTGGTGGCGGCCATCTTGAATTTGTAATTTGTTATAGCGTATAGTATTTTACTAGTCAAGCCTTTTCATTTGATACCCATATTGCGGTAGGTTGTGAAAAATATTTTGTCCGCCATTTTGTGGAGGCGGTCATCTTGAATCGATATTAACCAAACATAACTAAGAACACCCGCACGGATATTAACTTTCAAATAAAAAAAACCGCATCGAAATCGGCCCATCCGTTTGAGCTCTACGGTGCCACAGACAGACACACACAGACACAGACACACACAGACAGACAGACAGACAGACAGACAGACAGACAGACAGACAGACAGACAGACAGACAGACAGACAGACAGACAGACAGACAGATAGACAGAGAGACAGACAGACAGACAGACATCGACGTCAAACTTATAACACCCTATTTTTGGTCGGGGCTTAAAAAAGAATCAACAAAAGAGAGGAAAAATGTCACATCAATGAACTCTAATGCCCGAGCTACACGAGGCTAGTTTTTCAAGCTGGAATAGCAAGCCAGTGTACTAGCAATCTAGTACGCAACGCTACTTTTGTCTACACGAGGCTAGAAGTACCAACTTGCTAGCTTACTAATACTAGCTTGCCGAGCTTATCCGAGCTTGAAAAACTAGCCTCGTGTAGCTCGGGTATTATATATAAATAGTATATTATAAAATACTAGCTGAACCCTGTCACGCTTCGCTGTGGCACATTGTGATGCAAAAATTAGATCAAAACAATCTATGATGCGATCATTGTACAATTTCAGCTCGATCGGTGCGGAACTTTTTGAGTTTTTGAAGCGTACACAAAGCAACATAACATTTTTATATATAGAGATTATATTTCATGCAGAATTCGTGAAATTAACGTTAAATTAACTACGTAAGAAGTAAAAGCTTTGTAATACTTTCGCAATAAACATCATTACTCCCTCATTTTCCGACAAAAAGCCTTTGACCAGCGCGCGTGAAATACAAAATATTTTTCATTCCACCAGCTCGGAAAGAGTACTTTTGCTCCTCGATATCAGGGCGCAAAAGTCGTTTTTACCCTCTAGAGGTTAAAGGTTAAAGTAAATTTGAATTTAGAACATCGTGTGTACTGAAGTTTTGAATTCAAAACATAATTCAACCTATTTATATCTACCTCCTTGGTGCCGAATGCATGATACTTTTTTTTTTAATATGTTAAAAACTCAGACTCGGAACCTCCTTGGTGTACTTACTTTTTTTTAATTTGCTTAGCGCGAAAACATTTATAAATTTGCATTTAGTCATTTCCTCTCTGAGGTGGAATGAAAAGTTACGTGTTGCACTCGAGTGCAAAGATTTTTCACCTTGTGCTCTTTTGATTCCCTTGCTACGCTCAGGATTCTAATTTTGAATCACTCGCTGCGCTCGTGATTCAATTTTAGAATCCTTCGCTTGCTCGGTCATCAAAATTGAGCACGCGGTTAAAAATCAACTTTGCACTCTTGTATAACAAATAACTATTATTTTGCTGCATGTGCTTCGCTGTTTTACCTCGTTACAACTATGTTCTCTTGTGTTTACAACAACTTTGTTGTTTGACTTCCAAAAAGTATGTTCGGGGTATCGATGTTGTGATACGCATTTTTCATGTTTTCTTAAGTAGCTATTGCTAAGTAGATTTTATGAAGCTATGAAAATATGCTATATTTATAATAAATAACATGCTGGTTACACATGTTTAATTAATTAAAGACATACATAAATCTGTAGGACTCTTGGCAGAGTCTGCCTGGGGAAGTACCACATCTTTGCCAGTTATTCTACCGCCAAGCAGTAATGTGCTAACATAACTGTGTTCCGGTTTGAATGGCAATGTTTCCACAGAAATTACAGGGCTTAGAGATATAACACCTTAGATCTCTGGGTGACGAGCGCAGTGCAGTGCAAGATAATGATTTGTACTCTTCATGTTCCAATAGCTGCGTGTCACTGTGCTGTTATGTGGCAGGCACGTTGCTTACCATCAGGCACATGTCCTGCTCGTCTCGACACCGTTCATAAAAAAATACATAAATAAAATGTATGGCAGTGAATCTTTGGGTTGGATTTGCTAATCTAGCAGGTGGTGCTGGACATAAATAAATAAACAAATATTGGTGGACATTTCACACACAACACCATCTGGCCCCAAACTAAGCAAAGCTTGTATATAGAATCCAGAAGTCTGATATAAAGCTTATATAGTTTTAAATACATACTTAGATATTATACATAGAAAACACCTACACAAATATTTACTGGGCGGGGATCGAACTCAGGACCGACGGCTTCGGAGGCAAAATTACTACCAATTATTATATACAATTATATCTTATACCTTTAAACGACCAATTCTTGTATGTAAATATATATAGAATCTAAATCTCGGAAACGGTTCGAACAATTTTCATGAAATTATGTATACAGGAGGTTTCGGGGACGATAAATCGATGTAGCTAGGTTTTATTAAAAAAAAACGCCGTTTTATGCGCGTTTTTAGACAATGAAAAACTGCTACATAAAGATTAGAATGCGACGGTAAATTTCGCGACGCCGCGCGACAGTATTATATTAGCTCAGTCGGGAAGATGAGCGTTTATAATATGGTAGGTCCGGGTTCGGATCCAACCGGCCACCTTTTTTTTCAAGTATTTTTTTTTTATTAGAAAATCAGTATGTATCTACCGAGCAAAGCTCGGTCACCCAGGTACTACAATTATAATACCAGGCCACATGATGGCGATGTCATGTCAAAAGATTCATCCACAGGTAAAGAAGTCCTTATAATGTTTACAATGTACAGGATTTAATCACGATTTAATTCATTGTTTAAATATCTCGACGTTTTGGAAGCGTTACAACCGCCGTGGTCACGAGAAGACTCACTGAGTCTTCTCGTCGTCGAGGTATTTAAACAATGAATTAAATCGTGATTAAGTCCTGTACATTATAAACATTATGTGTTCAAATCGCGAAAGCTTAAAAAAACTTGAGAGGTGTCAAGGGACAGCCGGATGGAACGAAGTTCCTTTCGATTAATTAGTGAAGGAATTATTATTATTATTTTTTATTATTTATTATTTACAAAAACCTGTATACACTCAACAAAAATAATCGTCGCGACACCACACTGTTCAATGCGAAATAGAAATTAAAATATCTGGCTTGCTTTCTATAAGAGAGAGAGAGACAGACAGAGAAACATGCGACGCCGCACAACTTACAATAGCAAAAAGTGTCGTGACAACTTTTCGTAAGAATTTTTTCCGTCTAGCCCCCTTTCACAACGCGCGATAAGGAACTTCGTTCCAATAATAAAAGAAATCCTTGTTTAAAAAATAGAATGTTCTCCACAATCCTGGCGTCTTCAAGTCCAGAGTGACTGGATGTATTCTAGTAGATAAGCACGTTCAACAGTAAACTGCATCGTCCAAAGACTACATTTACTACGGATAGAGTTAGAACAAACACTTTGCACCGAAAGCACAGGTCTGATTGCTCTTTTTTTTCTTTTTTTTTTAAATGAAGAGTGACGAGACGAGCAAAATATGTGCCTGATGGTAAGCAACATATCTGTCACATAACAGCACAGTGACATGCAGCTATTGGAACATGAAGAGTTCAAATCATTACCTAGCACTGCACTCTTTTGTAAGTGTCGTACTTTTGTCGCGGCACACCACTATGTAGCCATAGCTAACATACACCTCATGCTTACGATTGGTACAAAGGAACCGTGCGGAAAACCTGATCTATTTACTTATTTTATCTAAGGCATCGTCGCTTTACAGATGCATCACGCGAGGTGGTGGTCAAGTACAAACCTATTATGGTTTAAAATAATTAATTTCATTTTTTCCGAAAAGAGAACCACACAGACTTCAATTTAAAATAAAACTTTGACACTTAACTAAATTTTACATATTATGTGAAAGATGTTTTGGATTAAACGAGTATTGTTTTTAAAATTTCGCGATTTGAACACATAATGTTTATAATGTACAGGACTTAATCACGATTTAATTCATTGTTTAAATACCTCGATATTTAAACAATGAATTAAATCGTGATTAAGTCCTGTACATTATAAACATTAAACAAACAAATAAACTTTTTTATTGAGACAAAAACTTAACCTAATATTAAAATGATTGTTGGACCCCACTCCGGAGACACAGTCCAAAACTAAGACCTATGCAGTCGCTGTCTCGTCTGACTACTGATTAACAGATAATAGATATGACTGCCAGTCTCAATCCCGAACGCCGGCCTCAGAGTTGGGTCACTTTACATAATTATAATCCACATTTACACATTTTTGTCACAATCCGGCCCCAGCTCAGCATAATGCCGATTGTTTCCAACCCGCGCTGATCTTCCGCTGGTTCCGGCGAATGACGACACACACTACACAGCACGCACATAATAGAAATATAACCAAGCTAATTATTACACATTAATACATATTACACACCTACATAGGTTCAAACTGTAACACACATAGGTTCACGTCTTAACTTAATATATTATATATGTATATATACTTAGGAGCATATATAAACAACCAAGGATAAATGTGACAAGCTGACGAACATAAATAATTTCAAATAAAATAAAAAATAAAACTTATTTAGTGAAAATTTGATCAATATGTCCCTAAATTACGAAAACTCCCTAATAACGAGTATTATCTATCGACTTTTGTAAAAATAAGATAGTGTTGATTTTTCTAAAAGCGTTTTCGTCCATCCGTCCATCGTCAATCCATCAAACAAAATCGATTCACAATGAGCAAAACTATCGCGTAACATAGGCCCAGTACCCCCCTCCCTATTTGAAGTCGGTTGAATAGTTGTTTATAGTCTGAGGGCTTCAGTTTTGTGTAACCCTATCCACAAATAAAACGTTCACCTAACACTTAAACGTTCTTTATGAATAAAATATATAAAATAAAATTATAACTTGTTCGAAACAAGTTACGGAGAATATACAAAGTTTTAGTACAAAAGCACTTAAGGGATTCTAAAACTTTAATTCAACCATTATTCCACTTTAGCACCGTAATATAATAGTTTAGATTTATATTTTACAATCAAGCTTTTATTACCTACAAGACACCGGTTAAAGTGTTGAAAACTTAAGTTTCAATTTTGTAAGACTTGGTTTAGATTGGAAAGGGTTGCAACTGTTTTTGATGAGCACTGGTGTCGCAAAATCCAATTTAAAGTGAGTTAAACATTAATACTATCAACAGGAAAGTTTGTATGTTTTAAATGTTTAAATTTGTTTACAACCTAAATGTTTTCAAATCTAGAGTGAATCGGCATCTTCTAGGCTCACGTTCCATCGTAGATCGCATTGTTGCTTAACATCACCCGAGATGGCGGTCAAGTGAAAGCCTGTTAAAGTGAAAAGATCAAGAAGATTTGAAAAGCCGAATGCATATTATCTATATATTTAGACACTAGCTAAGCCTGCGCGCGCTGCTATGCCACCTATCCAAAATTGGTCGAACCAACTCAGATTTAGCACAAATTTGGTTAACTTAGAACCTTAAAAGATAGACACATGCTGTCACGGACTTCGGCGCACGTCAGCGCGCGCAACGAAAGCTCTGAAAGAGGAATATTTTTTCCCGATTTTGTTACATTTTTCATTCATGAACCGCTGCTATTGATAGTTGTGTAATGTTATATAGCTTATTATAGCCTTTCTCGATATATATATATAACTATCCAACAGAAAAATAATCTTTCAATTCGGACCAGTAGTTCCCGAGATCCTGGCGTTCACACAAACAAACTCTTCAGCATTATAGTATTGTATAAGATATTGTGCTATCTATTTTGCATCTTATTATTTTAGTTTTAGTCGACATAAAAATGCAGGCGCGCGACCGCTCCTCTTTTGGGAATATAAATATCACAAGTAAGCTACCTGTGAATTCATTTGAAATGTATAACAACCGCGTTAGTTTTCATGTCAGTACTAATATTATAAAGTTGACGGGTTTGTTTGTTCACATGCCTGTAGTCTATTGGGGCTGTATGCAAATAGTGTCGCCCAATATTTGTCGTTATTCTTAAAAGTCTAGAATTACCTACTCTTCCTGTTTTCCTCGTTCCTTGCCTACTTCACATAGTTTTTTTATTTTTTAATAAAGAGTGACGAGACGAGCAGGACATGTGCCTGATGGTAAGCAACATGCCTGCCACATAACAACACAGTGATATGCAGCTATTGGAACATGAAGAGTCCAAATCATTACCTATCACTACACACCTAGCGCTCGTCACCCAGACATCTAAGATGTTAATCTCTAAGCCCTGTAATTTCTCTGGAAACATTGCCCTTCAAACCGGAACACAGTAATGTTTGCACATTGGCGGTAGAATAACTGGCAAAGGTACGTCCCCAGAAGGACTTGTTTCCGAGTAATAGTTTTTACGGTTGGTAAATAAACATTTTATACATCAAATAACTAGCACTAACTATACAGAGATATATACAGATCTATACATAGTAAGTAGCTTAAGTAAGCTAATTTGTGTTTATAATGAAAATTTCAATACATTTGAACAGTTATTTTGCTGGTATTATACGGTACTGCGTTGTGCAGCAATTTTGCCATTGGTACACCTCAGCAGTAAAATATTAAACATTACAAATTGTGCGTGTAATAGAGCATTTATTTGATTTAAAACGCCTATCGAATGGCTGTAAACGACCGGTAAAACTGAAATTCTGCTGACTAACTTTAACCAAACATTTTGTTTATAAAGTAATTTTCTGTCTCTTTTTAGACATACCATTAGCCATGATCGTTTTAATTTGCCGGAAAAGCTATTTCGTAACGTTCTAGGGACAGCTAAAAATATATATTTACTTACAACAAGTAGCAACTTAGCGTATCACACTAAGAATAATCAGTAAATTAATACTTCAGTCAGTACAATCAGTAAAATAAAACTTTTTTGTGTCAGTTTTAAAGGAACTTTGAGATTACAAGTTTATGTCAGGGCTATCGTAACCTAACAAAACATAAGTATTTACAATATTTGGAATAAGGTATGTCATAATGATATTAGTACTCATAATTGAAACCCCCTTAAGATTTTTTAATGATATTCATAATGAATTTCAAATCAATAAACAACAAAAAAACAGACGCGAGAAATATATCGTGACTAAATTAATTATATTAATCCACAGATCATCAGGGATCATTTTCTTTGTATCAAAATGATATCAATGTAACAAAATTGAACACCAAATTAAATTGTAATATAGTTGTACATTATGATAAAGTGTAGTAAGTTAAAATCACAGGCGAGACGATATTGCTAAAAGAAAGCAAAGGCTGTAATTTTAAAAGCGCACGTATTTGATACGACTTTTTTGTAACATATCGGAAACCTGGTCAAAACCAGGGTGCGAACCATGGCTTCTGCTCTGGTAAATGGTTTCGGAAAAGAGAGTTTCAGTCGCCTCATGGTGGATGAAGCCCTCATGAACCATTTTGGAGCCATTGTAATGGTCTCACGGCTGTCTGGTGTTGGCAAAATTGTCCTCATCGGAGATGTCAATCAATTGCCTTATATCGATAGGGAAAATCTCTTCGAAATGAGGTATCACCGCCCGAACCTGGTAGCAAAGATCAGCCAGGAGTTGCTCTGCACACATCGAAACCCAATGGACGTCGCATATGCGCTGAGGGAAATATACTCCGGTATGTACTCCTCGGTGCCCCGTGTTAAGTCCCTAGAGCAGAGAAGGTATAAGGGAGCGCAAATACCCAACACCCAACCAAACACCCTCTTTTTAGTTCACACTCAAGAGGAGAAGGACACCCTGATAAACCAGGGTTATGGGTCAGGCACCGGGTCACGCATCCTTACCATCCATAAAGCTCAGGGACTGACATACGAGTCGGTAATCGTAATCAAAACTAAGGCAAACATGAAGCTGCACGAGAGCGTGCCCCATGCGGTCGTCGCAATCTCACGGCACACAAGGGACTTCACGTACTACGCTGACGACACCGACGACGCCATCGGTCGGTTCGTTCGGCGAGCGTTGGCTGCAACACTGAAGACCATCCGAGAGTTCAATTTGCAGATGGCCATCAAAGACAGAAATGCGGTCGTGGTGGAGGCGCTGAGCCGGGAGGAGGCGGCTTAGAAAATAAAATAGGCCTAGAATTAGAATGAAAATGTTCCCTACTCCCCCTTATTTCCCTTTCTTCCTAATCCAAGATTCATGTAAAAAAAGAAAACAAATGACAAAGGTCACGGACCCCGGAGTCTGTGGAGTTGCTAAATTTAATAAAAAAAAAAAAAAAAAAAAACATATTTGTGAGGAATTAAATAAAATTCGGATTCTATTATAAAAGAAAAAATCTATGTCCCAAAGTTAATTTTGTTCAAAACATGTTTACCACTTTTCTGACATAAAGGCTCTTTGCTAAGATTTTCAAAACTATCGTTAGTTTTACGCAGCATCGTGATAAACCGCGCGTTTTACATTACAATAACGCACAAGTAAATAATAAGATACATTACGATATTCAAATTGTTGAAATAAGAGACCCTTTACGAGCAAATGTGTTAAAATCGATCATGATAATAGTACAGAAATATTACTCAAATAAAGGGAAGAATCTCGCCGAGAGATAGTCAGCTATAAATTCAGATTTAAGTACCTTGATTGTGGTACCCTAAAACTTATCTCTAAACCTACCTATTGTAGGGTGTCCGAGATTTTTTACACATTTATTGCATATATCTAGTTTCCGATGAGTTTTATGGTATTTATATACATGTTAAATTATACATATTTTTGTAACGTCACCAAAATATACATATTAAGGTATATTAATATAAATTATGGTATAGCAAGACATATTTTGAATGTACAACGTGTTTCAAGATTGTCTATAGATATATAGATTATCTTGAAACATATATTATATATAGATATTATATATATGAAGATTGTTTTACAAGCTTTTACATATTACTTTCACCTATCCCTATATTAACCAAGGTCTGATGATGGATCTAGAAGGTGGGCATAGAAAATCTGATCAAATCAAATCTGGGGTCGTTTTAATTGTCTTGATGAGTACCTTGGTGCTAGATGGAAACTGCTGTTGGAAACTGCTGGAAAGTGCTGATGATGAAACCGGAAAATTACCATAGGAGTCTTGTAATTAGGAGTTACGGCTGGTCTAGTCGGGAGAATGGCGCCTGCCGAAACGGAGCCCCCGGGTTCGAATCCCACCACGTGCACCACTGTCTTTTCGAAGTCATGTGCGTAATGCCGCTAACTCAAAAACGGTGAAGGAAAACATCGTGAGGAAACCGACATGTACCTAGAATCTTTCAAGGGCATGTGTCATCCACCAACCCGCACTTGGCCAGCGTGGTGGATTATGGCCTTGACTCTCTCTTTGCGAGAGAAGACCCCGAGTCCCAGCAGTGGGAACATTTAGTGGGCTGTTTATACTTATGCTTGTAATTAAACGACATAATACCATCGAGTTTGGGCTCATTTTATTCGTCTCGACGACTACTTTGGTGCCCGATCGTAACCAGGGTCTGATGATGGAGCTGAAGATGTCCATAGCAACTTAGTAATTAAAAACTACTATGCTTTTATGTAACTTTTATTTAAAAAAAAGTAGCATCGGTCGGCAGGTGCAGTAATTATAATATAGGTTATGTTACAATTGTCTACATAATGATGGTGATTCATATACAATTGATGATAGATATTTGATTACAGTTTATTTCTGTGAGTACTTGTTCATGATTATATTCAAACTTTATAGCTAAACGCCTGTTTAAAAATATCATACAAGTTATTGGATTTAGATTAACAATGTTTTAAGAAGTACATTATCTTTATATAAATATATAGGTATATTTTAATTTTAACAATAAAGGGCGTCACAGACGTAGTTATAATATATTTGCATATTAAATACTAGCAGCAGTTGTAATATATATTATAGCTGCGTGTGTGGATACTCGAGCATTTGTATAGAAAATATACGGAAATATGTCCAACTACGAAAATACATATTATATTATAGCTACGTCTGTGACGGCCTTAAAGGTGTACTGTCACAAGGCGCAATACAAAAAAAAATGTTAACAAAGAAAACTCTCTAAAATACCTACACTTGAACCTTCTTGTTACATAGATATAGAAGACGCCAATAAATTATCAGTGTTATGTGAGTTGTTCGTCCGAAACAACAACACGTCAATAAATAAGATAATTTAGTTCGGCAGTTGTCGGCTGCTATTCGGGATTGATGGCGCGTGTTTACAGGGCTGCCAGCCAGGGACGTGTGGAGGACTGGAGGAGGACTAATTTATACCTACTTCTTTTAGCGCGCTTGGACAAAATGATGAGCGTGATTTTTGTGATCAGAACGTCTAGGCTGTAGAATGTGTTACTTGATTAGGTTTATCTTAGTGTCTTCAAGACGGCCAATCGGTTTCTTCTAGATAGCCACGCATCATCGTAGACCTCACCGCCGCTTAACAGCAGGCGAGATGGCGGTCAAGTGCTATAATTAAAATTGTTATAATAAATAAAATAAAAATAAAAAATAAAGAGGGGCACGTACACAGATAGCCAAAAATCGACTACATAAAGTTCACTTACAATTGTATCTTTAGAGTGAATTTTTACGATGTACGCGCACACCGGCACCCAAATTCAATAAACTGAAGTTAGCTGCATGTTGTTTAAAAGGGACCTTAGCTTCATGTGGCCTCTAGCCCAGCGAGCAACACGGAAGGGAGTAGGCATACACAGCGTTTCCCCTCTGTCAAAGTACAAGTCCCTGTGGACCATTGAGTTTGATAATATACTGTGGCTGAGGGCGGGGCTAGATATGTGAATGGTGCTTTATTTTTTATGTGTTAGTGATTTGGCTGTGTGGGTATGATCGGCAATGGATCGGTACAGCTATGTTTTGGATGTAATAGTACGGCTTTGCGCTAGTGTGCAACTTTCCCCTCCCGCAAGAAATGACAGAAAGATTTGAATTTTTTTTTGAATTGAACAGTTTTTAGCTAAGGTTACTTACTCTTTCCCGCGCTTGCGCGGAAGATGGAGTTGCTAGATGCTCTAGCCTCAACTGGCCTTCTACCGCTTAACTTCTAACTAAATCCGCTTTGGCTTTGCTATTACCATCTCTATCATTTCAAGAGAAAAGAAAAGAGAGAGTAAACCCCCTGGACAGTTTCGAGTATTTTTTTTTTAATAAATGGTAACGAGACGATCCGGACATGTGCCTGATGGTAAGCAACATGCCTGACACATAACAGCACAGTTACACGCAGCTATTCGAACATGAAGAGACCAAATCATTACCTAGCACTGCACTGCGATCGTCACCCAGAGATCTAAGATCTTATATCTCTAAGCCCTGTAATTTCTCTGGAAACATTGCCCTTCAAACCGGAACACAGTAGTGTTTGCACATTACTGCTTGGCGGTAGAATAACTGGCAAAGGTGTGGTACTTCCCCAGGCGGACTCTGCCAAGAGTCCTACCACTACAAAAAATATGATCAATATTGGGCGTTAGTCCGAACGAACCTCCTTTTTCGAAGTTAAATATAAATCAAAAGAGGTATTCGAACCAGTGGAGACTCCCGGATATAGAGTATAAAATCTACTTACTAAACAAGGAATTTGGGAAAAACTCCACAACAAAAACCTCTCGAAACGAAATTAGTCAGCAAACTGAGTCACGGGAGGCGGACAGACTCGACGACGTTTAAATAAATAAGATTATCCGGTACCGCGTGACTGCGACGGACAAATTGATGATCCTCGTGCTCACTGCCCTCAGGGCTGGAACTAGGATTGTAGAAACCCATAGAATTATTTAGTCTGCACTAGAAAGAAACCTTTGTGTAGGTTGAGGGACCAATGGCGGTTGGTCTCGGGTGGTTTCTACTCGCCTACCGCCTTTTTAACCTATTTTTTTATGTATTTGACGCGTTACGAGGTAGCGCCGCTAATTGTGAATTGATTTCGATGTTTTTTTTTATTTGGTAGATCGTAGGTGGTCAAGTGGTGGTCAAATAAATTTTATCGAACTCCGTTAGCAAGTTTTTGAAATTTAAACATAAAACTAAATGTTGCTTTTATGATGCGTTCATGTATGTAAATAAATAAAAAACTACACTTTGAAAATAATAAATTTGAATAATGGTGACCTTAAAATCACACATTTCCGCTTCAGTATCCCCTTACACTTACAGTGTATTTTTTTTTAATTAAAAGTAGACATTAGACATTTTTGTGTTTTAACAAATATGTTAAATTATGTTGAGATAATTATAACAAAATCGCCCTTACGATGTCAATATAATAAGTTGTTGGATTTGACATGTCAGTAAGTATTTCTGTTAAATTTATTTGAAAATCTATGATTCTCCAAAGTACTGAATTAGGAGAATTAATTGCTGAGCTAGGAGGTAAGTCATTTTAATTCTCCAAGTGACGAGCGCAGTGTAGTGCTAGGCAACATCTCAACAAAGATGATGGTTAAACGATTACTTATTACCGATAAAAGACTGAAATGTTTGTGGCGTCACACAAATAACCCAGCGATTAAACCACAAGTCTATTTATTCCCTAAGCTAGGACCCCAAACGCAAAAAGAAACAATTAGAAAAGGTATAAAATCTGATAGAATTATCACGTTTGTACTAAAAAAATACCAAGAGGACCGCAAATTAAAAATACATTTTATGAAAATGAATCCTATTAAAAGGCAAAAGAAGCTTTTTTAAAACAACTAGAATCTGCCAGATGTACACAGAGTTCAGAGAAAATTGCCATCGTAACACATTAGCGTCTACCCTAAAGTTATTTAATTCTCCATGACTACAAAAGGTTTGGATCTTTTGCAAAACAAAAGAAAATGTCCGATTCCGCTCTTAAACATTAACATATTTTGGTAGTGATTGCTTTGTTCTTTAGAATACTGTCTCTGCAATTACGTAACATACCTACTAAGTGGATCTTTTTGGGGAGTCGTTGGCCCGCGACGATTGAAACGCGCCGTTTTTGATGCTGATATTTGGTATTAATAGGCGAAGTATCAATACTGTATTTGGAATTTTATTCATAACTAGTAGATCGCCTTGGCTTTACACGGGTATTACGGGGATTATAGATAAAAAAACACACTCATTGAACTATCCTTCAAATTATCGCATCGAACGATCGACAAGTCTTCCTCATTTCTATTGGGAAGAGAAGAGTTACCGGTAGGCTTGGAGGAAAAACTCATTGTTGAGGTCGAGCGTTTGGGAGGTCTGCCTTAGGAACCTTAGGAATGTTAGAGGTCCAGTTAGATAGATAGATTGATTACCTCTTGATTTTCCTTAATTTAAACAAAAAATGTGCACAACTCAGAAAAGTGGCAACATAAAAACAGCAACAATGTATTGATTTGAAAGGAATCTTTGTTCCGTGTATTATTTAATGTCAATTATTGCAATAAATGCTGTCAAAATCATTAACGATAATTACACAGCTTTGTCGTGTTTTTACGTTAAAAAGAACATAATTAAAATGCAAACAGGACAATAATTAAAATTGACAAACCGAGAACGTCGCTAATCCGCCGAATCATGGAATTAAATCGCTCGTGCAAACGCCGACTTAACCTCAGTTTGTTTAGAAATGTTTACGTTCTCCCAGTATGTTTGAACACTATTAAGTGAACGCGAATGTTTCCTTAGCAAATTAGTGTGCCAATTTAATTTGAATTAATGAGATATTTGGTAATTTGTCTCCTATTCCATTCAATTCGTTTCCTATAACACGCTGTGTGTTGCGCTATTAGCAGTCGACGTAAAATATATTTCCATCCTTATTTTACTAATTTATTTGTTTATTTTTCCCATGTTGATGTGGTGTTTTTCCTTATTTATAGTAAAACCGAGTATCCAATAGGGAACATTTGGCACGCGACATGGCACAGCAGGGGAGCCCAAGAGCGCGGAACTTTTCATTGAACAACGTTGTCTGTCTACGCATCTATTAGTACTACTACGTCATGTCGGCAGCAGTCTTCAGCTGGCAACGTCGCACGCTGTTGTGCAGCGTTGCCGTACATGTTGTGCGTCACGCGTAAATGTTGCCTAGTGGATACGCCGCTCGCAACTGATAGGTATATTTCTAAGTTTAAATACTTTTCGATAGAACTTCTCAATTTTGCGATAGTGAAATTTAAAATTTCATCCTTTGTTATACGACAAATCGTCTCAAAAATACAAGATCGACTTACCTCAGTCAGGTTTTCTGATGTGGTGGTTAGTTTCCAACTTCGAGTTTAATTGTCGGTAAGGATGCCTAATTGCCTACTGAGCTGGAATGGGCACATCCATTAATTTATATCGATGTTTTAACAATATTTGTTCACCAATATATTTCCCCGAACTTTAATTTAGATAAATTTTAATGTGTTTCAAGAGAAAGTCTCGTACAATCATATTACACTCCAAACATCCAATCACACTTGCGCCCACTCACCGGGCCAATGAAATCACGCCGTAATACGCAAACCATTTTCACATAACATCCTATAATATTTAAAACGCGAAAGTAAGTTTGTTTATTACGCTTTGACGCAAAAACAACTTAACCAATCATCATGAAACGTTGTTCACATATTTCCTAAGGTATGAAAAGTAGCACAGGCTATTTTTTATCCTGGAAAAAGAAAGGGATTAGGCACTACCGCACTACGCGGGTAAAACAGCGGTTACACTGTTATTTTTTATAAGTAACTGAAAATCCAAAGAGTTTACATATACTACGTATAAAGTTGGCACTCTGTTGCGATAGAAAGTATGCACGTCATCTGCTTACGATTGACACAAAGGAACCGTGCGGAAAATCTACCTCTATACGTAGTATATGTAATCTCTGGGAAACCCAAACAACCGGGTTGTGTCACCTTGTCAAGATGTCAATTTGGTAGGTACTCAATATGTGTGTTTGTAATTAAACTCTTCCTAAAAGGCTAAAACGATTTTGATGAAATTTTGCGTGTACGTTCGCGTGGATTCGATAATATACTGTAACTTCTAAAATAAGAGAATGACAAAAATAAAAAAGTGTATGATGTCCATTACCATGTAAACTATCAACGAAAATTGGTTTGAATGATATCTAGTAGGTAGTTTTATTTTAATACGTTATAAATTGACTATTGTTAAAACACTGATTAAAATAAGAACAAAGTACAAGAACTTTTGTATTATGTTACTTGCTGCTACGGAAGCCTTCATGGGCGAACTCGACTCGCACTTGACCAGTTTTATTTTTATTTAAGACGATATAAGATAGCATCTGTTGAGCGCTGTAGTAACTTATATTTTTTTTTAATGAATTTGAAAGCGCTTCAATAAAAGTTTCTAAGATTTCTAATCCTATTTTCATCGGAATCAGAAATTTGATCTAAAATCATCTCTCATTACCTAATCCACCTCAATTTCCGAATTCAATTTCTGTTGCTAAACGGCGGTCTTGCGAAAACTCCGGTTTGGGCCATAAGTTGCATGTAAATCAATCTGTATTTTCCTTAAATGAAGAAGAATTATTAAAGAAATTGTGATAGTTCTGTTCGATATTCGTGACGTACCTATTAGTTACGGTGCAGTATTATTTGCAAACTCCGCTTGGGGAAGACCTACTACACCTTTGCCAGTTATTCCATCGATAAGCAGCAATATTTTTAGCCCCCGACCAAAAAAAAGGGTGTTATACGTTTGACGTCGACGTCTGTCTGTGTGTGTGTCTGTGGCACCATAGAGCTCAAACGGATGGGCCGATTTCGATGCGATTTTTCAAATTGAAGGTAAATATCCGTGTAGATGCTCTTAGCTATGTTTGGCTAATATCGATTCAAGATGGCCGCCTCCACAAAATGGCTGACGAAATATTTGTTCACAACCTACCTCAATATGGATATCAAATGAAAGGACTAGTAGAATGTTGTACAGATAACAAATCCGAGGTACCGGGGCACGGGGTAGTCGGGGTTTAATTTTTTTTTAATTTTGGTTTTGTCAAACTTTGATAGCTTTGAGCGTCACGCCTGATGTTGAGCCATTATGCGGATTACGATGGAACATGCCTACATAAAAAAACCATTACACTTTTGATTTGGAGACATCAAGACTGTAACCATCGGGAAAACCCCTCTCAGGACACACATTTCATAGTTATCATATACGAATTACTATTCATTACCAAGTACTACAGTAACCGGTGTAAATTCTTGAACTACGTAAAATATAATCAAACAAATGAATACGGAAAGAATACCGTTTACATTCCATACCGGTATATTCACACAGACTTTGCAGGATATGAAGACAAATCCTTATAGGCAATTTGTTCCCCCGATCGCTTGGGAGCGGATTTCATCAGAAAGAAGCCTGTTGCCTGTCTTGTTTGTTAAGTAAACCCACTTTGTATTTGTTAGAACTGAATAGTTAACAGTTGCCTTCTTGAAATGACAAACTTCGTGAACTACTTGACCAAACCACTAACTGGATGACTGACCATTACCTAGAATTAAATTTTACCAAGACCAAAATCATGCAATTTAGACCCCACGAAAAATCCCTCTAGACATTGATTTCGTACATAATACTCTAGAATTTGTTGACGCAGCTACGCTACTAGGCATAGACATTGACACACACGTAAATTGGAAGTCTCACGTAAAGAAGCTAAAATCAAAATTATCCAGCTTCATTTACGCCCTAAGAGAGCTACGACGAAGCACCGACTTCGACACATCCTTATCGGCCTACTACGCGTACGCTTACTCCAGGCTGACCTACGGGATCCTACTTTGGGGTGGAAGTGTTGATGCCGCCGACCTCTTCATCCTACAAAAGAAATGCGTGCGTATCCTCGCCAACGTCAAATTCCCCGATATAAGTAAACCACATTTTCATAAACCCTATTTCATTGACTACAAAATTTTAACTTTGACATATACTATATAAAATTTTAACTTTGACATAACTATATATATTGGAAAACTGCAAATTTGTTAAAAAATAACCAAATTTATTTAGTAAAGTATCAGACAACTGGCGCTACCCGATTAGGACATTATACAAATACAACTTAAACGTACCAACATCAAAACTAACTTTACATAGTACCGGTCCGCATGCGATGGCTACAATAATTTATAATAAACTTCCCAATAAACTTAAGGAAACTGAAGACGAGCGTAGGTTTGTCAGGACCTTGAGAGATCTGTTATTGTCAAAAGCCTATTATAGCCTATCCGAGTTTTTAACCGATGACCTAAGAACCTTCGAGGAAGAAAACCAAGTACCTATTTGACTGTGAAATGAAACGCTTTGCTCCAAAATTACACTTAAATTGCAATGCCCGGTTGGGGTACGTTGTGTTACGACTAATTTTGTACTAATTTTGTTTTTAATGTACTTATTAACTGTAACATAATGAAGCAATAAATGATTGAGTATTGAGTATTGAGTAATGTAGAATAAAAGATGTGGTATCATGAGACACCAGGCAGAAACGAAGTTCCTTGGGATAATGTAGAAGCAATACAATTTGCAAAAAAAGTTGCTTTATTTTATTATGCGTGGTACCATCACCTGAAAAATAAAGTTGACAATACTGGCCACGGGCAGTTTTTCGCGTCACTTCTGTTTCATATTTTTTCTTACGGTTGTAGTCTCACATTCTTTTCAGTTCGGTCGAGCAGTAAAACCCCTGTCTCCTCCAAGCCTGCTGTAAAGAACTTCGTTCCAATGTAGTGGTACCTATATTAGCAATCTGAGTTTAAAGGAACGAGTCCTATTACATTTTTTTACGTATTTCTCTGCAAGTATTTGTCGAAAAAAGACGTGGTAGCCCTATTAGATAGAAAGTTAAATTTGAAATCTTGCGGTCATGGTGCTCTAATTCCTGTACCTGTGAGTATTTTCCCAAATGCAGATGTACTAAGTCTGCCATCACCTCTGGCTATAATGGTGAAGGAATACATGAGGAAAACCGCATACTTCAAGAATTTTTCTTCGTCTTGCTACCGCCTACTCGCACTGGGTTACGGCCAACGCACGACACGTACGTAGTGTAAAGACAACGGAAATGCTGTCAGTAAGGGTAGAAGCAGTATTGATATTTTGTATACTTTTCTGCCGAATTCGAATGAAACGTCGCGCTGCAACGTGTCTAACCACAAATATCCAAGCATGCAAAAGTCAAAACTTTCAGTGTTATAATATTACTAGCATCAGGCCTACGCTTACCTGAGTTGCTTGATTTTAAGTTATCTAATTAATTTCGGTAAAATTGTAAACCTGTTCTGTAAATGTTTCCAAAAATGCTGTTCCGAATTCCGTTTGCATCTGTTGTCGGCCCGTAATTGTGTTCCGAGTAAATTGGACATTGCCACTCCGATCGGATGTACCGGTATTTACTCGTACTTTATACAATTACAATATTTTATTAACAGAGCGGATTCGTTTGTACCTTCATTTATTTATTTTGTAATCGAGTTTACTTACAGTGATGGCAAATGTATGCGACGACTAGCTGAGCCCCACGGTTTCACCGGCATAGTGTCTGTTCCTGTAATTTCTTTTCAGTATAAAGTAGCCTATGTGCTAATGAGAATTATATTATAACTGCGTTTTAATAACTTCAAATTTCAATATAAATTTATTGCAATTAAGAACAGTGTACCAACGTTTCAGCGCGACGTTTATTTACCATCGTGATTGACCAAGAAACATCCAAAGTTACAAACTTTGACGTTCTAAAATATCTGCAGGATAATCAAGTGACATTTTGTACCTACCACAAAACATGTTAGCTTACGGTACCAAACTTGATACTACGGTTAACAATATGTGGCACAGTGACAACCCTTGCATTTCTGAAGACCAAATGAAGATAGATGGATGGAGATCTCTTTTCTTTTTTTTTTTAAATAAGAAGTGCCGAGACGAACAGGACATGTGCCTGATGGTAAGCAACATGCCTGACACATAACAGCACAGTGACGCGC
Organism: Ectropis grisescens; assembly: GCA_017562165.1. Classification (NCBI taxonomy): domain Eukaryota; kingdom Metazoa; phylum Arthropoda; class Insecta; order Lepidoptera; family Geometridae; genus Ectropis; species Ectropis grisescens. Next base: position 24,434,267 of record CM029784.1, on the reverse strand, counting down.
AGCTATTGGAACATGAAGAGTACAAATCATTACCTAGCACTGCACTGCGCTCATCACCCAGAGATCTAAGATGTTATATCTCTAAGCCCTGTAATTACTCTGGAAACATTGCCTTTCAAACCGAAACACAGTAATGTTTTCACATTACTGTTTGGCGGTAGAATAACTAGCAAAGGTGTGGGACTTACCCAGGCGGACTCTTCTAGGAGTCCTACCACTACTAAATTTTCACATTGAGAAGATTCGTAATTTATTATGTTTTCTCGTAACCACGGCATAAACATAAACAGCCCACTAAACATATATGTATTGGTGGACATATATATATATATATATTGGTGGACAATTCACACACAACACCATCTGCCCCCAAACTAAGCAAAGCTTGTGTGATGGCAGCCAAATAGCTGATATAATACTTATATAGTTTTAAATACATACTTATTATACATAGAAACGCCCAGACACAGTGCAAACATTTGAATTCATCACACAAATATTTGCACTGGTTGGGGATCGAACCCACGACCCTCGGCTTCGCAGGCAGAGCTACTACCAACTAACCCACTAGGTCAGTCAGGAAATGTTCCCGCTGTTGGGACTTGGGGCCTTCTCTCATAAGGAAAGAGTCAACGCCATAATCCACCACGCTGGCCCAGTGCGGGTAGGTGGATCACACATGTCTTCGAAAGATTTTAAGTACATGTCGGTTTCCTCATGATGTTTTCCTTCACCGTTTTAAGTCAGCAGCATTACGCACATGACTTCGAAAAGACTGGTGCGCGTGGTTTTGAACCCGGGGTCTCCGGATCGGCAGTCGCCGTTCTCTCGAGTAGACCAGCCGTAACTTACTAGACCGCCGTAACCACGGCGGTTGTACCTAATGTTGCCAAAACGTTGAACTAAGTATTTTTATTATAAATACCTACGTAATAAAAGATCACCATTAAGGCTTGTTCGCATTAGGCTAGTAAATTTGTCTAGTAGAGAGTAATTTAGAAGCTAAAATACTCGCTACTATTCAAAAATCGTTTGCACCGTGCTTTAGTACAGTTCACAAGTAAGTAGCGTTTCGCAACATGAAGATCCTACAACACAAAGAAATAAACGAATGAATAAGCTAATCTTATCGAATCGTAATGGCTATTTTAGAATGAGGAAATTTGTGTGATCAATAAAATAAGTTATTCCGCAGACAATTTCGTATTTGGAAAATTGTTTGAAGTTATTTTTCGAAATTCTTCTAATTCGACAAGTTCGAACCTGTTTAGTCGGCGAGCCAATGAGCGCACCGCTCGCAACGAACGCGTGGTGGGGGGTGCTACTCGCCCGTTGAAAATAGATCGAAATGGATTGACTCGACTAAATCACTTCCTAAACTACTCGACTAAATTTTCAGTGTTCAGACATATTTAGTCACTAAATTACTCGCTACTAGACTAATATACTAACCTAATGCGAACAAGCCTTTAAGCTTAGTGTAATGTTAATAGACTTCATATATTCATCTTGATAAGTAGTGGTTTTATCTGTGATAACTTCTTACGCCGGCTCCACACGTTGGCCCCAATATAGGCTCCAACGCTGCTCGTCCAACGTGTGGATCTAGAAAATGGCATTGGTCCCAACGTTGGGGCGAGCGTAGGTAGTTGGCCGGCTCGTGTCGGTTTCATCAAAGAAATCTGCGCCAACGCTCGCGATCTGTCCACACGTTGGCGCTTTGTTCAGTTCTGTTGTTATTAGAATATTTAAAATAGAGTGCATAACTAGATCTTTACTCCCTGATTCCGTGTTTTATGATGTGTCGTCATCCACCATCTTCTATGACGAGGCTTTTTCTTTTTTCGCAGTAACAGATATAAATGTGCACTCAGTACTATAGCCGCGCTAAGAGCAGTTTCGATTTCTGTATCGGACATCTTAACATTGGCCCTGACGGGACACAACTAGTTTATTAGCCAACGTGTGTACGCCTCAGCGAATTTGCAGTCCAACGTTGGTACGAGCGTTGGGACCAACGTGTGGAGCCGGCCTTAGTAACAATCTACCTACATACAAACGAATGTGATGAATGTATTTTATCACAATACACAATTTATAAAAATCTTTTGCAATTATTTAACTGCAATGAATTTTCCTCAATAAGTTTTCATTATCACGTTTCCACTTTGTTGTATTTTGTTTTCATTTCACTTATTTCATGTTCAGGCAATGGCACGTACAATGCATAAAATATTTCTTGTAAATTTGATATTCTTCCTACATTAGGGATGTTAACAATTTTTCGGAACTGCTTTTATTTTGAAGATTGACGCATGTTTACCGTAATAAATAACATTTTATTTCAAAATATTTATATTTTCGATGAGTAAACATAAGTAAACATGCAATATTAGACTAATTTTGAATTTTGCCGCTAAAACACTAACGACTGACATGACGTCACTAGTCGCAAAACATTGATCGTGATTCATGAATGTATGTCAAGTTTATGTTTTTTCTTATCATTACTTGAATACAAACAATCAAAATCGTCGTCGCTAAGATCGCAAACTACAATAAAAATGCAGAAAAGTAAACAGTTTAGTCAGTTTTCGATAGCTTGTTTTGCGACTAGTGACGTAATAATTCATATTGGTGTTTGCAGTCACGTGGCAACAGATAAAAATATAGCATTTAAAATCATTGATAACAATTTATTACGTAATATTAAATTTTGAGAATGTGTTTTTCGATATTCTATTAATACAAACTATCATAAAATCAACATTAAATTAAGAGATTAGTGTTAACATCCCTATTTAATCACGCAGGATATATTATGGCAGGCACATGGAAGTAAACTCAGCTTCATTTTGAAGTAATAACTTAGTATACTAAGCCCACTAATGTTCCCACAGCTGGGACTCGGGGCCTTCTCTTATACGAATATAGTCAAGGCCATAATCGTGCTGGCCCAGTGCTAGTTGGTGGATGACACATGACTACGAATGATTCTAGGTAGGTACATGTCGGTTTCCTCACGATGTTTTCCTTTATCACGGGGTACACACGGGATCTTCTCGCACATGGAAATAGCATGGGCGTATAAAAAAGTCGAACCTAGTCTTGCTAAAACATAAACTGTGTCACTAGAGTCGGCCACATGTGCACGTGTGTGTTGACAGGTTGTCACTATAGGCTGACACGCACACATATACAAAAATAGCGAGTGTAATGATCCACTGATTTATGCGTGGAGAGCCTGTATGTTACAGCGCATACGTGCTTATTATGTGGCCGACTCGATGGACACAGTTTTTGTTTTAGCGAGACTACGTCCGACTTTTTTTATACGTCCATGGGAGAGAGTTAAATGAAGTATAACTTAATATCATATAATTAATTTTTTATCAAACTTTACAATCGTGCATCGCTTAGTTGTTAGATGGCAATGGTATGCGGCAAATGGCTCATTTGATCACGTGACCACGATATAGCGTTCTGTGATTGGTCAACGCTATTGATTGATGGTATGACATATGAAATTGGTGTTTTTAAGGAAGGAACACAAAGTCGATTTTTTTAAATACTTGGATTATGTTTACTTAAAAGATTTTATGATTAAGTAAAAAACGCGGTATTATTCATTGTTATCTAATTAATTTTACTTTTTGTTTCAGGTACATGAAATAAATGAATGAGGACCTCAAAAGTACGAAACAACCCAGAACGCGTGAGCGCTAATGCTGTATCGAATAATGAATCGAGATGAAAACCTAGCAAAAATAGTTTATGACATGGACACAACGCATCTGTGCTCAAATAGTGAATGTGAGAATGTATCTAAAATCATTATCTTAAGACCGCCAAACCCAAACTCAACATTCGAAGACCGAGTGAACGGGTCGTTCAGAACGTTATTAGATTTAAATGACTCGTTCATTTATGGAACGTTAAATTCAAATTGTTCGGTTGAGAACGGAACGTGTAGTGATGTGAATAGTTATAACTTCTGGGCGTTATCGTTGTTAGTGTTTCCGTTATTAACGTTATTTGGCAACGTGTTAGTGATTCTGAGTGTAGCGAGAGAGAGAAGCTTGCAGACTGCGACGAATTATTTTATAGTGAGTTTGGCGGTGGCTGATCTGCTGGTTGCAGTAGTGGTGATGCCGTTTGGAGTTTATTATTTGGTAAGTGAATACTTAATCTAGTTTTTAAACTTCGGTTATTTTTTATATAAAAACATTTTTATGGTTTTATACTCATAATTTTCAGATTTTTATGAATTGGCCAAAAACTGTTACAGCGAATTTCGAAAAATAATGATAATTTCTGTTGAATTGACAAACATTTTTTTAATTCATACAGGTATCTTCAATCCAATCAAATTCAATCAGGTAATCCGTCTCCGTGTAAAACTACAAAAATCCGTAGAATTTTAAACCACTCCCATTTTTTTAAATTCGGTTTAAACTATCAACTTCGAAGATTTTGCATTATTTGTAATATTAGTAGAATGAGCCGTTATGCAAAACATTAGAATTTGAGTTACCGATTTGTAATTATACTAAAGCTTCAAGTGCTTTAAATTTTACGTAACAAAATTTTAATGATATTCAGTTTAGAGTTATCAACTAAAATTTACTTTCATTTACCACAGACAAAACAAGTTACCAAAATTATTAAATTGAATTCTACATCAATCAGTGGGGCATAATTCCATTCGAACTCTCCAGTGGCCGACCCAATCAACCAACTTGTTAATTTCCCAAATATTTTCCAGACACAAGGAAATTTCCGTACCAAATTTTCCCAAGTTGTGTGAGGGATAATTTTCAAAATTTCGAACAATGTTTGTCCGGTCGCCGGCGCCGGCCCAGAGCTCCAAGTTTTACATAGTTTGTTGGTTCTAGTCCAAGAATTGAGTTTGATCATTACCGTTAAACTATGCTGAAAATAGAGATTTGTAATCAGATTTTCGCCGTCCTGGTCTTGTGGTAAGAAGTCCAATTTCACAAACGTAGTGTAACTTGAAATTTCACCTACACCTCATAGTTTTTTTCTGAGTGCTTAATGTACCAGTTGGTCATCGCCACTGGCTTTTGCCATGAACAAAAATATAGGAATGGAACAAGAACAGTCCATGAAATGTGTTTCATCTTTTCAACCATTTGTCAACAGCTAATTTGCGCTTAGATGATGAATTACAGCCTTGACTTGCATTGGCTAAATCTGTACAAGTTGTGAAATAATATATAGATAACTTCTTTTCTCAGATTCTTAACAATATCACAACACTATTTGTCTGTCTGTCTGTCTGTCTGTCGCACCGTAGAGCTCAAACGGATAAGCCGATTTCAATGCGGTTTTTTTATTTGAAAGTTAATATCCGTGCGGATGTTTTTAGCTATGTTTGGTTAATATCAGTTGAAGATGGCCGCCACCACAAAATGGCGGACAAAATATTTCTTCACAACCTACCTCAATATGGATATCAAATGAAAGGGCTTGAATAGTAGAATACTTTACACTATAAAAAAGAATCAAATCCAAGATGACCGCCACCACAAAATGGCGAATTACATTATTTTTTTCACTACTACCTCAACATGGGTATAGAATACATGACAAATTTCAAATCCAAGATGGCCGCTTCCACAAAATGGCGAAATTCCTTTCTTTTTTCACGACTCCCTTAATATGGGTATCAAATGAAAGGACTTGACTAGTATAATGTTGTACAGATAACAAATCTGAGGTAGTTGGGGGTTAGTCAAAATTTTTAATGTTGTTCTTGTACTTGAAAATGTTCAGTGGCATATAAACGTAACAGGCAGGTGGCAGACAGAGTAAGTTTTGCTTTTATCATTTACGAGTATATATTATTCTAATAGATAATTGAACTTGGTAAAAGTGCCACAAAAGTAAAAAACCTTACTTAATTGTAAAACTTCTGATTATCGATATTTTTGTCACCCTATGTAAGGAACTTTCTTGCATAAGCAAGCATAAAATGGAGTACTTACGATGGCCGTCGTTGGCGCTGAGATAACCCCAATTGACAGTGTTAGGCGTATCATAAGATTAGTTATTTCCCTTACCTCTCTGGTCACCGAACAACTGGATAGAGGTAAAAAGTGTGCATCAGTTTTTCTAGACCTTAAAAAAGCTTTCGACACTGTTTCTGTTCCAATTCTGTTGAACAAGTTGGAAAAAGTAGGAATAAGAGGAACCCCGCTGAATTTATTTCGGAGCTATCTCTCAGAGTGGACTCAAAGAGTTAAAGTGGGAGACTATGTCAGTAATAAGTATCATTTGGTGTGACTCAAGGAAGTGTGTTGGGTCCATCGCTCTTTTGAATTTACTTTAACGATCTTTGCAACATGAAACTTGAAAATGCTCAAGTGTTTTCCTACGCCGATGACACTGCTATTGTTTTCTCTGGGAACTCCTGGGATGAAGTTCGTAGAAATAGTGAGGCAGGAATTTCGAGGATTGCTATGTGGTGCTAAATAAAAACTTGCTTACGCTAAACACAGCCAAGACGAACTATATTTGCTTTGGCATTTACAGTCACACGTAACCTAAAACATTAGTATTACAGTTCATACATGTTCCAATCAGTTAAACTGTGACTGCCCCAGCATAAGCAAGGTCACTCAAATGAAATATTTAGGCATTATAATTGACCAAAAATTAACATAGTACCCACATCTTGAACAAGTGATTGGCAGAATTAGGAAGTTAAAGTGGATTTTTAAAACATTAAGATATGTTGTACCCAAATGCACAGGCCAGAATCCGGGCTCTTCTAAGAATCTTCTTAACAAAATATATATTGCTTTGGTTCAGTCTATTTTATTATACTGTATTCCCCTGTTTGGGGGGGGGGGGGGTGCTGCCAAAACCAGGTTTATAGAAATAGAACGAGCCCAACGAGCATTGTTAACAAAAAATTGGTTGCCTGTAAAGTCGGTATACGGGCGAAAGTTTTACGTGACAACGACTTTGAGTGGTAAAATAATTTTACGGAAGGGACGCGTGCCTTTCACTTTTTATGTCTGTCTCTCTCGCTCTTAAGCGGGCTAACCATGCCCGAGTGGAAGGGACGCGTGCCTCTCACTCGCTCTCGTTGTGAGCGCATAACGTGAGCGGAGCGTAACGCAGTTCCTTGAAGTGTCACCCGGCAAACCAATTTATAAGACGTTGTCACGTCAAAATAATGTATTTTAAAAAATTAAGTTACCCGACTGAAAGTCTATATTATTCTTCCGGTTTATTAACAGTTAGAAAACTATACGTCTTACATATAGTACTAAAAAAACATAAAGCTTTGCCCTGCATCAATGAACTTAAGAAAAAAAGAAATAAAAATACGGTGGCGCAAGTGCCTCATACTAAGACAAATTTTGCAAGTATACAGTACAGTCATCGGTGTGCACAACTGTATAATAAATTAAATACATATCATGACATTTACTCTAAAACTTACCATGAATGTAAACACTCTTTAACACACTGGATTAAAGCTCTTAGCTACGATGAAACAGAAGCACTCCTTCCAGGAGTGAACTTCTGACAGATTGTCTAATCATAAGGTTAATCTACTCATCAATGCCACATGCAAAAGTAGCATACACTCTCTCACACAAACAAACATACACACACAACACAAACACCTTTCAACATACTTGTCTTTTAATTTGTTTTTAATTTATTTTACTTTTTCATTGTTGTATAATCATAAGGCTACTCCTAGTATATGTGTTATTGTAGAGATTAGCGGAGTCTCCTACTACAGGTATACACATGCTTAAAAGAAGACTCCTTAATACTTGTTTCGTAAGAGTAGTTTTTTAGACGAATAAATATTTTGATTTGAAAAGAATGAAGTTAACATTATGTGGTTTGAGTCAGCATACACCCAAGAATTGAAATCTTTCATCTACCCTAAACTTCACACGTATTAGCATATCATAACGCAGTATAAACCACCCTCAAAGTTTCAAGACCCTCGAGCAAGATTCCCACCGCATTAGGAAGGGTTTCCTAGTTTACTCTCAATATACATATTTATCCCACATGAAATACTCTATGTAATATCGAAGATTTGCTGGCTCCACGATAGTATGTGTAATTTTGTATTTCCATACCTATGAACTATGAATAACTTTGAACTTTATTTAAAGTCTGACATGGAGATATGAGTACCATTCCTTAAATTTTTGCAACGATAAGCGTAGTAGATTGCAACGGCTGCAATCTACTACGCTTATCATTTATTTGCTAGAAATTTCATTTAGTCATTGTCATTTACAGAAAGCTCTCTGAATTTCGATGGTCTAAGTTACTTTTTTTATGTACGCATACCCTGCAGTTAAGGTTGCCATCCGTCCGGGTTTTCTCCGGATTTGTCCTCGTTTGGACGGCGGCGGCGTCCGGGTCGGATTTCGTCTTCATCTCAATGTAAGAAGAGATAATAACATATTTTTACACATAGTTATGTGTTAGTCATGTTGACATGCCCAGGTTTTGGGCTCTATATCTGGAAAATCCGGGGTTTTTCACGAATCTTGTCCTGGTTCCCAAATTTTACAGATGGCAACCCTACCTGCAGTTAACATCTGTGGAGCGGCATAATCGACATTTCAAGCCAGATGTCGGCTTTGCCGCATTCCTGCGAGCAGTCGCTGTACTGGCTAACAGCCTCATCCTGTGCTCAGGGTATTTCTCACAGAATTGAATTTACGGCAATTATACCGTCAAAAGCATTATCTGCATTCTTCAAATGTAAACTACTCAGACGTAAAATCTAGTTATACATTAAAGATAGTAGCAAGTGTGTATAATAAACGTATAAAATCTAAATATCTATTGAAAAGAACCAAAATTTTAAAAAATTATTGACTTAATTATTGACCTTAGAGTAGCCGCAAATCGTTACGTGTGTGTACCCGGCATTAGTTTGCATTATGTCAGAGATTAAGATTTGACTTCTGTTTTTTTCACTGTTGCAAGCTTGGTGCTGTAGTCATTATAGATAAAAAAATGGCTAGTTTTTTCACTATTTCAGAATGGGAACGATGGACAAATTTTGGATTATCTCATTAATAAGTTAACCCACAAACCACAAAAGCCACATTAAAGCCTATTATAAATATATGGTTAAATTTATTAGATAGCTTTTACCTGCGGTTTTATTCACGTGGATCAATATTTAATGTTCACAGTTTTAGAAATCTGTGTTAATGTTATAATCTTGCTATTTTCCTTTTCACCATATTACTATAAACATGGATATAAACCATTAGATGTGGGCACATCTAATGTGTTCAAGTTCGGGAGCTCTCCCGAACTTCAGGCGCACGGAATTATGTCGTCGTTGGAAAGACGTAAGTAGTAAGACGATTTAAGTAGTTATCATACTTACCACTGTTTGTAAAATAAATAATGGGCAGTGCAGCTAAGCACTAATAACCTCACGTCTCATAGTTACTCCCAATTGCTCCAATAAGAAAACCAGGATAAAACCAGGACAGTGGTCATGATAAATATAAAACTTGTCTCAATCGCGTAATTTTTTCTTTTCTTTTATTTATGGCTTCTGTATGCGGCTTGACCGCAACTTCGCCAGTGTCTTGAGTGTTGTTGCTGGTACGATCTTTCAGGGTTTAATCGGTGAAGGCGCAGCGTTATGTAGAAATGGGCCGTTGGTCGGTAGGCTTTTTGTAATTTTACTGATTGTTAGTCTAGAAATCGCGTAATCGTGTGTTTGTGCATTTATTTAACAACAATAAATAATGTCGTACGTCAAATTAAACGAATTCAAAGTTGAAAATGGGACTTTGTACTGTAAACGTGTTGAAATGTATGTTTTTACGAATGGATTAATGGACGACTTGAAACTTATTACGCTAAATATCTCTGGTCGGAGATGAAGTCCAAGAAGTAGTATTATCTTGTAACATGTCGTGTGCGAGGAAACTGTGCAGCGGTTGTCGAGTTGGTTCGTGTGCGTTTGCAACCCAAGTTCTCGATAATGAAAGAAATTTAAGTTTCGTCGAAAGCAGCATGCTGGTGATGAAACTATTACACCAAACAACGTTGAAAAAGGTCTCCATGGATTGTTATATTGGCAGTGCGCTCGGCGAAAAACTAAAAAGGATCAATCCTCCGAGGAATGTGGTACTGGAAGTGCGCTCGGCGATAACAGCCATAAAGAATCAATTCGAGTGTAGTTTAAGCTTAGACTTGAAACCTTTGTTTTAAGCCCGATCTGACCCCCAATGGCTGGATGGAAGCAGCGGGCCGAACCGGTGGCGTGCGGTGTTGAGCTTACAGCGATCAGCAAAAGGTGGACAAATTGCAGATATTTTATGCATATTTTGTGTGCTACAAAAATCTTGAAGAAATTGATGATATCACAAAAACGCCAAGCAAAGATAAGCGACGAGTCGAAGAAGTGTCAGGTGCTCGTTCGAAACGAAAATTGTGCAAGCATCAAATTGCTGTTCCAGATGGCTATGGCTGATTAAACTTCGATGAGTCTCAATGTAGTTTCAAAGAGATCATTTTAAAAATGAAAGTCTATACGGACTTGCCGTGTTATGTATAAGTACGGTGACTTCTAAAAAACTGTTTGGCAATGTTAATTTAGAAAAATCTGAATAAATGTTTTCTGTTTTACGACGGACAGTCCAAGATTACGCCGCTAGGTGGCATCAAAGTCAACAATGTGGAAAAATAGGGAGTTTAGAATTTTTTTGATTGAGAACGGCGAGGCTTGATTAAATTGGTAGGCAATGGCTGGCCAGGTAATGCATTTCGATACCAGGTTGACAATGTTGGCGACAACATCTTAATAAAATCAATCTATAATTTTGTGTTGGGCGGCGAGATGGTCGCTACCGGGGCCGCGTATATGCGTAGACACAACGACGGTGATCGTCGAGGCCCCGCTCAACGCCATACTGTAGGACGGACTCATTGCCCTCGTCGACTACTCAGGATAAGCCACGGCGTTCCTGTTGGTACCTAAAGGTGACGGTACTCTCCATATAGGTATGCCACGAAAGAGTTCGTGGCCAGGTCTTTCGGGACGAGCAAGAAGTGATCAAAAGATCAAAGTATTGAAAGATTTGGGTAAGGTCTTGAATCGAGCCGCCTGAATTTAGGGGGGGGAGTTGGTGGAGGGGGGAGGGAAGGGTGAGGAGAACTACCCCCTACCATTTTTTCCTGCCGGAACCGCATAGTTTTTTTTAAATTATATATCAAAGATCATTTTTGCTACTCTACTAAATCACTTTTATACCTAAAATTAGGGAGGGGGGAGGGAGTAGGGATTGGGGCTAGTTGTATCTGTCACTAATTTCGACCTCACCGGTCTGAGTTGGACTCCGGGTGGGCTCCCGCCAGAAGCTCTAGCGGTCGCCCCTGAACTTTGCTCCGCCACACTCAGCCTTCGTTTCGCTACGGAAGTCGCCGGCTCGCTTCGCTCGCCACCTCCCCCCTTCGCTCAACTTGGCTTCATGCGGCAAAGCAACGTTCAGGACCTCCCTTGAGCTTCTGGCTCCCGCATTATTTATAAACACTGTAGGGGTAGGGGCCACAAGACTAGGTGGAGTCGGGGTGCTCTGTGTCGGTTTTGTGACCAATTTCGACCTAACCGGTCTGAGTTGGTCTCTGGGTATGGGTATTTTATTAAAAATTGAAGGCAGGAAAATGATGCGATTACTCTATATTTCGTTCACAAAATTATTTATATAATTTATAGACATAATTTATCGTTTTAATCATTTCTAAAAAATTTTTTTTTTTTTTTTTGGCTTAAAGGCATCGCCTCCACCAATATAACATCATGAAAACGTTTCGTTTCACGAATATAGACATCGAAGACGTTCAAATTTATGCAATATTTCCTGATATTGCGTTCCATTTCACGCATTTGCATGTTTTTCGTGCGAATTTACAGAAACATTAAATATTAATTTAAAATATTTTCGCGTAACTCCGGCAGCTAAAATCGAATTGGGAGGGTCAAGACAAACCCCTTTGACCATTCTACAGTAGCAGAATCCTCAAATTCAGGCGGCTCGATTCAAGACCCGACCCAAAGATTTGCCTGAGGGCCAGTAAGCAACCGGACAACGATACAATGTAACTGAAACACTTACAGCCTCAGCGTGGTAGAAAATCTGTAATCAGCTTTTGTCTGAAGGTGGACTAGATATTTTATTGTTTAATTAAACAACGTAATTAATTAATTAATTAAAATAATGTGTACTCGTATATATACCATAATACCCGTTTTGTGCGTGCATTTACACACACCCTTCCGCCTGAAGGAGACGGTCGGGTTATGCCTGATTTGATACCATGACCGACTAAGACCGCCGCTTTGTTGATTACGGCGTGGCGGGAACGCGGGACCACTATTCCGTGAACCCGCCGCGGCTTGCCCGTCTCCAAGCCCTCCTACGGGGTGGGTGCACCTTTGTCACCGGTGCACTTGGATCCAAAATACGAACAATAATAAACACATAGGGTACGCCCCTACGTCTTGACACCTTTGGTCCCCCGCAACTAGTCAGGTCTGTGAGCAAAACTCTGATTGCTGTGTGTAATTGTTCTGAAGTGTTATTATCGAATGCTTTAAGGCAATTGAGGCGTTCGCAAAAGCAATCGTTTTATTTGCTGTACTTTTGCGCAAAGAGCTATAAACAACCCTCCTTTTTAATATTCTCTTCTCCGAATCTTCTCTATAATCCTAAGAAATCTCATAAGCCATATAACTAGTATAAATAATAGAAAAGACATTATGGTCTAGTAATGCTGCACAAAAAGAAATACATCCTTCGTTGTCTACTTCAGCGGCACGAACATGATTAATCGCCAAATCCAACAGACCTTTTTCTTGGTATTTTGACGGCAAAGTCAGCGTCATCGCTCTAAAATATTCTTTAGCATCCACAAAATATATGCAACCTCCTTCGATGCCCATGCTACTCATTACTTGGGCACGAAGAACTAGTATCGATATCCCCAACATGCGAGTCCGAAGATTCTCTCTTCTTTCTTGAATTCGACTTATTCATTATGACGTCAAAGTTTTCTTGTCTCTTGTCGTGGTTTTGGTCTTTTTACTTGATGGACCTTCTGCTACTGTAGAAAAATTCTAACTTTTCATATGCTGTAATCCTGGGCAAAGAGATATGAACAACTCTCGTTTTTAAATCCTGCCCTTTAATCAGAGCTCGCGAGAACTAGGTAGTTGAACATAAGGCACACTTGCCTTTCCTCAGAACCGGGTCTTTTATGAGTCATTAGCAGCCTGGTCTGACTTTGTTCGGTGATTTTGCTGCTTGTATCGACAACAACTATGAACGGGTAAGCTATTTTCTGTACTTAATAATATGTTTACAAGGAGATTTCTTGCATATTTTTAAAATCGTGTATTAAACTTACTTTTATTTAACTTTCAGCTTTGCTCGCGATTCACTCGCATTCTGTAAGTTTTTCATACGTAAGTTAAATATATGTCAGCTGGGGCGGCAAAATCTTTGTTATTTTTCAAATAAGTAATTATTGTCAGGCATGACTATTGAAATAGTACACAGTAATAGTCCAACACACTGGAATTTCAATAACAAAGAAGCTTTGATCTAAAAATGAAAATGAAGTGTAGTGAGGTCAGGTTGCTCGCAGTGCGACTGACTGCTGCTTTGGCTCGTAACAGAATGATAACTAAGGACGTCTTAACTCTTACATCGACTAACAGCCATTTGTCACATATAATCTGTCACTGCATTGTGATCAACCAAACACACTCGATCAATAATGAAAGTTAGCAAACATTTAACGATAGGTACCCTAAATTAATTGGTTGACATTCATATGATTTTGAGCGTTGTTTACCTGAACGCTTACACTTCATTATGACTTGTATTTACGACGCACTTCTTTCTTTGATGCATTTTGCAGCATCCAAAAGACAAATGGCAAGGCAGCTTCTTCGACGTTCAATACATTGGCACGAACTAGAAACATCACCATCTCCAAAAGACGAGTCCTGAAATGGTATTTCCTTTCTTGTTTTTGTCAAGCTATTCTTGCCGCTTGCCGTGGTTTTGCTCATTCTAGTGATTGGCACTTTCCTTACAGCAGCAGATGAATTGTTGGGCAAAGCCATTGAATGTAATATAAAATACGGAGATGAGTGAGATTGTGATTGCTATGTGCAATTGTTCTGGAGTATCGTTATTGAGTACTTCAGTGTAAGTGAGGTGTTCGCGAAAAGACTCCACGTTTCATTAGTTTTCCTCATGCGCAAAAAGCTATCTACAATCCTCGATGTTCAATTCAATAAAAACCATTAACCAAGTGCGCACTCAGAACCAGGGTTGCTGCTAAAGGTTGTTAGTGTTCACTACACTAGCAGCCTTCTCCAGCTTTGTTCCGGACCGCCCGCTGTTCAGGTGTTTTGTCATCGCAAATTCTTACCTCCTGGCTGGTCTTGTCGTTGTTCTTCAGTATGCAAAGAGCATCCTGTCTACTCTTGAGTACCACCTTTATAGGTCTCTGTTTTTCGCGTCACAGCGAGACGCTGCACGGACACTAATTTTTCGTCCCAATCGCTACCATTAACGATAGACGAAGATAACGTGATATTTTTTGACGTGACAACGTCTTATAAATTGGTTTGCCGGGTGACACTTCAAGAAACTGCGTTACGCTCCGCTCACGTTATGCGCTCACATCGAGAGCGAGTGAGAGGCACGCGTCCCTTCCACTCGGGCATGGTTAGCCCGCCTAAGAGCGAGAGAGACAGACATAAAAAGTGAAAGGCACGCGTCCCTTCCGTAAAATTATTTTACCACTCAAAGTCGTTGTCACGTAAAACTTTCGCCCGTATACCGAATTTACAGGCAACCAATTTTTTTTTCTTTTTGTAGATACGTTAATTATTTCATCAAATAATCTTCTAGCTTTTCTCTTACCAGGTACACTTTCTTTGACCCTGACACTGAGTTTCAGTTTACTTGCTCTCACTTTCTAGTAGTTCCTGGACTATTGAATTGGAGTTTGAAACCGTTATCGACGTTATAAATTCCGGCATTTGAAAAGAGCTTCCCAGAATGTGTCACACCAATGAAAGAGTGTGTGCTTACAGTTCAGCCTGATGACGCGCTCTTCCCTACTATAGGTTACTGCATTACAAGGTAATGTGCCATTTACACCCACAAAATTGCACATTATTGCAGTTCTGAAGTCTTCATTAACGAAATTTTAAAACACAAAATTATAAACAAGATGTATTTATAAACATAATATAAGATATTTATAGTAAATGAAACGCATTCACACAATTTACTATTTTATAAAATACAGAAATCTAACTTTCTTAAAAACCGTAGGTACATTATATATAATAAACATTATTTGTAACCCAATCATAATTACACAACTAAATTTAGTATTATAGAAATAATATTATTAAGATAATATATCTTATTTATATTATCAAACTATATTTTTACAAAAACTTAATAAGATTAACAAAACTTACTAAGAAAACTAGTAAGCGATACAAGAATACAATCAACTAAGAGATCTTGTAAACCATATCACTAAT
The DNA here is from genome assembly GCA_017562165.1 of Ectropis grisescens. Taxonomy (NCBI): domain Eukaryota; kingdom Metazoa; phylum Arthropoda; class Insecta; order Lepidoptera; family Geometridae; genus Ectropis; species Ectropis grisescens. The sequence goes on along the minus strand of CM029784.1, from coordinate 24,418,654 downwards.
CTCAATTTGTAATAGAAAACATATAACGAGCTAGTAATACTATGCAAAAAACAAATACATCCTTCATAAACATAACATAAATCCTTCGTTGTCTACTACAGCGGCACGAACAAGACTAATCGCCAAATCAAACAGCCTTTTTTCTTTCCATTTTGATGACGAAGTCGGCGTTTTAAAAACTATTTAAAAAGATCTAAATATTTCAGCATCCACAAAACATATGCAATCTCCATCGATGCCCATGTTGTTCACTACTTTCACACGAACAAGTCGTATCGCCATCCCTAATATACGATTCCGCAGATTCTCTCTTCTATTTTGAATTCGTCGTTTTCGTGATGACGTCAAGGTGCTGATGCGCCCAATGATACCCAAGTTATTCCTTATTTTCTATTTCGATACAGAGGGATCCGCCTTTTTTTGAGTTTGATTGAATTGCCTCAGGCGTTTCTCGTCTACTGTGGCTCCTTGGGACTTTGCTTTGAACCCTGATTGGCGCCAGGATTCAATTTCGTCCAGAATTCTCGTCACCAGAATAATGACGGGATAATCGGAAGACCTAAAATATTGGAGGTTGGGCTTCACAAGATGTAGGTAGGTCCTCCAGAGGTATATCCTCGTCTTTCATCAGCTTATCAATGGCTGCTTTTTCGGTGTAAGTAATACTTAACTATTTGTTCATTAATATGGTGTAAACCAATAAAACTCCGCCCTTTGCTACTATCTGGATTAATGAGTACTTTGTCATTTCAGCAAGGGCTGTGAGGAATCTTACATGATACTTGTCAGCTGAAGATATAGCGCTATTTGTTGCCTTCATTAATCTGTAAATAATTTTCTTTATGTTCGGTCTCTCTACTATTGTAGTATTCACGTCAGAGTTCTGAACATTTCTTAATCGATCTAGTGGGTCCGAATTTCCATTGTAGAAGGCTAATCCAAACATGACGTTCGCGGCTACCTCTTTGGTCAATTGAATACCAACTGTATCTCGTTCTGACTGAGTTGTGAAAGGAAGCTCAATACGTTTCCCTTGGTAGGCTTTTACTATGGTGCAGAGAATGGGACACACTGAGCAGAAGGCGTTTGAGATGGCAACATTAGAGAAGGCCCTAGCTTGATTTTCTGAGAAATGGCGTGATGTTTTCCATGTTGGAGACGAACAGAGATTTTGTTGGTGCTGATTTTTCCTTTTTTGGTGACGTTGACAACAACTGTTGCAGGCTTGTATACTTCTTTCTAAGCATCGGGTTGTGTTATTTTTACATAAAGATCCTCAACACTCTCATTAAAAATTACTTCTAGACCAAAAATGATAGAAGACGTCGCCATATTAACAAGATATCAAAAACACGAGTGATCGAAAATATTGATCGGGATAATTTGTAAGTAGTTTACTTCGTTGCGAGTGAGGTATAGGTACTAAAAAATGCCAACATTTCATGTGCTGTAATACATAATAAATATATGGTTCACTAATGTTTCACAAACATTTTTTGACAAAACATCACTTTAAAACCAACTAGTCGTATAATATTCATTACGAAAACTTTACACCACAAAAATGTTTCATTTTAAAAACAACGTTTTGCATAATCTTTATTTCATAAATGTCTTACATCAACAAATGTTTTATTTTACAAACCATCATTTTATAACCATTTATCCGGCAAACATTACATTTAGACAATGCATCGAATGATATTTTGTTATTTGTACATTTTTTGTTTCATATACTATTCATTTTACAAATTTAACATTTACCAAAAAAATCTTCCGTTGTGAAATTAGGTACAAAATCATAAAAGTACCCATTAAATTGTCCATAGGAGTTGACCGTTCTGATTAGGTCCTGTCACAGAGTTTTGACCTAACCTGTCCGATTAGGATCTATTACTAAGATTTGACTCCGGGTGGGCTCCCGCCAGAAGCTCTGCCGTCAGCCCTGAGTGTCGCTTCTCCATACTCGGCCTGCGCTCCACTACGGAGGTCGCCGGCTCGCTTCGCTCGCCACCTCCCCCCTTCGCTACGCTTGACCTCGCATGGCTCGCTCCACTCAGGACCTCCCTTGAGCTTCTGGCTCCCGCACTTTTTATATACACTCTAGGGGTAGTAGCGACAAGACTAGGTGAAGTCGGGGTGCTCTGAGTCGGATCTGGGTCCTAAGTTACCTAACAGGTCCGAAGAATTAAACAACTTTTTTATGTATTTTATTTTCAGAAAAATCCAGAGCAGTGGCATGGCTAAAAAATTTGCCAATGATGTAGAATTTAATTTTAATTTTTGTTAAATGAAATGTTTTTATGTTTAAGTTGTTAAGTAATTAAAATATAATTTGAAATGTTTGTCAAACAACACTCTGTAAAATAAAAATGTGTCAAGTGTTGGTTTTGTTTTTAAACATTTATTAGTTAACTAAAATATTAAACGAATCAATTGTCAAATAATACGTTATGTAATGAAAGTTTGTCAAATAAATATTTTGAGATGTAACCAAGTTGTGAAATGTTTTTTTGTGTAATAATCATTTGACGACCCGTGAGTTTGTCGAACGTTGGTTATCAGGTGTACATTTGTGAAAAAAGGTTTTTCAAAAGAACGGATACCTAAATATATATATATATATATATATATATATATATATATCGGTCATGTGCTGTTTCAACCGATTCGTTCTACGTTCTGAGATGAATGAGCAACAAACACGAAAAATGTCATGCTCTAGAGATTTTATGTCAGTGTAATTTGAGTAAAACAAACACAGAAATAAATACGGTTGAATAAATTTATTTACAATTAAACAGTGATATAACTTTGATTAGTATAGAAATAAGACGAACTAGCAACAACTTACAACTAATTCACGAGTTCACGACGTACACGTATTCCTTTCTTTGATACATCTTGCAGCATCCAAAAAGCAAATTGCAGCTTCTTTGATGTTCAATACGTTAGCACCAACCAGGAGCATCGCCATCTCCAAAAGACGAGTCCTTAAATTGTTGTTTATTTCTTGTTTTCGTCGGGTTGAAGATGACGTTAAGCTTTTCTTACTGCTCGCCGTGGTTGTGCTCATTCTAGTCAATGGCACTTTGTTTGCAGCAGATAGATTCTTGCGCATCTCCATTGAATGTATTGTAAAATGCGGATAATAATAAGACTGTGATTGCTATGCGCAATTGCTCTAGAGATTCTGGAGTATCGCTATCGACTGCTTCAGTGTAAGTGAGGTGTCCTTAAAAAACGCCAACGTCTCATGTGCTGAACTCCCGCGCAAAGAGGTATCAACAACCCTCGTTGTTCAATCCTCTAGACCAATCAGAGATCCTGAAGTGTAGGTAGTTGAACATAAGTCATTAGCCAAGTGCTTACTCAGAATCGGGTATTGTATGACTCACACGCACCCTGCTCCAACTTTGTTCGGGTTGGTTCGGTGATGATTCTATGGTAAACATAAATTAGTTTAAATTAATAGGCTTGAATTTTTAGGCATGATGGTAGGTATTCTCTGTTAGTTGTATTATAATACAACCTCCACCTCCACCCCAGAAGCAGCATAAGCCCGTGGCATGACACCACGTTTGACGAACTTTACGTTGTTACGGTTAGTTTCACCTACGAAACAATATTTAACTTGTTATAAAATTGCAATGTACATTTAAACTTGACAATTGTGAATAGTTGTCAAAATATACATAATTATATACTCGTACCTATTTTGACAACGATTCACAATGGTCAAGTTATTATTTCCCGAGTTCACATTTTAGTATATATATTTCATATGGTTCGGTACTAGTTTTTGGAGCGACGTTAATTTAATATGCTTTCCAGCTAGATTCAAGTGAAACCAAAACACTTGGAAACGCTTTCTCTATATAGACGGGTTCAAGTGTGCTGGTAGGCACCTTCTCTATAATGGATGCTAGATCTTCCACAGCATACTTACCGGCAACATCATTCTCTGGGTCTGGGTGTTTCTTTTATGCTCCAAAATACCCTTGAGTTGAATGCAAAAACATTAACGCTTCCACCTTTCTACTAATCAGCATACGAGTATATCTCCAATTCCATCTCATCTTGGACTCTTTCGAGATGAAGGTAAAATTAATATTTTTAATGGAGGTAAGGATAACCTACTTTCTCATTTTATTTCAGCCCATATGCCAACGCTAAATATCTGATTGTGTCCAACAAATTAGGAAGTTTAAGCTCGTAGCCAAGGTTACACAAAACGTTACATTAAACAGAAATAAACAATATTATATAATAATAGAAATAACATGGAATTGAAAATATACGTAACAAATTTCACATACTAGTACATAAAAAAGCAGAAACACCTTCTCTGCTAACAGTGTTATTGATAAACGAAGCCTCATTACCAAATAAACCCGAACAAAGTCGGAGCGGACTGCTAGTGACTCATTCCAGACCCGATTCCGAGTAAGCACTTACTTAATGACTTGTCTTCAACTACCTAGTTTTCGCGAGCTCTGATTGGTGGACGGGATTGAATAACAAAGGTTGTAGATAGCTCTTTGCGCAAGATTACAGCACATGAAATGTTGGAATTTTTTTGACAACGCCTCACTCGCATTGAAGCACTCGATAGCGAAACTCCAGAACAATTTGTCAATTTTAACCTCATTCGCATCAATGTCGTTGCCCAAGGAAGCAACTGCTACAGTGAAAGAAGGTCCATCAAGCAAAATGACCAAAAGAATAGGCAAGATAGCCCTGACGTCATCATGAATGAGAAGAATTAAAGAAAGAAGAGAGAATCTGCGGAGTCGTATGTTGGGGATGGCGATACGACTGGTTCGTGCCAAACTAGTCAGCAACATGGGTATCGAAGGACCATGAATTTGTTTTGTGGACGCCGAAAAATATTTTAAAGCGAAAACGTCGACTTCACCGTCAAGAAAAAGACCTGTTGGATTTAGCGATTATTTTTGTTCGTGCCGCGGTAGAAGACAACGAAGGTTGTATTTGTTTTTTGCATAGCAGTACCAGATCTTAATGTTTTGTGTTATTTAGATTAGTAATAGGGCTTGTTACATATCTTAGTTTTTTAATTGTTTGTACGGCATCTCACTTATTGTTATAAGATGTTAATATGTTAACATATCATTTTATTGTAATATTCAATGTATTTATTATTTGTACAATATTAAGGTAAGTAGTAAGTAAAACTAAAATACAATGAGAACTACACTACACTACAAACCTATCTAACTACTTACACTAAGCACACCTGAATTATCCATAGACCACTGTAGGTCTACAGATAATCAAGATGTTCAAGCCCACTACCAATCGGAAGCGTACCTAGCATGCAGTACCCAAAAGTTAGTTGTAAATAGATATATTTAAATCCAAATATTATTAAATAAATGTTTGCTGTAAATATTTTAAGTTTTATAAACCATCTTGTATTTAAAGTTTTGCGTGTTACATAATTTTGTACAAGGTTTCTGACTAATTAGTTAAAATGTATCTTATTCATTGTATGTATCTATCTTATTGTAATTTACGTTGCCGTTGTAGTAGATAACGAAGGTTGTATTCGCTTGTTGCATTGCAGCATGTCTAACGTACATAGCTAGGTCTTAATGTTATTTGTATTATTTAGATAGTTTATGTTTATTCAATTAGAGTTTGTTTTTTAGTTGGTTTGTAACTGTCTGTTTATTTGAATATCTCTGACTAATTGTAAATTTCTTGTTTTAACTGTGGATGTATGTTTTCATAAAATGTTTTGTTTTATTTAAAATAGTTTTTTTTTTTAAATAAAGAGTGACGAGACGATCAGGACATGTGCCTGATGGTAAGCAACATGCCTGACACATAACAGCACAGTGACACGCAGCTATTGGAACATGAAGAGTCCAAATCATTACCTAGCACTGCACTGCGCTCGTCACCCAGAGATCTAAGATCTTATATCTCTAAGCCCTGTAATTTCTCTGGAAACATTGCCCTTCAAACCGGAACACATGCAATGTCCATTTTGCTTACTACCTTGACACTAACAAGTCGCATCGCCATCTCCAACATATTACAAACGTATCCACAGATTCTCTTTATCTGTTTCCTTGTGACGTCAAGGTTTTCTTGTCTCTCACCTTAGTTTTGCTCTTTCTATTTGATGGCGCTTCTTTCACGGCAGCGTGTGCTTGAGTAACGCAATTGATTTGGGTAACAAACAAAGTTTTATATGAGACTGCAACCTTACAGTTCTGCAATGTCGCTGTTAAATTCAATGAGGTTCAACCGAACCTCATTGAAAACCACTCCGGAGTTTTTGGGCTGGCATTCATTTTGTAGAATATATCCTTTCTCTATTCAGGTGAAACTAGACGGCTTACAGACCCTCTTTAGTTGAAATCTTAAAGTCCCCAAGACTGATCCGTCATGGACGGGGGGGGCATAGGCGGATTTGAGTTTGCTGGTAGGTACTTCATCAAAAATGGTTACGAGGTATTTGACAGAATACTCATCGGCTACATTGTTGGTCAAGAGTACTTTCAACATGCTATGCAAAAACCTTGGAATTAAATGGATTAAACACATTTTGTTTTTCCTTGTTGTCGCTTCCTTTACAGTCTTCGTCGCGTCCTGTAACAGTAGATTACTTCCAAATTCGTTAAATATATTCGACAATGGTACAGGCACTCACATACAATCAGAAAGTATCAAGTTTCCTTGCACCTTGGGCACCTTGACTTAATTAAAAAACACAACATAAATCTATGTAAACAAATAAAACATTCAAGGTTTTTTAGATTTAGTCTACCAATTTCATTTCACCTTTAAATACAGTTTACGTTTTTCTAAGTAATGCCCGAGTTTCAGAAAACTGATTTAAGTTGTACAACAACCATTTTTTAGGTAAATATTTCTGGAATAACGTAAACTAGCCATGAGGTTTTATCACAATACATGTTTAATGGGTTTCGGCAAATTCTGGGAATCACGCACTACTACATCAACCATAATTTTATTTGCCTTTGTTGTAGGTAACCCACGTTTTATTTGAGTAATTCTAGGAACTTTTTCTAAAAATTGTTTTGCGTCATTTAGTTTAACTTATTAGGTACCTTTACCTAGGACTTGAAGATTTTTGGTAACAGCCGTAATTAGGAAAAAAAATATTGTAACACTTCTCGGAATTCTTAGCTGTGATTCGAACTTTACCTGAACTTTACCTAATGTAGAGGTATAATTACTTTCCTGTGGTCTGGGAATAATACGTAGATTAGTCGTTATTGTGAGAATTCAAGGGATCACACGAGCGACATTCTATCTGGTGGTATATAATCACCGCCATAAACATCTACAATACCATGAGTTTTTGCTGTTCTTTACTTTCTTGGCACTGACATAACTCTTAAACCATTCGAATTTTCGGGGAAAACTCCTATGTAAAGCTGTTCCTCGTCAAACAAGTGCGACGTAAGAACTGGCCATAGCATGGAACTGTACTAGACGGTCACTTCTGCTTAAGCCGTTTCATGATATACTAAGTTTTCTTTAAAACATAGGCCATTATTTTATAATGTATTACTTTATTTCATACTAGCTATGAAACCGCTATCGTGTTGCGGGCGTGAATCCAATTATGTAATATGTGCTTTTTCCAACGCCTTATTTCCTAGCTGTACTTTAGCGGAGTGGTCCTGCATGGAACGATGGCAAAAGACCCGACGGAATGAATCACATCACGCCGTAAGATTGGGCGGACATGTGCACCGGCTAATTCTGATGAGAGTTTTCAAAGGAGTTTTAAAATACTCACAGACAATGGAGGAAAATACCGACTACGAAGTAATATTATAAGATAAGTTTAAAAGTCTTATCGAGAGTTAAAACCCCAACCTAGGAATAATATTAAAGATAAGATAAAGATAATTTATTTCACAGAAATACAAATACAATGGATTATTAAATATAGATAATGAAGACAACAGTTCGTTTCGTTAACCAGCCGAGTATCTTACATAAATACACGGGTAACTCACGTATAATGTAGTCAGTCCAGTCCGACTCAAGTTTCGATCGCGTGACTCTGACTACATTATACGTGAGTTACCCGTGTATTTATGTAAAATGTGTAATAACCACGTTAGTTTTCATACTAAAACAGCCGAGTATCCTTCCCAAGTCTTCCAGTCCCGTTCCACAAACTTCTAGACGCGCTGTTCCTAGACCAAAGAAAGCCAATAAAAATTCCGTCCCATTTGACTTCTTTTTAGGGTTCCGTACTCAAACGGTAAAAACGAGACCCTATTACTGATGCTTCGCTGCCCGTACGTCCCTCCGTCTGTATCTCAAGTACGGTGATAGCTAGACAGTTGAAATTTTCACAGATGTATTTCTATTGCCGCTATAACAACAAATACTAAAAATAAAATAAATATTTGATGGCTCCCATACAACAGACATGATTTTTTTGTGGAATTGACCATCGCAAAGGACGCCAGAAGCAAGTTGTTGTGTGATGCCCAGGGTGTGTTGCCCTACGTCAAGGTTAGTGGATGATTGAGCAACACACATCCTAATTTTCAATTTGACGATACTAGTAGAAATATAATTAATAAAAAAAAATACAAATGACTAAATGATGTATTAACAAATAAAACAAGTTAATTTTTTTTTACTAAATGTGTACAAAAGCAAACAAAAATTACAGTTGTTTAAAAAATAAACTAGCTATAATTATATCCTAACTAAAACAAGTTTTCAAAGTTTTCACATCGCATTCCTTTGTTTGATGAATTTTGCAGTGTCCAAAAACCACATGCTGCCATGTGGTTTTCTTCGCGCTGTCACATTTTAGTTTACAACTTATTTCCTGACAGATAGGGTAATTCCGGGTATTTAAATCCGGGTATTGTAAAAAAATAGTAACTGTGATAGCATTTGTGAATGAACTTTAATGAATAAAACTTTAATTTATTTTTTTATTTTTTTAAATATTGGTGGACAATTCGCACACAACACCATTGAAAACTAAACTTTATTTATCACTCTTTACGTAAATGAACTATAAAACAATTTAAAGCAGAAAAACAACGTAATATTAAACTTTGAAAAAAAATGAGGACTGGCCTTCTCTCCCGAGTGACGGCCATAGTGGCACGGGAGAGGCGGCCAGTACTTCTTTTGTATAATGGTCGCATTTTTCTGCCTTGAGATCTTTCGCGTGCTTTTTTTAATTAGTGTGTGAGTGCTTAATAATTTATAATGATAATTGTAGATAAGTGAAACCACCATTGTAGTTGACTCAAGACTGCAGTTTATTAAGATATATCACATGTAGGTAGCAATAACATAAGTTTCAATAACTTGTACATCATTTCACAAGTACCCTCTGTATACATACATCACACTTCCCCCCTTACATAGATTTTTTTTGTTGCTCTTTAGAATAAAGTAACATAACAAAACCTTCAACAACACTTGATACATTTCTATCGTTAGAAACTAAATTGGTATTCTTAAAATATATTCTCAGAACTAATTATTATTATTTGTGCATTGTGCTCAAGTACTACCGGAGCCAACAATCGTTGTTTTACAAAATGCATACGCGTAAACAAAAAACTAATTGTTAATCAAACATTCACGAAACATGTACGCGCATAAAAAAAATCAAATTCGGTCCAGCCGTGTAGTAGGAGTAGTCGGACTGTGCCACCACTTTAAACATTTTTTTAAATTAAATGTATACCTTATAGAAACGTAGAAGTGAAATTTTATGTGATGTACCTACATCAAAATGTAAATGCTATAAAAGCGAATTTAGTATGAAAGTACAATAGAAAGACAATATTCAAAAAAAATCACATAAGGTCAAATGCATGTGTCTCTCAGTGCTTTTTTTTTAATTGACATATTAATTGTAAATTTTTATAATATGTAAACGTTACAATCACACTTAATTACCTAATGCAAAAGCACATACAGATTACAAGTACAAGCAAAGTAAAAGTATTCAAAGTCCGTTACATATTACACACATACGTCATAAGTTATCCTGTCGTTATAAATCTGGTCCTCTAAATGATTTTAGAAGCCTTTAAAAGCCTTAAAAGCCTTTTCATTTACTAAATTTTAAACAAAAAATATTACAACATTCAAATACACGTTTTTCTTTTTCTTGATGTCAGACCTACCCTTACGTAATTCCATTGCAAATCTATTAGGCACATTTTCTATTTAAGACTCCCACTTACGCAATTTTTCCCTGAAATTAATTTTAACAATTACATTCATGTGACATCTGTCATTATTATTATTGGATATTACTTACTGGTTGGAGGCTCTGTGTATATTATAAATATTTCTTACATACTTTGCTGCACATATTTATGCTACTTTATGCACAGTACCAACATTGATTTATATAGCGGTAGATAACATGGACATCATTCCAGGATTTTAGCATTTATTCAGTTTTATTACATTCTTTAGTTAAGTATCATTAAGTACATTAAATGTATTAACGCATTCTATTCAATAATTGCTAACTTTAGCTACTTGCATAAATATTTCCAAACAGAAGTGATTAGTAGATATTATTACTAAATCCATTTAATAAAGCAATTAACAATTTCACTGGGAAAATAACAAATATGGACCTTGAAGTACCTTATAGAGATTAATTTATTTATTATTCATACTACTTACTTAATATTAACTTGTCCATCAGATGATGTACCTACGTCATCATTTTCATGTATCATTTGAATAGAAAGTTTTTGTGAATTTCTTTGATACTACTATTTACTAGTCATTATGATGAGTCTAAATAGAACGTGCAAAACACTTGTAAATTCTTACCAAGTTTAATACAGGTTTATTTTAAATAAATTATTTAATAGTCCATGTATTGTTATACTCCTAAATCTCTGGTTATAAGTACTTAGACATACGCAAGATAATTATTTATAATGATAGTACGAATCTTATTACTAGACCAGTACATAAACTCTGCAATAGCTATATTGGTCAGAGTGCCTTTGGGCATATATTATAACATTACTGTCTTCGATATACCAAAGGTATTAAGGTACATGTTTCGGTAGGCAGTAGGATGTACCTTGCAGATACCTGCTTGATCGAACCTTTAAACCATTGATTGACCAATTAACTTTATAACACAGTTTGCACCGAGTCATGTAAACAACCCACATTTTACATTATTGCCATGGCACCACCTTTTATCAACACCCTAAATTTACGAAATAAAATATGCAGTCCAAAATAAATACAATATTTTAAGAATTTGTTTAAAAACATTTATGTGAGGAACATAACCATATGTCCTGCGCCTGGGTTCATCACAAGTACGCATTTACAATACTATTACAGACATCAGCTATCTGGTCCCAGAACACAGGCTATACCCAGCTTGGAACCAGTTAGTGTTGTGTATTGTGTATGGAATGCTTAACGACATTTGTTTAGCAATGTGTTTCCAAAATTGCTTATCCTGCGGCGTAAATGACAATCTATATTTAACTTCACAATTTAATTGCTACAATTCATAGGTAACAAAGTAAGTAATTGATAACTGTAACCACCTGTAGGTACTCTTATTTGATTACAACGTACCTCTCTCATTTCAATGATATTACCTATGACTTCAAATAGCTTTTACATAAGTAAGTTAAAACATAAACACGTGGCTAATGCTTACTTTCATATTTTTTTTTTCACCATTACTTTTTATTGAAACAGTTCAACATTACGATTGAATATTGGCTGATAAGATTTGTAAGATACGAGTATTAAATTACTATATTTTTCACCAAAAACAATATCTCATTTGCATTGCTAAATGCTGTACATACTTTACTTTACATCCATAATATTTTAGTATTAAAGGTCATGTTCCATCACAATAATGTCCCAAAAAAGGCTTTCTTTTCCATAATAAAATTGTAAAATAGGTAGGTAGGTCAATATACATTTCATCATACAATAAATATCTTGACAAAAACCATTAGGTACCTGTTTCAATCACACAATTTTCAATTTCACAAATCGTTAAAAAACATGACATGACATCTAAGTAAGTAGGTATATCCCATTCATTATATTCATTTTAAATAATTACCTAACTAAGTCCGATCCTGACACTTTTTCTAAATAATTACCATCAAATCACCACAATTTTACCGCACTTTAAATATAACTACACCACACATATCACACACGGAATTTGAACTGAAGACCTAACCCGTTATTGTTTTCTTTTCCACACGGGACTCCTTTTCTGATATGTGGTCTGCAGCCTCGGCCGCCGCCATATACCATAACAGCCTGTGCGCGCCCTGCCGAAATCTCACTTCGCGGAAGTCAATCTCTCTCCGCGCAAACTGGCGGGACTGGTCCTGGTGCGCGGCGCTCGGGTGTCGCCGCCGCCGTCATTCCATGGGCCATGACTCCACCCAGAATCCTTTCATTCAGCGTGTGGACACGTCTCTCACCACGACCGCCAGCGGGACTGTGTCCTGGACCGCAGCCTGCAGTCTCGTCCGCCGCCGCCATCATCCATGACACTCTGTCTCCACCCAGCCTCGTTTCATTTAGCGTGTGGACCAATATCTCACCACGCCCGCTAGCGGGACAGCGTCCTGGTGCGCAGCCTGCGGCCTCGGCCGCCGCCGCCGTCATCCATGACACCCCGTCTCCGCACAGCCTGAGTCTTGTCAAGTCCGGCGAGCCCGGCGCTCCGCGGCCGGTGCCGACAGCGTCCGCGGTCCCCGCGTGCCACTCGGTCACCTCCATCGCTAGCACCAGCTCCGCTACTTTATGGTGATTCAGCGTAGGTTCGGCGCTCAGATGAAGTCGTACCTTATCATTTCGCCAGCCCGTCACTATGTGATTTAACAGTTGCATTTTGTGTTCAAATGTTTTACGGGTTTGCACAAATTATCCGATAAATAATACCTAATATCCATCTTCACCTGCCACCGATGTAGAAATGTTTTCCACTACCATGCTATGAGATGTAGTTTCTAGAAGAAAAAAATAAATACCGACTGCGCCAATGTAGATAAGTGAAACCACCATTGTAGTTGACTCAAGACTGCAGTTTATTAAGATATATCACATGTAGGTAGCAATAACATAAGTTTCAATAACTTGTACATCATTTCACAAGTACCCTCTGTATACATACATCACAATAATTAATTAATTAATTGCCTTTCGAAGTGTTGTTTTTTATTATTGCCTTTAAAATTCGAAGTAATGTGCTAAAAGTGCGATTAGCCCTTGTCGAATTACGAATATTTGATTTTGTCCCAACAAATTTGGGAGTAATCTACTGTTTGTTACAGGACGCGACAAAGACTGTAAAGAAGCGAGAACAAGGAGAAATAAAATGTTTTTCCGTTTAATTCCAAGGGAGTTTTATATCATGATGGAAGTACCCTTGACCAATAATGTTGCCGATGAGTATTCTGTCGAAGACCTCGTAACCATTATTGATAAAGTACCTACCAGCAAACTCAAACCCGCCTATATCCCCCCCGTTCATGACGGAGCAGTCTTGGGGACTTCACTTAGATTTCAACTAGATAGGGTCTAATAAAGTGACAGTCAAAGTCTTAATTCACCAAGTCAGGACTTTTGGAACATATCGATTTAACCAAAGATGTTTTTTAAAGTTAAAGTCAATGGCCGTGGAACGTCTTAGAATAAAAAGCTTAAGTTATTTGTTGCTGAGGATTATCAATAATCAAAACAATAGCATATTAACAATAGCAGTAACAACACAGAAAACAAATAAGTCCACATAAATAAAAATTATTTGTAGGTACCAAATGATAAATTGTTTTGAGTTCATTAGATAGGTATGTATTTACAACATAAATATGTAAGGCATTTAGATTAACTAGTAAGAAATTGAATAAGTCATACAAAATAACATAATAATTGTATTCCAAATTCTTAACAAAATCAAATGTAAAATGCATAACTATTTTAAATAATACAAAACATTTTACACACATACATCTTTATATATAAAAGTGTTATGTTGGTTTGTGTACGCTTCAAAAGCTCAAAAAGTTCTACACCGATTGAGCTGACATTTTAGAATGATGTATAATCCGCATCAAGGATTGTTTTTATCTAATTTTTGCATCACAATGTGCGACAGTGAAGCGTGGCAGGGTACAGCTAGTAAACAATAAAACAAGAAATTTACAATTAGTCAGACATATTCAAATAAATAAGTTATAAACCAAGCATAGGATAAGAATAGGATTTATTCTAATTTAATGAACATAAACTATCTAGATATTACCAATAACATTAAGACCTAGCTATGTTAGACATGTTGCAATGCAACAAGCGAATACAACTCTTGTTATCTACTACAACGGCAGCGTAAATTACAATAAGATATATACATACAATGAATAAGAGACATTTCAACTAATTAGTCAGAAACCTTGTACAAAATTATGTAACACGCAAAACTTTAAATACAAGATAGGTTTATAAAACTTAAAATCTTTACAGCAAACATTTATTTTAATAATATTTGGATTTAAATATATCTATTTACAACTAACTTTTGGGCGCTGCATGCTGGGTACGCTTCCGATTGGTAGTGGGCTTGAACATCTTGATTATCTGTAGACCTACAGTGGTCTATGGATAATTCAGGTGTGCTTAGTGTAAGTAGTAAGATAGGTTTGTAGTGTATTGTAGTTCTCATTGTATTTTAGTTTTACTTACTACTTACTTTAATATTGTACAAATAATAAACACATTGAATATTACAATAAAATGATATGTTAACAAATTAACATCTTATAACAATAACTGAAATGCCATACAAAAAAATAATAAACTAAGGTATGTAACAAGTCCTATTATATATCTAAATAACACAAAACATTAAGATCTAATACTGCTATGCAAAAAACAAATACAACCTTCGTTGTCTTCTACCGCGGCACGATAAAGAATAATCGCGAAATCCAACAGATCTTTTTCTTGGTGTTTTGACGGTGAAGTCGACGTTTTCGCTTTTAAATATTTTTCGGCATCCACAAAGCAAATGCATGGTCCTTCGATACCCATGTTGCTGACTAGTTTGGCACGAACCAGTCGTATCGCCATCCCCAACATACGAGTCCGCAGATTCTCTCTTCTTTCTTTAATTCTTCTTATTTGTGATGACGTCAGGGCTATCTTGCCTCTTGTCTTAGTTTTGGCCTTTTTGCTTGATGGACCTTGTTTTACTGCAGCAGGTGCTACCTTGGGCAACGCCATTGATTCGAATGAGGTACAAATTGTTCTGGAGTTTCGCTATCGAGTGCTTCAATGCGAGTGAGGCGTTGTCAAAAAATTCCAACATTTCATGTGCTGTAATCTTGCGCAAAGAGCTATCTACAACCTTTGTTATTCAATCCCGTCCACCAATCAGAGCTCGCGAAAACTAGGTAGTTGAAGACAAGTCATTAAGTAAGTGCTTACTCGGAATCGGGTCTGGAATGAGTCACTAGCAGTCCGCTCCGACTTTGTTCGGGTTGATTTGGTAATGAGGCTTCGTTTATCAATAACACTGTTAGTGATGTCTTTCTGCTTTTCATGTACCAGTACGTGAAATTGGTTTCATATATTTTCAATTCCATGTTAAATATTGTTTATTTCAGTTTAATGTAACCTTTTATGTAAACTTGGCTACGAGCTTAAACTTCCGAATTTGTTGGACACAATCAGATATTCAGCGATAGCATATGGGCTGAAATTAAATGAGAAAGTAGGTTATTCTTACCTCTATTAAAAATATTTATTTGATCTTCATCTCGAAAGAGTCCAAGATAAGATGGAATTGGAGATATACTCGTATGCTGATTAGTAGAAAGTTTGAAGCGTTAATGTTTTGTATTCAACTCAAGGATATTTTTTTGAATTAAATAAAGAGTGACGAGACGATCAGGACATGTGCCTGATGGTAAGCAACATGCCTGACACATAACAGCACAGTGACACGCAGCTATTGGAACATGAAGAGTCCAAATCACAACCTAGCACTGCACTGCGCTCGTCACCCAGAGATCTAAGATCTTATATCTCTAAGCCCTGTAATTTCTCTGGAATATTTTGAAGCATGATGGAAACACCCAGAGAATGATGTTGCCGATAAGTATGCTGTGGAAGATCTAGCATCCATTATAGAGAAGGCGCCTACCAGCAAACTTGAGCCCGTCTATATAGAGAAAGCGTTTCCAAGTGTTCCGGTTTCACTTGAATCTAGCTGGAAAGCATATTAAATTAACGTCGCTCCAAAAACTAGTTCCGAACCATATGCCTACTAAAATGTGGAATCGGGAAATAATAGAGAAAATTGCCTCGAAGACAAATAAATATGCTCAGCAAGTGGCATCCCCAATGTTCTTGAACCACCACCTTCACCCCAGAAGCCGCATCAGCCCGTGGTATGACACCACGGTTGACGAATTTTACGTTGTTACGGTTAGTTTCATCTGCTATACAATGTATAACTTGTTATAAAATTGAGTTCTACATTATATCTCAATTTTAGTTATTAACATGTGAATATTTCCAATCTTTTATTTATTCTAAAACTATTTTTCATGGCAAATAAATCATAAATATTGGTGGACAATTCACACACATCACCATCTGACCCCAAACTAAGCAAAGCTTGTACTATGGAAGCCAGATAGCCGATATAATATTTATATAGTTTTAAAATAAATAGATACTTATTATACACTAGCGGCCCGCCCCGGCTTCGCCCATGGTACATATATATAACCTACAGCATTCAATGATATATGAAATATATGAAAGAACGGTGAACGATTTTTTAAATCGGTCCAGTAGTTCCCGAGATTAGCGTGTTCAAACAAATAACTTCGTCAGCTTTATAATATTAGTATAGATAGAACACACCCAGACACAGTATGTATGTATGTAGACAGGGTGTGTTTCCGTGTGAATTCCCGAATGGATCGGAATTTGCTATTCTCGACGCCAATCGGGTTGGCGTAGGAATGTCTTTTTTGGCTAGACCAAAGACAAGCTACTCTATCTAGCTTTCAAATATGGTAGAAAAGTTAACTCATGGTAGAAAAAAAGTTAACTCATGGTAGAAAAAAAGTTATCTCATGGTAGAAAAAAAGTTAACTCATTGTAGGGTATGTCAAAAACATGTCTAGCTAGCAGTGTGCTGCGGTTTCACCCGCGTGGTTCCCATTTCCATAATTTTCCCGTGATTTATGTAGCTATGTGTTATTACAGACTATAATCTGTGTTCCAAATTTGAACTCGTTCCGTTCTTATCAACAACGTCGTAACGTCTGAACCGATCGGCCCTTCTACCGCCAAACTACATCGGTTATGGCTTGGCTGTTGCTGTCTCTATCATTTTAAGTGAAAAGAAGAGAGAGATAACAATATCAAAGGTAAGACAGTTTTAGTGAGGCGGTAGACCTTCGGGCTCAAATTTTGAACACAGATTATAGTCCTGAAAACACACATCTAGGCTACTTATTACCCAATAAATAAAATAGTTGAACCGGGAAATATGCGTAAAACTGCGGGGTATTGCTAGTTTCATCATCATCATCATCATCAGCCTATCTTAGTCCACTGCTGGACATAGGCCTCTCCCATGGCTCGCCACTCAGCCCTATCCTCGGCTATACGTCTCCATCCACTGCCTGCCGTCTTCCGTATATCGTCACTCCATCTAGTCTCAGGGTGTCCTACACTACGTTTGTCGATTCGTGGTCTCCACTCAAGAACACGTCTACTCCAACGGTTATCGGTTCTGCGACAGATATGACCGGCCCATTGCCACTTCAGTTTGCTAATGCGTTGAGCTATGTCGGTTACCTTGGTTCTCTGATGGATTGCTAGTTTAATAAATACAATTCATCAATTTACATCTTGATTATCTGTATACCTACAATGATATATGGATAATTCAGGTGTGCTTAGTGTAAGTAGTTAGTTAGGTAGGTTTGTAGTGTAGTGTAGTTCTCATTGTATTTTAGTTTTGTTAATAAAGGCTCTGCCCACTCAAAAAAAATTGTCAAATCGATCTTTATATTTTATCTTTGATAACTGCGGGATCATTAATCGTACACGTAATATTAATCTTTGGCGTTCAAGACACACACTTATTATAGATGTCCACATAAATACACGTACAATCATAGAATAATAACGGCGTTATTATTCTATGCGTGCAAATTACATGATTTAGGAACAATTATAAATAATAATAAATATTGGTGGACAATTCACACACAACACCATCTGACAAATATATGTATTGTGCTAAATATGAATAAGTACATATTTTATTGCATCGAAAAATTACCAAAAAGTAGGTAACTAAAAGCCACTAATTAGAAGAAAAAACTACTTAAATTACAAATTAACGATCCAAGTTTTACATTTGCATAATAATGTGTTTATATCTATTATAAAAATTGCATTTTACATTTTAAACTTGATGATTAATAAAAATGCCAATACAACAATAAGTAAAATAAATTTAAAAAAATTAAGGAATTTGAACCAATAAACCGAAAACAATAAACTAAAATAAAATAGAAAGTAAAAAATCATAATATACTTATAAGTGCAGAAGTATCTTATCTGCCAACAGTTGTTTTCGATACGTGTAGCCCCATAACCAGTTCCTCGAATTTGATAAACAGGCAGCGTGTCTTACGAGAGTGCGTGCCCAGCTAAACTTTACCTTGTTGCCTGAGCGGTAAAGTCGGAAGTGCTACACACGATGTTCCGCCATGCTGTTGTACCCCATACTTATCGTATGTAACAATAGGGCCCCGTCTATAAGCCTCTCCGCACGGGAATGCTATTTTTAGTAGCGGTGGGCGATTATGAGATAAACTAAAGAAATCATTCGATTATGAGAATGTCTCGAGATATCTCGATTATAACAATAGTTACTAATAATTAGTAGTCAGACATGCACGCGCGGTCGCGAGTCGACTCGATTCACTCATAGCCATAGCACAGCCGCGTGGTGTGAGGGGACAACACGATGCGGTCTCTCACGGGGCCTATGAAAGCGGTAGAGCGAAAAGAGTTATCTAAAACTTAAAAGTCTAAAATAATCTATCAATCTAAAAATCAAGTTACTTAAATCCACAACAATAGTGAAAAACGTTTCACTCTACCGTAATACAAGAACAAAATTAAAATTTTTGATTAACCCCCGACTACCTCGGATTTGTTATCTGTACAACATTCTACTAGTCAAGCCCTTTCATTTGATACCCACATTAAGGGAGTTGTGAAAAAATAAATGTATTTCGCCATTTTGTGGTAGCGGCCATCTTGGATTTCAACTTTGTCATAGTGCAAAGTATTCTACTAGTCAAGCCCTTTCATTTGATACCCATATTGTGGTAGTAGTGAAAAAAATAATATAATTCGCCATTTTGTGGTGGCGGCCATCTTGGATTTGAAATTTGTTATTATGTATTGTATTTTACTGGTTAAGCCCTTTCATTTGATACCCATATTGAGGTAAGTTGTGAAGAAATATTTTATCCGCCATTTTGTGGAGGCGGCCATCTTGAATCGATATTAACCAAACATAGCTAAGAACATCCGCACGGATATCAACCTTCGAATAAAAAAATCGCATTAAAATCGGCCCATCCGTTTGAGCTCTACGGTGCCACAGACAGACACACACACAGACAGACAGACAGACAGACAGACAGACATCGATGTCAAACTTATAACACCCCTTTTTTTGGTCGGGGGTTAATAAAAACAAAACAAACCAAACTAAACCAATGTCTATACACTTGTGTACTACTAACATACATACTACTAACATAAGTTAAGGAACAACTGTCGTAGACTTCATAAAACACGATTAGTAGTACTAATTAGTAACATCATTCGATTATGAAAACATATTAGTTACTAATTCCAAAATCCATACTAATATTATAAATGCGAAAGTAACTCTGTCTGTCTGTCTGTCTGTCTGTCTGTCTGTCTGTCTGTCTGTCTGTCTGTCTGTCTGTCCGTCTTTACCGCCTAAACCAACCAACAGATTTTGATGAAATTTTATACATAGATAGAATAGATCCCGAGAAAGGACATAGGCTACTTTTTGTTCCGAAAAAAGGGTTGAAAGGGTTAAAATAAGGGATGAAAGAAAGTCATTGTTGAAGGACTATGAAACTTTACGTCTAGATATTTAACACGAAACCATAAAATGTATGTTTTAGCAGTTTTGTAGTTTCGAACTGTACCTACGGGGGTGGAATTGGGGGTGAAAGTCTGCAAGTTCAATATTATTAAAGATAAAACCATGAAACTTTGGATCTAGACACTTGAAATGGAGTCGATAAACGTTTGTTCCAGCAATTTTATAATTTCTAACTATACGGGGATACTTATATAACCGCTTGATACACTGGCCGCTTTTCGCGTTTTACAAATTTGGCGGGAAAACGGGTGTCAGGTTACATAAGTGCGGTGTTTATGTTTCGGCATATGAAGTGCCACCTTACTTTTACCCGTTTGAGCCATTTACTCTCAAGAGCGTTTCAAGACGCTTCTAGCGGTATCATTTATTTATAAATTCAAGATGGCCGCCGCTACAAAATGGCAGATAACGTAGGTTTTATCAATCCCATCAACATGGGTATCAAATGAAAGGGCTCAACAAGCAGAATACAACATACTATAAAAAATTGAAATCCAAGATGGCGGCCGCTACAAAATGGCGGATAACGTAGGTTTTATCAATCCCATCAATATGGGTATCAAATGAAAGTGCTCAACCAGTAGAATACAACGTACTATATAAAATTAAAATCCAAGATGGCGGCCTCTACACAATGGGCGGATAACTTAGGTTTTATCAATCCCATCAACATGGGTATCAAATAAAAGGGCTTGACAAGAAGAATACAGTGCACTATACAACCTCAATATTTAAGATGGGCGCAGCCACTAAATGGCGTATCAGACAGAATTTTTGATAGTCGACGAGATTTCCATGGTGTCTTATCAAATGTTATGCATGATGGACGCTCGATTAAGGCAAATTAAGAACTGCGAAAATGAGTTTTTTGGAGGAGTAAACGTATTACTTTTCGGTAATCTTTTACAACTGCCTCCTATAAAATGATCAGGAACACCTGTTTTCAATTCTAATACGAAATTATAAATATGAAAGTAACTCTCTCTGTCCGTTACCGCCTAACGCCTAAGCCACTTAAAGAGTTTGTTACAATTTGGTGCACAGATAGGCTAGACTTAGGAAAGGACAACGGCGACTTTTTATCACAGAAAAAGAGTTGAAAAGAGTGGAAATGAGGAGTAAAAGTGTGCATGGAAGGATCTTTGCACTCTTTGTATGCTATTTTAACCGACTTCAAAAAGGAGGAGGTTATCAATCCAGTTGTATTTCCAATTGTGAATCAATTTAGATGGTTATTTTTTTGGTTGGTAGATTGTAGTTCAGAGGTGGTCATATAAATTTTATCGAAATCAGTGGGGCGGTTTTTGAAATATGAGCAACAAACTAAAATTTATATACCTATCTACTAATATCTACTAATAGACTCTAATAAAATTTGGTGGACCGTCCCAATATGATTTTAAATTAAAGTCTGTTTTGATTAATTTTTGACAACATAGTTTTTTTTTGTAATTTGCCGTGTAAATTGTACATTTATTAATACATATAAAACTTTGACTTAGACCGATTTTGATTAGGAAACGTGAATTTGTATGGTAGTAGACATACGAGTAGGTACTGCCTCAATTACTTTAATAAATATGTTGCGCGGACGAAGTCGCGGGTAAAAGCTAGTCGATTATAAACATTAGAAATACAAAATAAATCGATTATGCCGATCATTCATAATCGCCCACCGCAAATTTTTAGCGCCTGACATTTAATTTTATTCGAACCGCGTCACGGCGTCAGTCGTTGCTCAGCGCTCGTTTATGACGCACGCGTCTCATTATTATAAGCTGTCACGATTGTTTATAACACTTGAAACTCTTTGGTAAAATTATGTCGTCGCAAAAATCAATTCCAATTAATTGTGAATCTGAGATGATCGTTCGTCTCGCTCGCGCCAAGGAAGAACACGCCCGACTACAAGTTGAGCTTGCCGCCGCCAGGATCGCCGTTCTGGAAGCAGAATTTAAAAATACTGCTCTTAATGAAATCGTTGACGAAAATACCGAAGAGGCTACTGAAACGAAAATTATGAAAAATCAGGAAACTCAGGCTCCAGAGAGAAAGGATGCGTCTACTGAAACGCTTCCCGAAGATAATTTGATAGTAAACTTATGTAATTCATATAAAAGTAAAGTACCACAATGGTCGAACACCGATTTTCCTGCATTACTAGAAACTTTGCCATATGTGGAGCAAGATGAAAGCACTTATAACAGTCAAGCAGGTAATGTGATTGTTCAAGTAAAGCATCGTCTTTATACCTTGCCAAAGCCAGCCAATACACCAAGTGCTCTTGTTGCCTTTTCAAATCATCTTTTTAGTATTTTTCAAACTATGAAGATACTGGGCTTCCAACTAGCTGCACCAAACATGACAAAAAAAATAGCAAAAAAACTTCCGGACGAGCTAAAGCAAAAATTGCTTGAATACGCAAAAACAAGGCCTAAAGGTGATAATCAGTTAGAAGATGCAGCGCGGTTTTTACAGCGAGAAACTAAAAAAATGATCCTGATCCAACGTTTAGAATCTGGATATTGCTAAAAATAAAAATGTTATTAAGATTATTTGTACTCCATTGTCTTTTTTTTTCAAATACAATAATTATGATTTTATCATATACATATAAATTATGGTTTTATTTTCTAACTTATATTGTTCAGATCGACCTAATGTTCATGATAGAAATAATATTGACGTTTAAGTCTGAGTTCATTTTCAGGGTTAGTGCAAAAAAGCACCATTTTTTTCCAGCATTCATTATCAGCAAGTTTCAGCCAACTCCAGGGCATACTCTTCCTTCATTCACCTATCTATAGTCCCACTCAATGTTCCCACTACTGGGTCTCGAGGCCTGTCGCAAAGAGATAGTTAAGGCCATAATCCACCACGCTGGCCCAGTGCGAATTCGTGATTAATACAATCTCGAAAGATTCTAGGAACTTGTCGATTTCTTCACGATGTTTTCCTTCACCGGGTTTTAAGCTAGCGGCACTACGCACATGGTTTCGAAAAAACGGTGCGAGTGGGTCTCGAACGATGGCAGTTGACATTCTCCCGATTAGCCCAGACCTAACTTAGGTAGGTTAATTTACCATTGTATTTCTACGTATAATATGTTATTGCATTAATACTATTGCAAAAAATAAAATATATTCTAGTCTTTACAAAATCTTTACGAACATAACAACTGAACAGTCGGGATCCATTATTATTCTACAGTCAATCTAATTGTTCAATGGATCCCGTTGTTCGACAGTTGATATGTTCCTTTACTAGAATATATTTTATATTCTGAAATAGTATTAATTAAATAACATACTCGTATTATAGAAATCTAGACCACCAAAAATCTAAGTGCTTGTTGAACTGTTTTCAGTTTTTATAGTAGGTATGTAAGTAAGTACGTAGTTTGGTTCACTTTTTCTTTTTATGCAGTCGGGTTTTTTTGAGTTTTTAAGTAATATTTTTTTTATTGTACTTTTTAGTTATGAACAAAGTTAAGACTGTTATTATGCTCAACAAAATATACATCTTTTTTACGAGAAGTACAGTGCTAGGATATGGACTCTTCACGTTCAAATAGCTGCGTGGCACTGTGCTGTTAAGGGCAGAAATGTTGGTAACCATAAAGTGCATGTTTCGATCGACTTTTCTCTTTCTAGGTACTATTTTAGAAAAGACAAATAATTAATAATTATAGTAAAATATGATGTATAGTAGTTACTACAATAATGTGGTTAAAATAATGGAGCGTAAGTACTTGGTTTAATTGAGCCTTGGATTCCACAATAGGGGAAGTCCTGTGTTTTGAAACCCAGTGCCTTCCACAACTGCTGTTTTGGAGGAAGATGCAACCCTGCTGTTTGAGGCAGCGGGATTGCATCTCCCTTAACAGAAACCATACATACATCATACATTATGAAATAAGGGATACAGAAGTCTGGTTTGTGCGTGAATGTGTGTAAGGGTGAGAGGACATATGCGCGTGTCAGCCTGTCACATACAGGCTGACACATACACATACATCCTAGTTTGCGCACGTGATGACCGACATAAATTATGTGTGTATGTGCGCGTGTCAGCTGGTCAGCCAGTACGCTGTCACATACATGTGAGCATGTTGCAGAACACTGGCCGGCTCTATAGACACAGTTTTTGTTTTAGCGAGACTACGCCCGACTTTTTTTATACGTCCACGACCTCAATATCACGGCGTCTTTTAATACAACTTTGTCTTTTTCAGGTAATGCCCGTACCTGGGAAAGGTAACACTTCTTAGAATTACTAAGTCTAGTAGTTGGTAGGGGTCTAGTCAAAGGCACGTACTCAATGACTTTCGGCAAGTTCTCGGAATCATAATACTTCTATGTATACTAACCATAGGTAATTACGTAGGCCTTCTTCGTACTTAGGTAAAAATAACCCATGTTTTGTTTGAATCAATTACCTAGTAATTCTATTGTTTGTCTGAGATTTATTTTGCATCGTTCAAAAATGTTTATCCTTTATCTACAATTTGAAGATTATAGGTAATACCGATACCTGAGAAAGGTATTATTATATCACTTCTTGGAATGCTAAACTCTAGTCGGGAAACTAGCTTTGCCTAGTTGTAGGAATCCTACTATTACTACTATAGTATAATTTTATTTATTTCTATATAATTATGTCAATATTTATTACTCAATCACATCATATAACATTATGTTTAATACATGTTCCAAATTTTTATAAAAAGTCTATGTATTATTCTAGAGTCTAGACTATTCTAGAGTCTACACTATCCTAGAGTCTAGACTATTCTAGAGTCAAAACTATTCTAGAGTCTAGACTATTCTAGAGTCTAGGCTATTCTAGCGTCTAGACTATTCTAGAGCCTAAACTATTCTAAAGTCTAGGCTATTCTAGAGTCTAGACTATTCTAGATTCTAGAATAATACATAGACTTTTATCCCGCGAAATTACGGGAACCAAAACAGTAAAACTGTGCGTGCGCGTCATTGTGCTGTTATGTGGCAGGCATGATGCTTACCATCAAGGGAATGTCCTGCACGTTTCGTCACTCTTTAGTAAGTATAAAAAAACTGCACAGACGTCCACTGCTGAACATAGGCCTCCCCGCTAAATGTCCACTACGAACGGTCCTGCGCAACCTGCAACCAACAGTTTCCAGCGACCTTTGTGAGGTCATCTGTCCATCTAGTTGGAGGCCGTCCAACACTGCGTCTTCCGGTTCGTGGTCGCCATTCGAGAACCTTTCTTCCCCATCAGCTGTCAGTTCTGCGAGCGATGTGGCCTGCCCATTGCCACTTCAGCTTGCTTACTCTTTGAGCTATGTCGGCCACTTTCGTTCTTTTGCGAATATCCTCATTACGGATTCTGTCGCGCAAAGAGACTCCGAGCATAGCCCTCTCCATAGCTCGCTGTGTGACTTTGAGCTTCGTTATGAGGCCCACAGTTATGGACCACATCTCAGTTCCATATTAAGTTAACTATAAGTTCCGATATTAAGTTATTAAGTATAAACTAGCATTGCCCCGAGGTTTTATTCGAGTAGTTGGAATTCAATCAGGTAATCAGGAAGAACACATAGGCTAATTTTTATCCCGGCAAAATAACGGAAACGGGAAATATGGTGGTAAAACCGCGCGTGAAAAAATATGTGAAAGGTTGGGTGCTCGATCACGTCGGAACGCTTGAACGAATCGGATTGTAATTTGGAATATAGATACCATGGACGTATAAAAAAGTCGCACGTAGTCTCGCTAAAACAAAAACTGTGTCACTAGAGTCGGCCACATTTGCACGTGTCCGTTGTCACAGATAGGCTGACACGCATACATATACACAAGTAGCGCGTGTAAAGTGACCCAATGATGCGTGCGTGTCAGCCTGTATGTGACGGCGTACATGTGCATATTTTGTGGCCGACTCGATGGACACAGTTGTTGTTTTAGCGAGACAACGTCCGACTTTTTTTTTATACGTCTATATCTTGTCCAAAATCAGTAAACACGAAATATGGACGTCGACTACTCTTTTTCTACGAAATAACGTAACGTAATTTCGAAAAAACCTCGCGACTCCGGTTTCATTTCGTTTCAGAGTAGGTTCAGAACATTTAAACGGACGAATCGACGGATCGAAGTACAACCAGAGTAGGAAACTCGCGAGTTTATTTCGAAATTACGTTTTTCGTTTAAAGAGAGTAGGTAGACAGACGTCCTGTCAACATCGCTTGATGACGTCACATCGACGCTTCGGGCTTCGGTAGACAGAAAGATGCTAGCCGTACTGTATAATAAGATAGAGCGAGACGCAGTGGGACGCGGGAGAGGCGGAGGAGTGACGCATTCCAACGAGGTCCACGAATTCGTAACCGTGTTATTAAAATATTATACAGTTTATTGGCTATCAAAACCAACAAGGCAAATAAAAAAGAAGTAAAATAAAATTACCTGTAGATTTAATCAAACGATGTATTATGTGAGATCAAAACAGTTACGATATAAATAAAAAATAAACAGCATAAATAACGCCCTTAGATTTCTAATTATAGCAAAATCCTAACAATTCTACCTGCTGCTCACGGATCATTTTCCTGGTTTCCCGCTGTAAAAATCTTGCCGCATCTTCTAACTGATTATCTTCTTTAAGCCTTGTTTCTGCGAAGGCAAGCAATTTGTATTTTAGCTCGTCCGGAAGCTTTTCGGCTATTCTTTCTGTTAAAAATGGATGAAATAGCTCAATATTCATTGTCTTTATGGTCTGAAAAACGCAGAAAACTTGATTCGCAAAGTCGACAAGATCACTCGGCGTATCTTCTGGTTTCGGCAAGGCGTAAAGACGATCAGTCTCGTCAAATACCACTTCACACGATTGAATGCTGTAAGTATTATCATCTGTTTCCTCCAAAGTATCTGGAATATCAGGAAAATGGGTGTACTCCAATTGCGGTTCCGTGCTTGAGCTACTCTGAGCTGTAGCGTTCAATTCTAAATTATTTCTGGCTAGCGTTTCAGAGGTTACGTCTATTGTTTCGATATTTTGCGTCTGCGTTTCCTGATCTTGCTTAACTGTCGTTCCGTTATCCTTTGTTTTAACTTTATTGTTTAAATCATCAAGAGTAGTGTTCTTAAATTCTGCTTCTAGAACGGCGATCCGAGCGGCTGCTAGCTCAACTTGCAGTCGAGCGTGTTCTTCCTTGGCGCGAGCGAGATGCAACATCATCTGAGATTGAGAAATCTTGCTTCCTTTAACTGGTGTCTTTTTTGACGACTGCATGTTTTTGGATGGGTGTTGTGTGGTGAACAACCGGGATAGCTTAAAATAATACGTTTCACGCGTACTCTCAAAGAGCAATAAACAACGATTGACGTGTCGCAGAGTTCTCGTGTGTCGTGCGCTTTAACTACTACACTTCTGCGCAGAATCGCAGATGTGGACACACTAACACGCTATCCTGCTGTTGAGTGCGTCCCGCTTCCCCGATAACTGGGTTCATGGATACAGGTACGCACACAATCACACGGGCGCACCGTGCAAAACAACCTCGACTTTATCGTCCTGATTACTAGGGTAACTTTACCTTACCACGCACTCCCGCGAGAAACACTGTCTATTCATCGCATTCAAAGAACTGACCATTGGGCCAACGAGTATCGATAACATCTTCTGAGTTGTAAACAGATTTTAAATAAATATATTTGCATTTAAAAATTATTAATTTATTGAATAACAGGCGAGGCTTATATCTCAGTGTTGAAATAACAAATTATAGATAATTGTTTGTTCGGTCGAGTTTGTTCTTGAAAGAGTTCAATGACTTTGCTAAAATAACATTCTCAGGCAACCTGTTCCAGTTGCGAATTCGCAATATAACGTATTTTAATCTATACTAATATTATAAAGCTGAAGAGTTTGTTTGTTTGTTTGTTTGTTTGTTTGTTTGTTTGCTTGAACGCTAGGATCTCGGGAAGTACTGGTCCGAATTGAAAGATTCTTTTTCTATTGGATAGTCCATTTATCGATGAAGGCTTTAGGCTATAGAAAATAGCTCTACTATTAATTGAAGCGGAGTATGAAACAATAATGTAACAAAATCGGGAAAAAATATTCCCCTTTTGAGAGTTTTCGTACGTTTCGTGCTTTGGCATGACACATGACAGCATGTGTCAAAGATTGCGTCATTGAATTTCAGTAATCTGTGCCTCGAATATACACCTTTGCTAATTTTTTTTCTACATCTGAGTTGGTACGACCAATTTCCGACAGGTGGCGTAGCAGGTTGCTGAAGAGGTTTTTTGTTTGAAATCGATATTCTCAGGAATGAGTGAACCGATTTCAGTCATTCTTTCACCGTTGGATATGTACGGGATCCCGATGAGTGCTATATAATATACCACGGGCGAAGCCGGGGCGGGCATCTAGTATAATATATTTATATAATATATTTAAAAAACAGTAAGTACACCAAGGAGGTTCAGAGTCTGAGTTTTTAACATATTTAAAAAAAATTATGATGCATTCGGCACCAAGGAGGTAGAAATAAATAGGTTGAATTGTTTTGAATTCAAAACGTCAGTACACACGATGTTCTAAATTCAAATTTACTTTAACCTCTAGAGGGTAAAAACGACTTTTGCGCCCTGATATCGAGGAGCAAAAGTACTCTTTCCGAGCTTGTGGGATGAAAAGTTTTTTATACGTCCATGGTATGTGTATACATTTCAGACTAGATTCTAATTCTGTTCCAAATAAATTTAAGCCCGATTCCGTTCAGTCGTGATTGAGCAATAAACATGCATAAATGTGCTACCAAACTTAAAACAACAATTCAAACTATCGCATTTACCTTGTAGAATTAGCGCGTTCAAACTAAAAAATCTCTTCAGCTTTACAATATTAGTATCTAGTAATACCTAGTAAATATTAGTATTCGTATGGATATCATACTATCCGTATCCTACTTACTACCAAAATACAAATGCGAAAATTCGTTTGTTTAGATATTTGGATATTCAGATATGTCAGAACAGATCGGGTTGAAATGTAGAATACAGTTAGATTAAAGTCTGCAATAGCATATATACGCCTACTTTTTTCCCGCGGGAAAATACAGGGCAATGGAATTGCGCAGAAAAACCCGTGAAGCGCTGTTTGTATACAGAAAAATAGGTTATAATAATTATTGTACATAAACAATATTTATAAATTAGCCCCCGATATGCGGAGCGCCGCGCGGGCGTCGCGACGTCATATTAAAAAAATTGATTACTCGACAATAAAGCTATATTTTACGTTTCTGTAAACGATGAGTTACTCATTGATATAATGTCCTATTTATAAAGAATCGAAATAAAGCCATCATTAATCATTTTATTTGTTTACATGTAGTTAAAACTTTCAAACCCATTTTGTGGGTTACTTGACAAGAAATAAACAGATATTCGTTTACAATGTAAGAAACAAGTATCTATCTATACTGTATAAATCGGTCACCAAAGTCTTGAAATAACTAAAGATTACGAGTTTGTTTTATATTATTTGTTTATACATTTTATCTTAATGTCTGTGTGTGTGTCTGTCTGTGGCACCATAGAGCTCAAACGGATGGGCCGATTTCAATGCAGTTTTTTTTATTTAAAAGTTAATATCCGTGCGGATGTTTTTAGCTATGTTTGGTTAATATAGATTCAAGATGGCCGCCTCCACAAAATGGCGGACATAATATTTCTTTACCACCTACCTCAATATGGGTATCAAATGAAAGGGCTTGACTAGTATAATGTTGTACAGATAACAAATCTAAGATAGTCGGGGGTTAATCAAAATTTTTAATTTTGTTCTCATTATTTTGCTTCTTCATTGCTTCTATAGGTAATGTCCTCTGATAGTTTACATGGTAATGTACATCACACACGTTTTTTATTTTTGTCATTCTCTTATTTTAGAAGCTACACACTTTTTACCACTTTGGAAGAGTCCCTCGCGCAAACTATTCGGTTTATAAAAAAAAAATGTAAGCAACCTCAATATCATTGTTGATGACCTATCTATAGATAAACCATACGTATGGGTTTGATCAAAAAAAAATTTGAGTGTCAGTTCTAAGTATGGTAAGTATAGTATATCTCTAAATTTTTTTGTTTTTTTTTTTCTATTTTTTTCAGATTAATCTGGTAATCTTATTTGCTGTTAGAATAACAAAACAAGACCTCAGAAAAAGTAGTTTTCTTGTTGTGAGAACATGACGTCTCGACGTACACGTGTCAAACCTATACACATTACCTAAAAAAAGTTTTAACCTAAATATCTTTTTTCCACGGCCTTCTCAAGACAAAAATCTTTTTATATATTACTCAGGGGCTGATGCTCAACATTTTAAGATATTTTAATGTTTAGACGCTATCTATCATTTCTTTTCAACTATTTAAAAGTATGAAAGTCTGCCATTGTTCTTAACTATCGAAAGCACATTTTTGCACGCTAGCATTAAGAGTTTATGAATTTCGTCGATAATGAGATATTTGGACGATAACTATTGGGACTCAAATATGTACGTCACTTAAAGTTCAAAGTTTACTACAGTTAAACGTCGACGTAATAAAATTGTCCCGCGCAATGCGCTGCATGCAAGCCTCGTTGTTCGCTACGGAAATCATCGAATTTGGGTGCCAAATGTTCCCTCAAGAATCCTTTATCTTTGTGTAATCGTAAAACACTGTGTTATTGGGAAATGATAAACTATGCGAATAACATAAATTGACAAACACATAATAAACTATGTAAATAATAAGCTATGTACTATATAAATAATAAGCTATGAAAGATGAATAAAACGTTTACGTAACAGCCGGGTGATACGAGGGTCAAACTGAAAGTTCTTAGAACTGGCCATATAATAAAAAATATATTCTATAATTTGAAAATAGAACTCTTTGCCAATATTACTGAGTATATACTTCATTCATTTGTCATTTGTTTTACGATTTGGCGGCAAATTGAAAATTGTCTGTGTCACGCAACGAAGTATTACAAATAGAAGCGTTATAGTCTAACAATCATGCAATAAATCACAGCGGAACTTGCACACATACACATATACCTACACTTCCATTTGTATTAATAAATAAGACGCGGAAGAAAGAGACAACATATCCAGAATATCGGTAGTTGGAAAGGAAAAGATATAGGTTTAGCAAACAGCATCATACCACAACACAATCTGCTGCCATGCTACTAATCGGGAGGTTTACCGCCGAACGAAACATGTCTTAGCTTTGATATTTCTCTCTCTTTTCTTTCCGGTTGAAATGATAGAGATCGCAATACAATGGCAAAGCGAAAGTCGATTTAGTTAGAAGGCCGATTCTCTCTTACACTCTCGTTCTAATCTGACTATATCCATCTCGCTCTATCCATTCGTAGGAATAAACAGCGAAATTAAACAACAAATAATTTGAAAAATAATTATAATGTTACTTACGCATGAAATGAAACATTTTTCTCTTAAACAGTTGCAGTATAATTTTTACAATGTCTAAAAACACAGGATGGCATTTTTCCTTCTGTTCACATCACAATGTTACCCGAAAATACCTGCAAGCGATACGGACTGCTCTCGACACTGGAGAGTGCATGACTGAGCCCGGCTAAGGTAATTACCTCGGTTTCGTCTTGCCAAAGTTTTGCTCGAGGAACTCGTCTATTAATAATAGGTCATTGGTGTCACGTCAACATGAATTTAACACGAGAAAATTTTCGTGCAATGATTTTTTATGACTTTCGATGTCATTTAAAAAGTCAACAAGAAAGTTATGATAGACTACGATTGGCCTTTCACGATGAAGCCCCATCTCGTGCGACTGTTTACAACTGGTTTAATGAGTTTAAACGTGGTCGAACTAATCTCACTGATGATTTACGTGAGGGACGGCCTTCTACGGCGACGACTGAAGATAACATCTGTGTTGTGCGGCGTATGATAGAGACTGACAAAAGAGTGACCTATCAGCAGATTCGGACAAGCTTAGGCATCGGTATGAGTCAAGTGCACAAAATCCTACACGAACATTTAGCGGTCAGGAAGCTTGCGCCCGGTGGATACCTCATAATTTGACTGAGGCTCAAAAACTCCATCGTGTGGATTGGTGCCGTAAAATGATTGAAAGATTTAACGGAGGTGACGACATACTAACAGGTGACGAAAGCTGGATTTACTGTTATGATCCTGAAACCAAAAGACAATCTGCTCAGTGGGTGTTTCCTTTCGAGGAGTTGCCAACTAAAGTGAAGAGAGATCGAAGTGCGGGGAAAAAAATGGTGGCCTCGTTCTTTGGAAGGATAGGTCATTTCGCAACAATTGTGTTAGAGGATCAAAAAACAGTTTCTGCAGAATGGTACACTACCAATTGTTTGCCACTTGTCTTGGAAAAAGTTCGAGAGAAACGACCTCGCAGTAGGATCCTCCTTCACCACGACAACGCCTCATCGCACACCGCCAAGCGAACGATCGACTATTTGGCGACATCAAACGTTGAATTACTGGGTCACCCGCCGTATAGCCCCGACCTCGCGCCTTGTGATTTTTATTTATTTACAAAATTAAAGAAAAACTTAAAGGAACGCGGTTTATGAATGCTGAAGAAGCGGTGGCTGCGTATCGCGATGCCATTGAAGAGACCCCTAAGGACGAGTGGGCAAAGTGATTTTCCCAGTGGTTCCATCGCATGCAGCGGTGTATTGACATGAATGGACAATATTTTGAAAAGATATAATAAAACTAATAACTGGCTAATGTAATCAGATTTTGATTTTCTAAGAACTTTCAGTTTGACCCGATTTCCAGATAGTTTTCGTAATTAATACTGCCTGCGAATGATAACAATAATAAACAGAAAAATGCCCCACACACAAACCGTAGACATGACAGTGTGGCGCAGAACTCTTGTATTAGTTCAGATGTTCTCCATAACTCTGTAATAACTCAGTTTGTTTGTGGTCATTTTTTAGCATAGCCGATTTCGCGCTTTTCTTGCTTGGTGAAGCGTTTTTCACTGATGAAGTAGCTTGTGCGGGCGGTAACGATGCCATTTTATCATTGCAAAAGGCAGTGAAAATAAAAGTTGAAAACACTTCGACCTATTGTCGTCGAAAGCTCAAGTGTAAATGACGTAATCGCGGTAAACCTCGACGTAATCAATGTTATTTGCCAACGCATTGCGCTGCATACAAGCCTCGTTGTTCCATGCGCTACGCTAATCACCACTTGCGATGAGTCATCACGACTCACGTCGAAGTCGTTACTTAAAGACCGCCTTTTGTGGTGCTAGTTCATAAGTGTTCTACTGTAATATTTCTGTTTTTGTGTTACAATAAAGAGTTATCTATCTATCTAAATGCCTGCTTTTGACTGACGACTTTTCCTTGCCGTCTCACTCTCTCTACTCTTACGGTGTTTCTACGCTGGCCAAATTCCTTTTCAACTTTTACTATGAAACCAATTCTACAAATGTCTTATAAGCTATAGGTTTCATAGTGTTAGTTGTCAAGGAATTTGATAAAACAGGAAAATACCCCACAAACAATATTTAGATGATAGGGTTGCGCAAATCTCCAGTACTAAGTACAAGAGGTCTGTGAAACGCTATACATCTATCTACTGTTTGTGGGGCATTTTCCTTTTCATGGATTTTCTTGGACGATTTTATTTATCGTCTTTGATGGTGGCCTTTTTAAATTGTTTTTCCAAAGCCGGCATTGCAAGAAATGCTTCAACTTTGGCTCGTATCCGAGCTTGGTTTTCCTCTGCGCGAGCAATTCGCACCGCCTGCTCCAAAATACGAGCCTTGAGACGCTGCTCTCTTTCTTTTTTCTCCTTGGTCTTCCGGGACTTCTTTTTCTCGACTTTTGCCGGGTTCGTCCTTTTCTTGTTTGATTTAATAGCTTCGGTGGATGGTACTGGTGCCATTTTGGAATTGCAAATGTTAGTGCAAATAAAAATTGAAATCCCTTTGATCTGTTGCAGTCGAGTGCTCAAGTGCGAATGACGTAATCGCGGTAAACCTCGATGTAATAAGTGCTATTGTCCCGCGCAATGCGCTGCATGCAATCCTCGTTGTTCCATGCGCTACGCCAATCACCACTCGCGATGAGTCATCACGACTCGTAACTCTTTGAGTTGTCGAGCTTGTCTTTTGCGACTTTTCCTTGCCGTCTCATTCTCTCTTACCGCGTACTACGCTGGCCAAATTCCGACAAGCTACAGGACATTTGTAGAATTGGTTTCATAGTTAAAGTCTTCAACCAATTTAATAAAACAGGAAAATGCCCCACAAACAATATATAGATGACAGGGTTGCGCAGATCTCCTGTACTGAGTACAAGAGGTCTGTGAAACTTTATGCATCTATCTACTGTTTGTAGGGCATTTTCCTTTTCATTTATTTTTTTGGACGATTTTATTTATCGCCTTGGATGGTGGCCTTTTTAAATTGCTTTTCCAAAGCCCGCATTGCAAGAAATGCTTCAACTTTGGCTCGTATCCGAGCTTGGTTTTCCTCAGCGCGAGCAATTTGCGCCGCCTGCTTCAAAATACGAGCCTTGAGACTCTACTCTCTTTCTTTTTTCTCCTTGGTCTTCCGGGACTTCCTTTTTTCGACTTTTGCCGGGTTCCTCCTTTTCTTGTTTGATTTAATAGCTTCGGTGGATGGTACTGGTGCCATTTTGGAATTGCAAATGTTAGTGCAAATAAAAGTTGAAATCCCTTTGATCTGTTGCAGTCGAGTGCTCAAGTGCGAATAACGTAATCGCGGTAAACCTCGATGTAATAAGTGCTATTGTCCCGCGCAATGCGCTGCATGCAATCCTCGTTGTTCCATGCGCTACGCCAATCACCACTCGCGATGAGTCATCACGACTCGTAACTCTTTGAGTTGTCGAGCTTGTCTTTTGCGACTTTTCCTTGCCGTCTCATTCTCTCTTACCGCGTACTACGCTGGCCAAATTCCGACAAGCTACAGGACGTTTGTAGAATTGGTTTCATAGTTAAAGTCTTCAACGAATTTAATAAAACAGGAAAATGCCCCACAAACAATATATAGATGACAGGGTTGCGCAGATCTCCTGTACTGAGTACAAGAGGTCTGTGAAACTTTATGCATCTATCTACTGTTTGTGGGGCATTTTCCTTTTCATTTATTTTTTTGGACGATTTTATTTATCGCCTTGGATGGTGGCCTTTTTAAATTGCTTTTCCAAAGCCCGCATTGCAAGAAATGCTTCAACTTTGGCTCGTATCCGAGCTTGGTTTTCCTCAGCGCGAGCAATTTGCGCAGCCTGCTTCAAAATACGAGCCTTGAGACTCTACTCTCTTTCTTTTTTCTCCTTGGTCTTCCGGGACTTCCTTTTTTTGACTTTTGCCGGGTTCGTCCTTTTCTTGTTTGATTTAATAGCTTCGGTGGATGGTACTGGTGCCATTTTAGAAATGGAAAAGTTAGTGCAAATAAAAGTTGAAATCCCTTTGATCTATTGCAGTCGAGTGCTCAAGTGCGAATGACGTAATCGCGGTAAACCTCGACGTAATAAGTGCTATTGTCCCGCGCAATGCGCTGCATGCAATCCTCGTTGTTCCATGCGCTACGCCAATCACCACTCGCGATGAGTCATCACGACTCGTAACTCTTTGAGTTGTCGAGCTTGTCTTTTGCGACTTTTCCTTGCCGTCTCATTCTCTCTTACCGCGTACTACGCTGGCCAAATTCCGACAAGCTACAGGACGTTTGTAGAATTGGTTTCATAGTTAAAGTCTTCAACCAATTTAATAAAACAGGAAAATGCCCCACAAACAATATATAGATGACAGGGTTGCGCAGATCTCCTGTACTGAGTACAAGAGGTCTGTGAAACTTTATGCATCTATCTACTGTTTGTGGGGCATTTTTCTTTTCATTTATTTTTTTGGACGATTTTATTTATCGTCTTTGATGGTGGCCTTTTTAAATTGCTTTTCCAAAGCTCGAATTGCAAGAAATGCTTCAACTTTGGCTCGTATCTGAGCTTGGTTTTCTTCAGCGCGAGCAATGCGCTGCATGCAAGCGTCGTTGTTCCATGCGCTACGCCAATCACGACTCGCGATGAGTCATCGTGACTTACATCAAAGTCGTTACTAAAATGCTTGCTATCAACTGATGACTCTGGCCTGAGTACCCTGAAGTGAGAGTTATAATTCTTTTCATTGATTTTTTGGACAATTTTATATATCGTCTTTGACGGTGGCCTTTTTAAATTGCTTTTCCAAAGCCCGAATTGCAAGAAATGCTTCAACTTTGGCTCGTATCTGAGCTTGGTTTTCCTCAGCGCGAGCAATTCGCGCCGCCTGCTCCAAAATACGAGCCTTGAGACTCTGCTCTCTTTCTTTTTTCTCCTTGGTCTTCCGGGACTTCTTTTTCTCGACTTTTGCCGGGTTCGTCCTTTTCTTGTTTGATTTAATAGCTTCGGTGGATGGTACTGGTGTCATTTTGGAATTGCAAATGTTAGTGGAAATAAAAGTTGAAATCCCTTTAATCTGTTGCAGTCGAGTGCTCAAGTGCGAATGACGTAATCGCGGTACACCTAGACGTAATAAGTGCTATTGTCCCGCGCAATGCGCTCCATGCAATCCTCGTTGTTCCATGCGCTACGCCAATCACCACTTGCGATGAGTCATCACGACTCACGTCGAAGTCGTTACTTGAATGTCTGCTTTCGACTTACGACTCTGACCTTAGTACCCTGAAGTGAGAGTTATATCTTTATCTTGTTACGAGTATACCATAGATACCGGGTTTATCCGATTAGTTACAATGTGTTACAAGAAGAGTGTTGCAGAGAGAACAGATCCTCGAGGTACCCCGGTATTGATACCTATTTGATGGCATATTTGCTATGAATCATTCTATACCTACATCTTGCGCATTTTATAGTGTCTTGTAGCTAATTTCGTAACTCTTTGAGTTGTCGAGCTTGTGTTTTGCGACTTTTCCTTACCGTCTCATTCTCTCTTACCGTGTACTACGCTGGTCAAATTCCGACAAGCTACAGGACGTTTGTAGAATTGGTTTCATAGTTAAAGTCTTCCAACGAATTTAATAAAACAGAAAAATGCCCCACAAACAATATATAGATGACAGGGTTGCGCAGATCTTCTGTACTAAGTACAAGAAGTCTGTGAAACTTTATGCATCTATCTACTGTTTGTGGGGCATTTTTCTTTTCATTGGTTTTTTTGGACGATTTTATTTATCGTCTTGGATGGTGGCCTTTTTAAATTGCTTTGCCAAAGCCCGCATTGCAAGAAATGCTTCAACTTTGGCTCGTATCCGAGCTTGGTTCTCCTCAGCGCGAGCAATTCGCACCGCCTGCTCCAAAATACGAGCCTTGAGACTCTGCTCTCTTTCTTTTTTCTCCTTAGTCTTCCGGGACTTCCTTTTTTCGACTTTTGCCGGGTTGGTCCTTTTCTTGTTTGATTTAATAGCTTCGGTGGATGGTACTGGTGCCATTTTGGAATTGCAAATGTTAGTGCAAATAAAAGTTGAAATCCCTTTGATCTGTTGCAGTCGAGTGCTCAAGTGCGAATGACGTAATAATCGTATCGCGGTACACCTCGACGTAATAAGTGCTATTGCCCCGCGCAATGCGCTGCATGCAAGCCTCGTTGTTCCATGCGCAACGCCAATCACGACTCGTGATGAGTCATCGTGACTTACATCAAAGTCGTTACTAAAATGCTTGCTATCGACTGATGACTCTGGCCTGAGTACCCTGAAGTGAGAGTTATATTTCTTTTCATTGATTTTTTGGACGATTTTATTTATCGTCTTTGACGGTGGCCTTTTTAAATTGCTTTTCCAAAGCCCGCATTGCAAGAAATGCTTCAACTTTGGCTCGTATCTGAGCTTGGTTTTCCTCAGCGCGAGCAATTCGCGCCGCCTGCTCCAAAATACGAGCCTTGAGACTCTGCTCTCTTTCTTTTTTCTCCTTGGTTTTCCGGGACTTCTTTTTCTCGACTTTTGCCGGGTTCGTCCTTTTCTTGTTTGATTTAATAGCTTCGGTGGATGGTACTGGTGCCATTTTGGAATTGCAAATGTTAGTGCAAATAAAAGTTTAGATCCCTTTGACCTGTTGCAGTCGAGTGCTCAAGTACGAATGACGTAATCGCAGTTAGCCTCGTCATTATTAATGCTACTATTCTACGGCGGAATGCGCTGTAGTTAAGCTTCGTTATTAAATGCGCTCCGCCAATCAACGCTCGCGGTGAATCGTCGCGACCCGTCGAA
This sequence comes from Ectropis grisescens, assembly GCA_017562165.1. Taxonomy (NCBI): domain Eukaryota; kingdom Metazoa; phylum Arthropoda; class Insecta; order Lepidoptera; family Geometridae; genus Ectropis; species Ectropis grisescens. The sequence goes on along the minus strand of CM029784.1, from coordinate 24,380,077 downwards.
CCTTCGTTACTTAAATGCTTCCTTTTAACTGACAACTTGTAACTTAAGGGTAGTAAACCTTATCCTTTTTTTTATGTCGGGTAAATACTTTTAGGTATGCCCACCATGCAGGGACATGGGGTATGTTGGGCTCGGTACCATGGGAGTCAACATGGTGCCCCCCTACCGACTAAAACCCCACAGGTTTCTCCGGCATGGCCAAGGTCAGGGTCGCGGGGTCACTTTTTGCACTCCCATCAACGACCATGATCCACCTGCCATCGCCCTTACGGGCTCACCTCGCGGTGGGTGAGCATCCACACCCCCGCATTTGGATCCTCAGGAAAGCCTATCCCTAGGTAGGGCGTCAGACGGCCCTTAAAGTCCGAGGCCCCAGGCCTTCGAGACGGAGTGTGAGCCTGAGCGTGCATTCAGGCTCGCCTCCGTGTCCGCTTCCGCCTTAGTGAAGGAGCGAGAGGTTTTTCGGGTCGCGCTCCTCCACCTCACACTTCCTCTCACTGTCAAGCATCACGGCGAAGATGGTCGGGAGCGAGAGGTCCGCCCTCAACAACGCGGCTAGGGATAGCCGCGGTTCCGCCTCTATGGCAGCGTCGCGGCCCTTGTCTTTCCACTGAGCACTCTGCTATCAGAGTGCTCGTGGAGGACCCTCACCTGGAATCTCAGCTTAGGACTTTTACTTGGTCGATATATCAGCGTAACCTTCCCAAGTCTTCCAGCCCTGCCCAACCTCTACATGCACTGCTCAAGGGGGTGAGGAGCGCGTGTAGAAGTTCCCAGCGCTGGTCGGGATTCGCCATCATACAACAAGATGCCACCAAGACAAGTTGTTGTGTGATGCCCAGGGTGCACCACGTGAAGGTTCTCGAGCCACGCAACCCCTAGTAAACCTTACCTTATCTTACTTTTTTGCTGTTTATCATGTTGACTTATTTCACTGGAAACGAACAAACCTTTCGATTTATTTTCGTGTGCTTTTTCTCGTATTTTGTCCGTTATTCTCGCGGCTGTTAACGAGCTCACGAGGATGTTGAGGGGGCAACCCAAACACTGCCGCCCTCGTTACCGCCGCCCAGACACCCGTGGTCATCCACGCCGTTCCTCCCGCTTCCCCTACCTCCCTCGCCTAGGAGATCCCGCTCTCGCTCGCCCATCCTCCGCCCCACATCGGAATCTCCGATACCATCCACCTCGGACGTCGAATTCCCCGATGTCGATGATGATGAGTGCTTCATCCCCGTCACCAACCGTAAGAAGCGGTCCAACCAACCAAGTCAACCTGAAGACCGTCGAAGCATACCGTGAGGTCAAGTCAGACCGCAACATCTCTGGTACCACAAACACGGTCTCGAAGACACGAGGGTTCGCGTTGTGTCCCTAAAAAATTTGAGACTTGGAACGTCCACGCGAACATAAAACGTCAGGGACTCAGTTACAACCATCGCCCACATTAAATGCGAAGAACCAAGATCCTTCTTGACCTAATCCATGTCATCATAGACATAACGATTGAGGGTAGGGTCATTTTCAATATCAAGACCATCATGGGTCTTTCGGACTTCTTCATTGACCCCCCCCCCCCCCCACAAACAGGAATACGGGCATGCGTTCCGTTTCTGTTCAGTGAAGCTGCGTTAAGTGCGCCGGAGGACACAGTAACTCCAAGTGCAAGAGCAAGCGGGATGACCCACCGTCCACCGTCTTGCATCCTCTGACCTAACGGCTTTTCGCGGGTGCTCGAAGTCCCTAAAAAACAGGGCTCTTCAAGCCCGCTGAATCACGTCGTCCCACCACCCAAGCCAAGAAACACTTTGTTCCCGTGCCAAGTCTTCAATCTAGCGCGTGGATGGCTCGCCGCCGCGCAAACCGTACCCTTGTCGCAGCCTCTGCCCAGGCCTCTGTCCCCACAGCGAAAGCGAACCCGCCCTTGCAAACCAACCGGCCCACTCCCAGGCCTCAGGCTCCCGCCTCTGCGCCTAATTCCGGGTGGAGGACTTACAAGCCCTCATGGACTTAGTTTATTCGGTGGACCTGGATGTAGTCCATGAGTCCATGTCATTGTAGCAAAAACTCTGGCAGGGCGCTTGACGCCCCGTGCGATCATCGCGTGCCCTTTGAGCGCATCCGCGACCTCCCCTTCCCTACTTCTGTCCCAGTAAGCCCTCGCTATTCTTAAGACAACCTCCAGAGCTTCCAATATCTTATCTTGTCTCTTGTCTTGTCTAAAGTCGTCTGCAATATTTTAAATACGTGACAGCCTAAATAAAATTAAACATTCAAAACACGTTAGCCCTGAGTCGCGCTCCCGATATACTAACATTGTAATGTTGCAACTTCAGGAGCGCGTTTCTCGCGTCTCACCCAGCACGCTCCGCACGATTGCCCCGTCCAGACGGCTTTTGACTTATATGACTTATCACTGTATGATTTAATAGACTGTGTGTACTGCTTAGGCGGTATCTACGTACCATCATTTTTTATTAAGAAATCATAAATAGAGTACCTATTTCAACAAGTCTAAGTGCAAGCATGTCTTTTACATCGAATTGTAATGTGACGAGTCTATGTCACTTTTTTTTTTAATTATTATATGTGAATGTTATTTCCATGACAACAAAAAATATCATTTTCTATTCTATACGTCTGTCTGTGGTCAGTGTGTCAGTTTCAGTCCCTGGGCAATGCCAAAGTATACGTTACACATAATGTGTTTAATTACTGTAGCATGATTTTGGCATTGCTTATTTTTAACCCCCGACCAAAAAAGGGGTGTTATAAGTTTGACGTCGATGTCTGTCTGTCTGTCTGCGTGTGTGTCTGTCTGTGACACCGTAGAGCTCAAACGGATGGGCCGATTTCGATGCGGTTTTTTTTATTTGAAGGTTAATATCCGTGCGAATGTTCTTAGCTATGTTTAGTTAATATCAATTCAAGATGGCCGCCTCCACAAAATTGCGGACAAAATATTTCTTTACAACCTACCTCAATATGGGTATTAAACGAAAGGGCTTGACTAGAAAAATGCTATACACTAACAAAAAAATCAAATCCAAGATGGCCGCTACCACAAAATGGCGAAATACATATCTTTTTTCACAACTCCTTTAATATGGGTATCAAATGAAAGGGCTTGACTACTAGAAAATTATACAGATAACAAATCTGAGGTAGTCGGGGGTTAATCAAAATTTTTAATTTTGTTCTTGTAAGCTATTGCATAGCTTTTATCGCAGGCCTTGAGCGCGGAGATCGTTTTTTTTTTTTTTTTTGTGAGAAACCGCTAAGAAAGAGAGAAATGGAAGACATAAAACCGTAACGAAAACACCTGCCACCCACCAGGCCATTCAACTTTAAATCTTATTGTTATTTTGACTTACATACTATATTTGTATAGCAAGCTGTGTTACATACGTTCTTATAGATATAATGTCGCAATAGCTTTCCCGCGGCAGTCCCTGACTGCCCGTCTTTTTTTTTTAAACTCACCCAATCGCTACGGAATACGGATCTTACGTATCTGCAAATCGGATCGCATACATTTGATCCGATTCTACATCTTCTCCGAAAATACGCATGAAATTTCAACAATTAAATTATTACATTGCATGTATTTCAAACAAAGCATAACTATAATCATATTTACATCTTACACACATATTTTGTTAAAGTAGCAAGCCTACTGCAACCACATTACAGCAAACAAAATTCATGAATAAAAAAAAATGGCAGTCATAGGAACTGCCGATAGACGTATAAACTTATAGCTGACAATTTGATAGCTTAATTTGGAAATTATGCGGGTGAAACCGGAGGGCGTGGCCATGAGCATGGCTATCTAGAAATGCTGACGCATTTTAGATGGCTAATGGCCATACTCCCGATTTTATCCGAAGATTTATTATCATTCCCAAACGTGGCGCTAGAATCCAATTCATAGCCCACAAAAAATCTGTCTCTGGCGCGCCAAAAGAAAGAAGTTTTCACTTCAAGAATCGATAGATGGCACATACCTGTTACATAACTTGATTTTTTTATCCGAAACCGAGTTTATGCTACTGGATATTGAATGGGCTGATGGATAGGAACATTCTTAACACCGTTGTTGGTTTGGTGAAGCTGGCTATATCTTTATTACTTTATATTTTCCGCATCATCAACACGCGTAAACATCATTGAGGTAAAAGTCATGAAACAATCTGTTGCTCACGTAAAAATTATTTAATATTGTAATCAGGAACATAATAATTGTAATTGTAATATTTTGGATAATACCAAAAACATTAGATATTTAGGCGTTATAATTGATGAAAAATTGAATTGGGGAGCGCATATTAAGTTTGTTGCAAAACGTGTTAGAAAATTGATACATGTTTTCAAAACACTAAAATTTGTAGCAGATGAATTGTTACTGATTCGCACCTACAAATCTTTAGCTGAATGTGTTAATAGGGTATTGCATAAGTTCCTGGGGAGGTGCCGGACAAACAATTATGCTTACGGCAGAAAGAGCTCAAAGAGCTCTATTAAAAGTTGCAATGAACCTAAGCTTTCGACATCCAACTACAACGTTATATGAAAAGTGCAAAGTGTTAACCGTGAGGAAGCTCTTTATTTATACTTTATTTGCAAGATATACGAAAATTAATCTCTTATAACCTGAAGAACGTCACTTTCAATTGGTTAATAGGCTTTGATTATGCTGATGGCGAAAAACTAATGAAAAAAGTGTTATAAGATACACATAGTCATTGTTTTCATTATATGCTTGGTAAATCTGATTTGTTTGAAATCTTTTTATTATTCATTTATTTATCTTGAAATGGGATTGTGTTAATTTTAATAAAATAATTACATTTAGTTAATAATTACGTTTAATTTTGTTGCTATTTTTGCTTTCTAACAGTATTACTTATTTGCAAATTAGTTATAAGTTTGTTTTTGTTCCTAAATTTTATGTTGTTGAACATCATATTTAAGTGATCAAATGGAAGACGCTGCCTTTTGCACCACAGTATTTATACTAAAGCAAAAGGCAGAGCCACATAATTAATTGTATTTGTATTTTGTTCAATAAATTATCTTATCTTATCTTAATTATCTTATCTTATTTATTACAATAATAAATAGTTTACTATTTTTTTTTCACAATTAATAGTTGATAGCGGTAATTTACCACCCACCTACTTAAAAACCGACTACAGACTACATGCCGTTTTATTTTCCGAATTCGATTCCATAAAATATAAAATATCGACATTTTTTGTAATTGTAATGACAAGTACAAGATCATACTCCGAATGCCTGATCAGTAAATTAATTATTAATTGTGTGCAAACTACAAAAAATTTTCGCGATTCGATTTTAATAGTGTATTCCGCAGCTCTCGTTCCGACCCGTTCCGAATACTAAATGGATATTTATGCCACGGTCCGATTCGAAAAAATAGAACCGATGGTGCATCCCTGATTGAGCGCGGGGCTGTGCGGTTGTATGCTTCACTACCTGCACCTCACCCACACATCTCAACTCGAGTATTGATAGGCGGAACGCATTGGACATTGGGGGTTGTCTACAGACAACATAGACTCAGGAGAATATTACTTATAACATCGAGAGCGCATCACGTGTTCAGGCGTGTTCGACGAAACTTAAAGCAAGCACCACAATTATTGAAGTTATACAAAATGTCGCCGGTTCCGAACCGAGCATCAGCGGTCAAATCGACGCGAGCGCCAGGAAGGTTCATAAAATGCGAAACTTTTGCAGATATGCAACGTAAATTGGAATTAGCCGCTAAGCGCAACGCAGAAGCACAGAATCGGAGATGGCGGATGGAAATCATGCAGAAAAATATGGAGAAGGTGACGATTAGTGAACCAAAACAGCAGGAGCCGTCGTCCCAACAAGGGGGCAGCGCACAGTAAATATTATTATTTTTGATTATTATCTCTGTTGTGATACAATAAGTGCCGTTTTATAGTGTGTGTGAGAGCCCATCAACAACACATAAAAGACTGGCGAAGTTGTGGTTAAGCTGCATACAGGAGCCAAAGATAAAAGTTGAAGTATTATTTTAATTTACTTAGTGTTCATTATTATTGTTAACACTATTATGGCGAACTGCGAAATGTTTACCGTGGTTGAATGGCGTGGTGTCCGTTATGCCCCAGTTGTTAACACATGCGATTTTCAATCATAAGATCGTGGATTCGGATTCGACCTGCAGCTTTGTGTATTTTTCCGAAGTGTACAATGTGCATAGAAGTTTTAGATCACCACTGCTTTCAACGCTGGAAGTAATCATTGTTAGGTCCAAAAAATTTCCGAAGTCATTCGACATCTGCCAATTTGCAGTGGGCGGGCCTGGTGGATTATGACTTTGGCTCTCTTCTTCCGAGAGAACTTCTTTCGTTAGTTTATTTATAGATACGAGTAAATAGATAAATTCTTTATTGTGCTTAAATAATAAAACAATATACAACACCTTAAAACAAAGTAAAGTTACTATGGCGCTAACAAAAAATATTGTTTATATGCTGTGTTATATTTTTTCGATGCTAAAGTTAAATTTTGCATAAAATGTATTCAATAAAAATACAACATCCTGATTTATATTTACAGTATTGGACAACAACTACGCTTTCTTTTTTGTAACAGGACCTGTACAAAAAAGGGACGCGTTATTGTGATCGAACAAATTTTATTCAAAATGAACTTTATAAACTGCAAAAATCATGTAGCTTAATATTTATATTGTCTCTGTGTATAAAAGTTGACGTAAGTATTCCTGCATAACTAAAATTATGTATTTTATGTCACCTATTTTTAAGTTAAGAAATATAATAAACAAAACTAATTATATGTTTTGTTTTATTGTTCATCATTTACAAAATAATTAGTGGACGAACATAAATATTCCCTAATGTTTGTGTGTATTTTAATTTTAAGGAACTTTAATTTTTACCGAGCCATTATATCAATAATTGTATAATAATAATTATTTACTTAAGTGTAAAGGTTTTTGATTGAGCAGAGCAGTTTGGTTTGGTGGAAGGTTAATTTTACATTAGATTAAATTTGTTTAATTTACTAATAAAATTCAGGTATAAGAATTTAAATTATTCCACAGAAACACTGCGCATCTATAAATGTAGAGAATGTAAAGACAGGGAAGCGTCAAAATTCGTAAATTTAAAAAAAATGATATATACCAAATCAGCTGTCTATTTGTTCAAACTTGTATATCGTTTGTTGTTGCTATTGCCCCTGAATATTATGCCATATCTGAGTGTTGATGAAACATAAATCAATGTCAATTTAATTGGGCTGGGCTTATTGACATTTTTCAAAGCATATGAGGGGTTTACGAATCCTGACTGAGCTATTTACTGCATTATTCACATACTTCGTTCATTTTAGTCGACTGTTTTATGTAAATTTGTTACACAACATATTTAACACAGTAAATAAATATAGCTCATGAAAAGCGTTCGGTGACGAATACGCTAGTTCCATGGTTTTTCACTCAAAATGTGCTCAATGGGTCTATAGAAGTTTTCACTTCAAAAGTTTGCCTACTATTATGGAATAAACACTGTGTACAGAGGTGTTACAACATTGGGCTAGTCCATTATGTAAAATAGGGGATCCAGAGGGTACGCCGGCCACGAATAAAGCCGCCTCTTCGCCGCCCGATTTATCTACGGACAAATCAGCCGTGAATGGCCCGAAATAAGGCTGAATATTTGATTTTTCGAGGAAGATTTTTGCGGTACGTATTTCGCTGTTTGTTGACAGGGAGATCTTATTGTTACAGAGAAGATTGGGTGCTGGTTTTTGTCGAGCCAACCGATCTTTTGTGAATTCGGATAAAATTATGTTTGTGTTGTTTCTATTGTTATTTTATTGTCTTGATTCTTGGGTTATTGTTTGCTGGCAACGCCGATTTAGGGAGATTTCGTGAAAGGTTTTATGGAGGGTTATTTCACTCTTATAAAATAAACATGAATTTGCGATGCCACAATGGCTTCATAGTGTGTTCGGAATAACACATCAGTTTTGATGTGTTATTCCAACAGATTTTTCATAAGTAGTATATAAATATAAATAAGCCTCGTACGCGAAAGCAATACATTTTATCCTTCTAATATTATAAATGTAAAGTTTTGGATGTTTGTAGCTCAATCATATCGCTGAACACACCTTGCTATAAAACACACTCGTATGTTAAAATTAACTACCTTATTCATAAATTTTATGCAATATTTATTATGCGCAAGTATTTCATTATTACGGTGCAAAAATATTTAAGGACGAAACCGCTCTATTTCAAAAAACATTTATCAAAGACATCTGTGAAGCTTCACTTTGCGATCGAGGTGGGTTAAGATATTAGCTCTCTCCTTGTGAGCAAACATCCTTCTTCTCCTAAGCCTCGAGACCCAACTGTAGGAGCAAAACTACCCGTTTATGTAACACGTAACGTGATCACAGTGAACGGCGGGTGTTCTCAAAACACGTTCAAAATTAATCAGTATACAAGTACGAGCCCCGCATTGGCGCCCGGAACAAATTAAAATCTTCCCCACTTATGGCTAGGGCTGTCCTGTGTTTTTTTCTGACTGTATTAAATAAATTCGTGGCTCGTCCCGAGTTTACCCAACTCTAATACCGTCATAAATCTTACACTAACGAAATATGCCGTTTTGTAAGGTTTAGGTATACACTATAAATATGTATAAATATGTTTGTATGTTTTGTACAGTAGTTTTAACCACTAATAGGCTTGATGGTAAGTAATGGTGCAGCCTAAAATGAATCCAATAATAAAAGTGTATAAAAATAAAATTCAGAATTTCTAAGTTATAACTAGTGGTCTAGTCGGTAGAACGGCAACTGCTAATCTGGAACCCCGGGTTCAAATTCCACGCGCACTACTACATTTTCGAAGTCATGTTTTGCCATTAACTTAAAATGGTCTAGGAAAACATCGTGAGGAAACAAACATGTGCCTAGAATCTTTCGATGTCATGTGTCATTCGCCAACCCGCATTAGGTCACCGTGGTAGATTATGGCATATATACTCTTCCAAGAGAGAAAGCCCGAATCTCAGTCGAACAATTTTTAGTAGGCTATTTTTGCTTATACTTATTTAACATTTCTGGATAAATTTCTATCAAATTAAGACAAGATCATTTGAAATAAACAAAAGCATTAAAAGAGAATCCTCGAAATAAGGCCCGTCCCTATGGAACTTTTTGTAGCGGTTGTGTCGCGAGTTTGGATCGATACAGTCACAATGCGATCTCTAGCAGCCTTAACCACGCCACGTTTCAGTTGCCCTAAGACACCTAGAAAAAAAATCCTTCGAATCGCGAACTCCTTATATTTTGGTATTGATTCAAAACTGTTTCAAATGATACCTACAATTTTGAAATCACTAGGTACTTGTCAAATTAAACAAATTCATTTTCATCATTACCTCATTCATTTCATCATTGGTATAAAACTGTAACTTCGTTGGCTTATTTCTACGCATGGTCACCTAGAAGCGTTTTGTAATTTGATCCCTTGATCAAAATACTTGATTTCACTATTTCCTATGTGAATTAACGTGAATGTGTGACCATCTGAAATACAGAAACTTGTTTTATAATTGAAAAACAAGACGCAATAGAAAAAACTATCAAATGTAACCCCTCATCCATATCGGATGGCATGACACAAATAGGATAAACGATTCGGTAACAAAAAGTTATTGTATCGGGAAAATGTGTCGGGAAAATATTGTAACAATATTCAGTCGTACGAGTGGCAGCCCTAATCCCCACGCGTCTGTAGATCGCTCCGAATCGGATGCAAAGTGTTTTCCGATGGCAACGCCATTACTTAGGCCCTATAAATTCTACAGAATCCGTATGTGATGAAAAACTGGAACTACCTTCACATTCTTCCTTCTTCACACGAAAGGTTTGAAGTATTATAAACATATGCGATTGTAGCGCCACACTTCTAATAGTATTGAGAAATGGTGGTTCTACAACAGATTTCTCCGAAATAATTGGTGGTGAGGAACATTTTTTTCCTTTCATTAATTTTCGCTAGAATTTTTTGACGCTTTTTATGTTTTACGTTACAAAATTGGCTGGTCTCTATATTCTGAATCATAATAATATCTAAAAAAGGCTTGATGTTTTAGATAGACCTTAGAATTTAATTAGGAACGAAACAGAAAGATACAATAGTTAGGGAGCCTAAGCGGGGATTTCGGGATTGACTCCAGCGCCATAGAACCTTGTAGGTGATTATGTCCTTCAACCAAATATGAGCCCCATAATTAAAGAACAAAAAAATCAACAGAAATTCTCGAGCGCTGCAAATTAATTTAGGGTGTATTAATTCCTTGTTAAAAAGTGTATATTACACTAATTTGACAATTTGAGAGTGACGTGTAAAGAAAGGGGAGTGCTACAAAGTTGTAAAAAACGTCATCTCAAACATTTCATTTCATTTCTCAGACATTCTCAAACGTTACATTTTTTTTGACGTGACAACGTCTTATAAATTGGTTTGCCGGGTGACACTTCAAGAAACTGCGTTACGCTCCTCCGCTCACGTTATGCGCTCACAACGAGAGCGAGTGAGAGGCACGCGTCCCTTCCACTCGGGCATGGTTAGCCCGCCTAAGAGCGAGAGAGACAGACATAAAAAGTGAAAGGCACGCGTCCCTTCCGTAAAATTATTTTAACACTCAAAGTCGTTGTCACGCAAAACTTTCGCCCGTATACCGACTTTACAGGCACCAATTTTTTTTTTTTATCTTGAAGGAAATAATTCAAAGGTATCAGAAAATAATATAACCTGACGATTTCCACAAGCCAAAGGAACAAAAATTCGAAAAAGTATATTTCACAATTTAAAACTCCATTAAGTGCCTACCTTTCCATTGGTGGGGGACCAATGAACAGGTAACATATATATACATATATATTTTTTCTTCTTATCTTCCAAGCTTTGCAACCCAATAGGTCTCTATGACGCTCGAGTAAATCCCCACTCTGCATCGTGAGCTCCCAAAGCTACCGCAGTCAGATAAAGTGTTTTAAAAAAAAATAGCAACAGTGCTTTCATAGTAGCGTTAAACGTTTAACGCAACCTTGATGCAAATCGTCTAAAAAGTTTTACTTCAAAAAATAGTTTTTAAGGTATAACGGTTACAAAGTGCACGCTATGAATTTAGAAATGCAAAGTGAGTGGTTAACCATAGGTGAGTTCTGTATCCCATTAGCTCTAAAGTGGCGCACCTTGATCTATGACTGGTCTCCTGCCTTATTAAAATTTTATCTAAATGCATTCCAAATGACCCTCCCTGACCAGAGTAACTTGGTAAGGTGGGGAAAAGCCTCTGAAAAATGTTGCTATACTTGTGGAGAGGCGATATGTACAGCAAGGCACATATTGGTGGGATGCAAGGTGCTCCTTAATGGGGGTCATTATTCACGGCGTCATGACAGAGTACTTGAAATCATACGTGAAGCCATGAGCCTTTCAGTAGCTAGAGCCCAAAAGGGATTGACGACAAACAAAAGACAAATCAACTTTGTAAAAGCAGGCTCAACTTCAAACTCCAGGAACAAGCCTTACTCAATCCTGGGTACAGCACCTGATTGGACTATTTTAATGGACACGTGTGAAAAGCACTACAAAAACCCAGAGGATGTGGGTGTTTCGTCATCCAGACCGGACATTTTCCTTTTTTCTAGAGCTACGAAACGCATAGTCCTTGTAGAACTTACCGTACCGTGGGAAACTAATATACCTAAAGACCACGCGATGAAACAAAATAAGTATTACGACCTCCTAAACGAATTAACAAAAAACGGCTATGTAGTTAGTTTATACGCTGTAGAAGTGGGAGCGAGAGGTATACCAGCAAAATCTCTCTATAACCTACTGTAAGACCTTGGCGTATCCAGAAGTGCAGTAAGTTCTATACTAGAACGAGTATCTAAAGCTGCACTAGTAGGCTCATATCAGATTTGGCTGGGCAGGGAGAGAAAAACGAGTGGTGAAGGTGAGTGTTGATGTACGTCAGAAAGGGGCCCCTTAAACCTACGCCCGAGTCACAAGTCTCGGGAACTACTCGAGTTTTTCTCTCTCTGCTACACGATGGACCCGGCACCCGCACGGTGAATCCATGGAATGCTAAGAAGATCGTCTCTGTTCAATGTAATGATTTCAATATGAGTCCAAATCATAAGTTTACGTACATGAAAACATAATCTTGCATTTCAAATAAAAAAAGGGGATTTTTAGTTTGTAAAGGTGCTTTCCTTTCGTAAAAGCCTTTTACATTAGTAGGTTTTAAAATATAATAACTTAAGCTTTAGCTGATTTTTTAAATTCAATTTTATTTAATACTTTAAATACGTACATAGTATGTTAATTTGGTATGAAAATTTTCGTGCGTAAAACAGTAATTTTTTAATAATTTATGTGTAAAATTTAAATTGCACGCCCGAAATCAGTAAACTGTTGTTTCTTTAACATTATTTTAAGGGTTGATTTTAAGGGTTGGTTTTAAGGAAGTGTACCATCTTATGTACACAGTTTAGCAATAAATGATTCTGATTCTGTATTTGTAAATTTCTGAAACTTAACGTGATTCGTCGTAGATTTCAGCGATTGTCGTGTCAATCCATCACAAAGATCCATTTTAAAAATACCATAAATTTCCTGGTTTATTGCCACTACTTAGTTATTGACACGGCGGTACTTAATGTCGAGCCCGATCGTAAATCAGACTAGTATTAATTACTTAAGGCGACCCTTCAATCTCATTCATGGTATTTTAGAAATTAGCTGGATTCTTTTTTATAGTATAGAGTGGCAAGACGAGCAAGACATGTGCCTGATAGTAAGCAACATGCCAGCCTATAACAGTACAGTGACACGCAGCTATTCTATCATGAAGAGTCCAAATCATTACCTAGCACCGCACTGCGCTCGTCACACGGAAATATGGGTAAGATATTTTATCTCTTAGCCCAGTATTTTTTCTAGAAACATTGGCCTTCAAACCGGATCACAGTAATGTGTGCGCGCACTACTGCTTAGCGGTAGAATAACTTGCAAAGGTGTGGTACTTCCTCAGGCGGACTCCCTACCACTACACTCTACTACACCACTATAAATAAATAAATAAATAATAGAATATAGGTTGAATCTAATGCTACTAGTTGAAACTGCAAACGTTGTTCTACCATGTGAAATGCTTGTATATGAGTGGCAATAAACATACAGTCCGCCCGATGGTAAGCAGTAGTCGTTTATGACTATTTGCAACATCAAAGACGCAAACGACTCTTCCCAGCCCACAGGTGTGTAGATACTCTTAATGGTCACGTGGTCAAGTGACGTTTCTTGGCATGGTCAATCAAATTGAGCGCCATGTGAGAGCGATTGCAAAAGTTACGAAAATAAGATTGTAGTGTTTATTATTTGTAATGCTTCGTAACATTGGGTTAAATTGGGTAAAATGGGTTTAAAAATATACCATTCTAATTATTCCATCACATATGTTGTGGAAAAATAAGGGGCACGTATTGTTTATTTAAAGATACAAGGTAGATAGACATATGGTTGCCTGGAAGAGATCGCTTTCAGCGATAAGGCCGCCCATTGTCGCACTTCTGTAAAATTTATTGTTCTTTTCGTTCTGTGTTAATTTTATTTGGTGTAACAGTATATCTATATACGTCATCAAACTTAAATGGAGGTTTGTGATGCCACGTCTTCTACAAACTAGCACTATGAAGAACCAACGAAACTTCCAAGCTCTATTAGCTTATTATTAGCTAAGTATTTTAGTCTGTATGTTTATTTATGAAACACACACTATTTACACAGTATTTACATTTTAGAAGCTGCCATGTTCGTTTAGAAGCACCCTAACTTATTCACGTTTAACAGCAACCCCCGACGTAAATATCAGCTTATAGCCCCTGAACCAAGACTAGAAATAATAAAAAAAGGCCCAGAGTACATGGTAATTAAAAATTTTAACGCATTACCAACCTATATAAGAGAAGAACAAAACGAAAAACAATTTTGTGAAAAATTAAAAAGAATATTGCTTACCAAGGTCTATTACAACGTCAAAGATTTTCTAGAAGAATCTCAATACGTTTCAACACGTCATTAACGCTACCTACCGGACAAAAACATGATTTTGATATTTTAGTCTAATAATAAGTTGTTGTGTAATTTTATTCTAATTGATTGTATTGCTACGCCCTGACAGGGTCATGTACACACTAGATTTAAGCTTTAAGTCAATGTTATGTACATGTTGCAATTGAATAAATGATATGATATTTTCTAATAATATAACTGACGAATTTATTTTTTTCGCATATCGCCTATTCCTTTAGAAAGGAGTGACATTGAACCTTAAGCCAATGTTCGCTCGACCCCGTTATTAATAATAATAATATAATGCTTTATTACACCCACAAAATGGTTACAAAGTTAGTCTTAACGTAATTGTACTTAAGAAACAGACTTTAACTGAACATTACTTACAACTACGCTAAACTAGCTAAATGGCTAAATGGTTACAAATATATCAAAGTGTAGTTATTGTGTGTGAACACGAAGTAAGTACGCGCCATTTTATGACGAATCCTCTTCAGTGCGCACTAAATCTTGTCTTTATCTAGTTCGGAACCTCGGTTGAATGACACGACGGTAGGTAATTCCTAGGGGAAGATGTTTTGTGTTTGTTTTGTCAGTGTTTCAGTTAGCCAATTAATTTTATTTAATTATTAGCACTAAATGAGACTTGTTATTTATATAGGACTTGCAATGCTCCGTAGATCCTGTTCCTGTTATTTTCCCGCGTCGAAAAGTAGCCTATATCAAGTAGCCTATATTATAAGTCACTTTCCGTATTTAAGGTGCAAGTCAAAAAAAAAAAAATTGTCGAAGGCCTGAAGTCTGAAAATGATATATTTGTTTGGATTCATTGCACATGCATTTGTTTATGTAATAAGTTTATTTATGTATTAGCATGTATTGGTACTAGAATGTATGTCTATTTTATTTTAGTCAATGATTAGTGTCTTAATTTTTTTTACCTTTTATAGGCTCACACTTGACCGCCATCTCGCCTGATGTTAAGCGACGATGCGGTCCACGATGGAGCGTGTTTATCTAGAAGAAACAGATTCACTCTCGATTTGAAGACACAAAGATTATAACCATCGGGGAAAACCCACTCAGGCAACTAACTCTTAACTCTTTAATTGATTACTCCCGTCTTTCTATACTTTAACTTCTTTTCCATCCCACGGTTGCCTGGAAGAGATCGCTTTTAGCGATAAGGTCGCCATTTGCTATTATATTTTAAGATTGTTTTTTTTTTAGTTGTTTGTATTGTTAAGTGCAATAAAGAGTTTATCTATCTATATACGAGGGTCAAACTGAAAGTTCTTAGAAAATCAAAAACTGATTACATTAGCCAGTTATTAGTTTTATTATATCTTTTCAAAATATTGTCCATTCACGTCAATACACCGCTGCATGCGATGGAACCACTGGGAAAAGCACTTTGCCCACTCGTCCTTAGGGGTCTCTTCAATGGCATCGCGATACGCAGCCACCGCTTCTTCAGCATTCATAAACCGCTTTCCTTTAAGTTTTTCTTTAATTTTTGAAAATAAATAAAAATCACAAGGCGCGAGGTCGGGGCTATACGGCGGGTGACCCAGTAATTCAACGTTTGATGTCGCCAAATAGTCGATCGTTCGCTTGGCGATGTGCGATGAGGCGCTGTCGTGGTGAAGGAGGATCCTACTGCGAGGTCGTTTCTCTCGAAGTTTTTCCAAGACAAGTGGCAAACAATTGGTAGTGTACCATTCTGCAGAAACTGTTTTTTGATCCTCTAACACAATTGTTGCGAAATGACCTATCCTTCCAAAGAACGAGGCCACTATTTTTTTCCCCGCACTTCGATCTCTCTTCACTTTAGTTGGCAACTCCTCGAAAGGAAACACCCACTGAGCAGATTGTCTTTTGGTTTCAGGATCATAACAGTAAATCCAGCTTTCGTCACCTGTTAGTATGTCGAACACAGCATTTGAGTCACCTCCGTTAAATCTTTCAATCATTTTACGGCACCAATCCACACGATGGAGTTTTTGAGCCTCAGTCAAATTATGAGGTATCCACCGGGCGCAAAGCTTCCTGACTGCTAAATGTTCTTGTAGGATTTTGTGCACTTGATTCATACCGATGCCTAAGCTTGTCCGAATCTGCTGATAGGTCACTCTTTTGTCAGTCTCTATCATACGCCGCACAACACAGATGTTATCTTCAGTCGTCGCCGTAGAAGGCCGTCCCTCACGTAAATCATCAGTGAGATTAGTGCGACCACGTTTAAACTCATTAAACCAGTTGTAAACAGTCGCACGAGATGGGGCTTCATCGTGAAAGGCCAATCGTAGTCTATCATAACTTTCTTGTTGACTTAAATGACATCGAAAGTCATAAAAAATCATTGCACGAAAATTTTCTCGTGTTAAATTCATGTTGACGTGACACAGACAATTTTCAATTTGCCGCCAAATCGTAAAACAAATGACAAATGAATGAAGTATATACTCAGTAATATTGGCAAAGAGTTCTATTTTCAAATTATAGAATTATTTTTTTTTATTATATTGTTTATAAGTGGCCAGTTCTAAGGACTTTCAGTTTGACCCTCGTACGAGTCATATACTCAAATTTGTTGTGTAAATGTCTCAAATTGCAATTCAGCATCGGCTGAGCAGGTCAGATTGAAATTTAGAAAACAGTTACCACAGATTTCTACAACAAAAGGCAGATGGAACGTGCGGAACACAGATCCTAAGGTCCAGAAATCAAATATCAAACGCCAAAGCAAATACAAACTCCAGTCAGTACGAAACGGACTTCCGTCTCGTACGGGAGTCCCGTGTGATTTTAAGTTTTGTACAAGATTATGCCGTCTTGTGTCTTCAAACATTGCAAACATTGTTCCCAAAAATAAGAAAAGGAAAGAGGAATATCATTTCATAGGAAAGTTTGAATATTTTTACTGCTTTTTGTATAATTTAGGCGATTTCATTTCGATTGATGAATAGAAACACAACACCTCAACGAAAATTGGTTAGTGTTCCTGTACTAAATTGAAATTATTTTCCCTAAAGTTAAGGTAAAATATAGATTATGATTTTTTTGAAGATACTCGTAGACCAAATTATTTATGTAAGTACTTAAGTAGATTGTGTTATTCTATTTTAAACCCTATTTTTATAATCGTATTTTTTTAATTTAATGTCAATCGATGCTTAGCACAAATCCACGTCATTACTAGTGGTTATAAAAATACTAATAGGGTTGATGAAAACTATAGTTATGAAGCAAGTTTTAATACTTGTAAGTAGGTATAGTGGAGCTTAAAAAAGTGAGCGAGTTCTTTTGAGAGATCTAATCGTATTAATCAACCTCATGTTATCTGGTCGAGTCAGTAGTGACATTGTCGAAGTTTTATACGGTGCTAATTTGTGCGTACATACTTACCCAAAAAAGATGTTGGGATTAGGCCAATCGCTGTTGGCACCACATATACTGGCCTCGCTGCCAATGTGGGTTGTAGATATAAAACGATGCACTTTCGAGCTCCCTGTCCCAACAAACTTGATTTTGGTTCTCTGAGTGGACGTGAGGCTGCTGTCCTGACTTCCTTTGTCCAAAATTGGAGAGAGGACTGTTAAAGGTGTACGTCAAAAGAGCCCCGTTGTCCGAAGTGAAGAATAAAATTCTTGACTTCTACAACTTTCTTTGGCAATGTTATGGCAGACCCACAAAATTATCAAAACAATCCTATGCTATCTTCCGTTGGCTATCAACTTGGTGAATCTTCGGCCATGAGACCTTCGCCCTGGCCATTCGCTCTATCATTTAACGTATCTAGTCCAATATAAACGTTAGGTATTTGGCCACCCGAACTAGCCGGTTTCCGAAAAGGCTATAGTACCATAGACCACATCCATACGCTTCGGCAGATTATACAGAAAACCGAGGAGTATAATCGGCCACTATGTATAGCGTATGTGGACTATGAGAAAGCCTTCGATTCCATCGAGACCTGGGCAGTGCTTCAGTCTCTCCAGCGATGCCGCATTGACTATCGCTATATCGAAGTGTTGAAGTGTATCTACAGTAAAGCCACAATGTCTGTCCGATTACAGGACCAGTGCACAAAACATATCCAGCTACAGAAAGGCGTGAGACAAGGAGATGTTATATCTCCGAAACTGTTCACTGCCGCGCTGGAAGATGTTTTTAAGCTACTGGACTGGAACGGATATGGCATTAATATCAACGGCGAATGCATCACTCACCTTCGGTTTGCCGACGACATAGTCATTGTGGCGGAGTCGCTGGAGGACCTCGGTGCTATGCTCAGGGACTTCAGTAGAGTATCCCAACAGGTAGGTTTGAGGATGAATATGGACAAGACGAAAGTCATGTCAAATGTTCATATCTCACCTGTACCGGTTATTGTTGGGAATACCACACTCGAAGTTGTTGACGAATACGTCTACCTGGGTCAAAAGATCCAATTAGGTAGATCCAACTTCGACAAAGAGGTCCAGCGAAGAATCCAACTCGGATGGGCAGCGTTCGGGAAACTTCGGCACATCTTTGAGTCCAGAATACCCCAATGCCTATAGACGAAAGTCTACCAGTGCGTGTTGCCAGTGATGGCTTACGGAACTTAGACGTGGTCCTTAACTGTGGGCCTCATAACGAAGCTCAAAGTCACACAGCGAGCTATGGAGAGGGCTATGCTCGGAGTCTCTTTGCGCGACAGAATCCGTAATGAGGATATTCGCAAAAGAACGAAAGTGGCCGACATAGCTCAAAGAGTAAGCAAGCTGAAGTGGCAATGGGCAGGCCACATCGCTCGCAGAACCGACAACCGATGGGGAAGAAAGGTTCTCGAGTGGCGACCACGTACCGGAAGACGCAGTGTTGGACGGCCTCCCAGTAGATGGACAGATGACCTCATAAAGGTCGCTGGAAACCGCTGGTTGCAGGTTGCGCAGGACCGTTCGTTGTGGAAATCTAGGGGGAGGCCTATGTTCAGCAGTGGACGTCTTGCGGCTGATGATGATGATGATGATTTGGACGACGAAACTTTGGGTGGCGATGTGAATAATGTTCAACTGTTTACAAAATTCTTAGACGGTTTTCGTTGGTTTGTATCAACATTTTTGAAGAGGTGAACTTTTCATTTTCGACACGCGTCCAGACAAAGATTGGATATTAAACAATTTGAAGGATCTTGCCCCACAACATCAAATAAGTTGACAATGATTCTCTACACCTCTTGAGTAGAATTTTCTGTACGAATATTCGAATTTTTAGTTGCATTCAAAATCAAAATTCTTAACTTCATAGGATGGGAAATAGTAATAACAAGAAATCTTTCCATAATATATAATCGGTGTAATAATAAATTATTTTAACATTATAATATATGTGTTTATTGTACGCGAAGATTTCCGAAGCTAAGACAACAATATAGTGGGATTTTTTTCTTAAGACTGGGAACATTACACGCACACCAACGTGAGTAATTTGACAACGTCGGTGAGAGCTGTCACGCATCATAACTAATTACAATTTTTTTGTAATTTTGTATTTTTTACAATTACTAATTTGTTTTGTACTGGCCTCACAGTGTCGTTCACGAAGGTTTCATCTGTTTAGAAATCTGTGACAGTTACGTTATGTTTGGAATAGCAAATAACTTAGTTTTTTTATCAAAGTAAAGATTGACGAGACGAGCAGGACATGTGCCTAATCATAATCATAATTAATTTATTGATAACAATTGTTACATATCACATAACTTATTGTTAACAATGTGTAACTTATTGAATTTTCCACATTACATTAGCTATTAAAACTATTCAATAATTAGAATATTTGATTCAATTTAACATTAGACAAGCAACACGCTAAGCAACAGCACTGTCCATAACAGCACAATATCATAAAGGTGCTGTAACATGAATAGTAGGTGCTTGTACCGTCGCACCAATAGGTGGCTGTCTACACATATATGGGGTAAAACGTTAAATTAAAGTTACGATGTTCGTGAACAAGAGAGAGTGAATATCAAGCACCACGTACCTGGGACTGCTCGTCTCTTCGATTCTGTTTCCTCGAATCGTTATTATGCTGCGTTCACTTCGAGATCGAACATTCGAAATATACGTTCCTGTAGTTGGTTCTCTTGATGTAGCTGACACAAATTATATCACAGGGATGACAAGGCGTTGAGCACTTTATAAGGAATTTTACTTTCCCGTGGCACTACTGGTAGTGCAACGGGTAAAAGCACATTACCTGTGACACTACTGTCGCTGGTAGTGTCACAGGAAATAATATTTCCCGTGAAACTACTACCGCAATAATGTTTCCCGTGGCATGTGTGGCTATTTTTCAATGAAGTTCCACGGGAAAGTAAAATTTCCCATGACTCTACCAGTAGTGCCAAGCGGTAGTGTCAAGGGAAATAAACGGATTCTGAGTACTTCCTCCGAGTTGAACTCCCAAATTACAGCTGTTTAGAGCTGTGTCACAGATTAATAAAGTTACTACGTGCTGTGTCTTAAAACTACCCTCATGTTAAACCATCGCAAAATTAATAAAACGCTAGTGAGAACGATACAGTACTAAAATTATTACCTAGTGTTGCACTGCGCTCGTCGTCTATTATAATATGGTTTAACTTTGCATGCTGCAATTTCTAAGTTGGAAGCTCTTCAAACCGGAACACAGTACCCAATGGTTTCACACTACTACTTGGCGGTAGAATAACTGGCAAAGGTGTGGTACTTCTCCAGGCGGAATTTACAATTAGTCCTACCACCACAAGTTAGAGACGATTTTCTTAGCATTCCATGGATTCACCGTGCGGGTGCCGGGTCCATCGTGTGGCAGAGAGAGAAAAACTCGAGTAGTTCCCGAGACTTGTGACTCGGGCGTAGGTTTAAGGGGCCCCTTTCTGACGTACATCAACACTCACCTTCACCACTCGTTTTTCTCTCCTGCCCAGCCAAATCTGATATGAGCCTACTAGTGCAGCTTTAGATACACGTTCTAGTATAGAACTTACTGCACTTCTGGATAAGCCAAGGTCTTTCAGCAGGTTATAGAGAGATTTTGCTGGTATACCTCTCGCTCCCACTTCTACAGCGTATAAACTAACTACATAGCCGTTTTTTGTTAATTCGTTTAGGAGGTCGTAATACTTATTTTGTTTCATCGCGTGGTCTTTAGGTATATTAGTTTCCCACGGTACGGTAAGTTCTACAAGGACTATGCGTTTCGTAGCTCTAGAAAAAAGGAAAATGTCCGGTCTGGATGACGAAACACCCACATTCTCTGGGATTTTGTAGTGCTTTTCATACGTGTCCATTAAAATAGTCCAATCAGGTGCTGCACCCAGGATTGAGTAAGGCTTGTTCCTGGAGTTTGAAGTTGAGCCTTCTTTTACAAAGTTAATTTGTCTGTTGTTTGTCGTCAATCCCTTTTGGGCTCTAGCTACTGAAAGGCTCATGGCTTCACGTATGATTTCAAGTACTCTGTCATGACGCCGTGAGTAATGACCCCCATTAAGGAGCACCTTGCATCCCACCAATATGTGCCTTGCTGTACATATCGCCTCTCCACAAGTATAGCAACATTTTTCAGAGGCTTTTCCCCACCTTACCAAGTTACTCTGGTCAGGGAGGGTCATTTGGAATGCATTTATATAAAATTTTAATAAGATACAGAACTCACCTATGGTTAACCACTCACTTTGCATTTCCAAATTCATAGCGTGCACTTTGTAACCGTCATTTTCGTCTTGTTGTAGAAAGGTTTTTACCATGTCTCGGTCTTCCCTTTTTTTTCTCGCACCCAACCCAGCAGTATTTACTTGTGCACCTGCCATAAATTGTTTATGGAATTGAAGTCTAGATTCCAGGTCTGAAGCAGTTTTGTCTTTTGGGAGAGATGTAATTAATTCGTCTTGCGACTTTCCCAAAACATGCGTTTTTGTAACTCTTAGGTGTTTGTAAAGTTCAGACGGTTTCTTTAGTTTCAGCCCAAAACTATTGTGATCCCTAAAAGAGTAGAGGATCAGCCGGATGTGCCAATCCGAACCATGACTTCAATATCTTTATGACATTGGCATCTAGCTTTGCCAGGAGAGTTTTACCGATGTCATATACTAGGAAAGGCCAAGTGAGACGTGATGTGAGGTAGTTGTCATATATCCATGCTTTTTTGATATTGCTGATAGGCTGCTGGTCTACCTTATTGAGGTTGTTCATGAAATTTTCAACAACCACCTCTAATGATGGTGTACGTCCTTTGTGATCTATCTTTCTACCAAGAAATTTGAAAGGCACTGCCTCTGCAATTGTGGCAACTCCTTGGCCACTTATGGAGAGTCCCGGATCGTAAGACGTATATTTGGTATTTCTTCTACCCAGACAAAGACAATGACATTTAGATGGTTTTGTCCTCATTCCCTCCGTCCATGTACAGAACAAATACAGAATTACAGAAAAAATACCGAACTATACGGGTAAAACCATTGTGCACTGCTAGTGGGAAATACAGACAAACAATCTAAGACTGAAATTAATCACAAAGCAGTGTGTTTAGTAAGTTAGTTAACTCAGTTCGAAACTTTATGGTTTTGATTAATAATGAGACAGCGTCTGTGCTTGAAGTGACGCGTACTTTGTACACAGGGTTATGCAGGAAGTACATTTATACCGAAAGGACCACTTTAAATGTTGTTACTGAGCCGAAATTACCATTTCAATCCTACTAGTATCATAAACGTCAATGCTTGTATATTTTGACTTGGTGACTTGGACTTGGTGAAAAAAAGACCCAATTTTTGTGAAATCAACGTTTACGTCGTCCAGATAAGCAAATTTTAGTTTTTTGTTGATAATTCAAAAACCACCACACAGATATTGTAAAATGTACACGGGACCTCTGAATTATTATATACCAAATAAAGTAAACATTAAAATCGATTCACAATTTGCAGAGCTATCGAGTAACATTCATGATAGAAAAACACAACCGGATTGAGAACCTCCTCCTTTTATGAAATCGGTAAAATAACAACATCTTCAAATTATATTATCTATGATATAGGAGCTATATAGGAGAGGATGCTATAGGAGCTCGATCCTTGTAAAAAAGGTTCTGAAGCCAAAATCTACCATGCTGGCATCTACCAAGTAGGTTACAGGCGGGTGGCATTTTTAGACACGTGTTAAAAAAATACGGCTTGAATGACAACAACCCTGGCTTAATCAATGGCTTATGGCAAATACCTTGACGATTTAATACCACCTTGTCTTTTCTCTATCAGATTGCTCGTAGGTTGAAAAAGCTACACCGTGTCATGGTCGCCGTTCTAATGACTCGAACGAAAAGGTTTAACTCTACTATCTTATTAGAACTCTAGGCTGGACAATTCGTTGCCTGAGCGTTTACAAAATACTACTGTAAGCAAATTATTGCTGAAATACGTAACCTCCAATTTGAAGGCTTCTCTCATAAAGCTAAATAATTATGCGTTTTAACTATTTAGGTATGAGGATCATTACGTATAGATACACCGGAAGTGCAATGAAACCGGGATTAACCGGATATAACGTAAGCCCGGAACTAGTTCAAGCCGGAACCGAGCCGGCTAGTCCTCGGCAGTTAGGTACTGCTTGTTTATAAAGGCTACAAATAATTAGATAGACAATGGTAATAGATAGTACTTTATCCTACACATATCGTTTTAATCGTTTTAACAAGAACAAAATTACTGGTCAAGCCCTAATTTTAAATAAAATAATAATAAAAATAAAACCCTTAATTTTATGATTTAGCGGGAAAATTCAAAATTACTTAATTATTGTATATTGACTCATCGAAAATACAAATAGTTTTGAATAATAAAAAATTGGTTGCCTGTAAAGTCGGTATACGGGCGAAAGTTTTACGTGACAACGACTTTGAGTGGTAAAATAATTTTACGGAAGGGACGCGTGCCTTTCACTTTTTATGTCTGTCTCTCTCGCTCTTAGGCGGGCTAACCATGCCCGAGTGGAAGGGACGCGTGCCTCTCACTCGCTCTCGTTGTGAGCGCATAACGTGAGCGGAGCGTAACGCAGTTTCTTGAAGTGTCACCCGGCAAACCAATTTATAAGACGTTGTCACGTCAAAATATTTTTTTTGTGGTCAAGACAGCGTCAGAGTCAGAGTCAGAGTCGTCAGAGTGAGAAACAAGCGTCAATCTTCAAAATTTGAAAAGAGTAATTCCTAAAAATCGTTAACATCCCTATTTTATTTTAGTACTTCGGTGATAAAATAGGTTTTTTAACGTTTATATAAAAAAGGATCTTCGAAATGTATGTACGCTCATAATTTTTGAATGACTGCACCAAAATGTATGATTCTTTGTTTTATGTATTCATGATTGTCGGGAAAACGTTTGTATGACAGAAAATTTTGAAAATTATGTCGAAAATAACATGGTGGTACGAAGTTCGCCGGATCACCTTAGTATATGATATAAATTAGTTTTTTTTTTGTTTTTCAGTTCAACGGCGTGTGGGGCCTGCCGGCGGTAGTGTGCGACTGTTACATCGCGATGGACGTCACTTGCTCGACTTCCAGTATATTCAACCTCGTCGCCATTTCGGTGGACAGGTCAGTTTATACGCTTTGTACTTTTTAATGTGATAACTTCCTTTGGCGCTCCACACACATATTTTTCGTGCGCTACGATTTGAGATCAAGCGTCAAGCTCGTATATGATAGAAATTTTCTGGTGAACTTGGGACCATAGATAGCTATTTAGGTGAGGTGACCATGCTTAGAAGACCTTATTTGGATGACAATGCTTTGAAGATTTTATTCCAGACTAGTAGCGCCCTCCGATTTCACCCGCGTAGTTTTTAAAGTGACCTATCAAATTCTGAGCTATTAGTTTTCATCTATCGGCAGTCCCTATGATTGCCAATTTTTGTCATTTTGCTATCTATATAATATGTTCGTTTACATAATCATCTGAGACCTTAATCTCGTTTGATTCCGCAACAGCAGGCGTTTAGCAAATCTGTTCCCATCCTTTACCCGTATTTATTATTTACCCACTGTATTGACAATCGATAAGACATTTTACGTCTTTGTGAATTCAAGGACAACCTTCAAAAGGTAACCAAACTTGAGTTAACATCAATATTTAA
Organism: Ectropis grisescens; assembly: GCA_017562165.1. Classification (NCBI taxonomy): domain Eukaryota; kingdom Metazoa; phylum Arthropoda; class Insecta; order Lepidoptera; family Geometridae; genus Ectropis; species Ectropis grisescens. The sequence continues at coordinate 24,354,721 of CM029784.1, read as the reverse complement.
CGGCGACTAGTGACCGGCCGAAGATTCTGTTTCGGTTTCGGCAAGCTATGACAAAAAGCTTCGGTTTCGGTAAAAATCTACCGATTCTTCGGTCACACCGGTACTTTTTTTTCGGATGAGACATTTACAGAACTACCAATATTATAACGCAAAATTTTGTAAGAATATTTGCTTGTTACTTTTTCATGCAAAAACTACAAAAGGGATTTGGATGAAATTTGATACACAGATAGATAATGGTCTGGAATAACACACAGCTTATTTTTTTATCCTGGCAAAATTACGGGGATGGGAACTACGCGAGTAAAACCGCGGGGTGCTGCTAGTGAGTAATAAATGGAAAAAATGTCAACTTACGTGCATTGACATTGACATTATTCTCTCGCATAGTGCTCATACTGTTAGGTCTTGAGTCCTTCTCTTTTAGCGAGAAACTTAAGGCCATAGTCCACTACTGCACAGTACTGGATGTGGATTGGTGGATGACGCGTATCCTCTGAACATATCTAAGAATATGCGTGTTTCCTCAGGATGTTTTCCTTCATCGTTAAAACTACTGATGATGCCTAATTCGTACAACTGAACTAGAAAAAATGCTCCGATTTCGGCGGGATTCAAACCTGATGATCATACGATTGTGAAATTAGACGTTCTTAACACTTTTGATTATTTTTATTCCTGTGTGTATTTGAGCCGGTAAGTTTTAAATAAGCCAACTTTCAATTTACATAATTTTTATTTTCTCCAAAAAACAAACACTGGCTTCAATTTAAAATTAAATTCAGGCATACCACTAAATTCAATAGATTGCTTCCTATTACACTACGTCATCGAGGTAATGAAAGTAAATTTTAGTTGTTTTTTGTCAATAGTGCCAAATTGCCGCTACACCGATTTCGATAAAATTTATATGGGAGACTACCTCTGAACTAGACAAAAATAACCATCAAAATCGATCACAATTGACGGCGCTATCACGGAACATACATAAAAAACATAGAACCGAATTGATAACCCCGTATTGTGGAAGTTGGCTAAAAAAATATATTCGATCGAATTGAGCAATTTTATCCTTTTTTGAAGTCGGTTAAAAAAGGTTTTAATCACGTTTGAAAAAGTTTCGGTTTCGGCAAAAATAGAATAATTACCGAAGGTTCGATTTCGGCTTCGAATTCGGTAAAAGCTCCCATTACGATCGGACACCAAAGCGACCTTTTCACAATCACACTAATTCCCGTCACTAGAAGTTTTGGAACAATTTTGAAGGGCCTTTATTGCGACAAAGTGGTATAAATACCTTTTCCTCCAATATTTACTCGGCGCCTGGGAATGAGGGCTCTGAAGGGAGGTATGGGCCATGGAGCTCCTCAGCAAAGGGGTAAATGAACCATGATCTGTTCGCTATCATTCATGGGTCACCGCATTATTGCCTCGTCTTGCAAAGTTTTGTTCATCGTCTTTGTTTACATTAGCTAATACGAGACTACGCAAAATCTTCAAACGACTTCAAAAAGGATCATTAATCTTTTAACACGCTTTTTTATCATTAACTGACTTTGAAAGGGGATAGGGCTGGGTGGCGGGCTAGGGGAGATTTTTGTCCAGCAGTTGACTTTTAGATAGGTTGATGATGATGAAAATTAAACGTAGAATTAAACGTCATAGGTGGACTCTTTGCAGAGGCCGCCTGGGGAAGTATATTATCATCAAGTTAATTATAATAATAGTCATTTATTTAAGTTAATTATTATTAAACAACAAATCCACAAAATAATTATAGTTATTATTATCATGTTGTCTGCGACTGTTAGACCTACCTCCAATGCCACGTCAAGTTTACATCAAGTCTTCATTACCAATGTACCATGGGAGGAACCACTGCCTTCCGAAATGCTGTTACGACTATATAGGTATAATTTGGGGCATTTTGATTGAAATGGGTTCACATCAAGATTTTCTTATCTTTAACAGTGTGAAATGAAATGTTGTGTACACAGATTGCTGAAGGTTTCAGTAATCACCTCAAAGAATACTTTGACTGGAAGCAAGTCAAACAGTCTTATGTTGGGTCTTAAGCTCTCATGGTCGAGATCATACTTCGCATAAAATTGTGGTTGTTTTAAATTAATGATAGTGTTTCTTTTTATTGTATGAAATATAGTTTATTTATTTCAATCTGCACATTAATAAAAAAGTAAAATTATAATTAACATAATTTATTAATGTGTCATAGATCTATATGTACCTATATTGTGTTTCAGAGTTAATTAACTGTGCCTATGTTAATTTTGAGGATGATAAAAAAAGATTGGATGAAATTACGTAGGTAAAACATTATTGTATGTTCGCGAAGACAAAACTGTTGAAACCATTATTGTATCCACCTACCATCTATGTACACAGTTTATACAATAAAGACATTCTTATTCTTATTCTAATCTGTGATTGTGTATTCTGGTTTATTTTGAAGTGTTTTATCCCGCAGGTATATAGCAGTAACGCAGCCAATAAAGTACGCGAAGCACAAGAGCAACGGGCGCGTGTGGTGCATGATCGGCGTGGCGTGGCTGGTCTCCGGCGCCATCGGCTCCCCCGTCGTGCTCGGGCTCAACAACACCCCGGACCGCCGCCCCGACCAGTGCCTCTTCAACAACACCGACTACGTCATCTACTCCTCGCTCGGATCCTTCTACATCCCCTGCATCATCATGATGTTCTTGTATTATAATATTTTTAAGGTGAGGCAGTTACTTACAACTTGTTATATCAATACTGCACTGTAGTTATTATTTTATCGCTTGTTCCATACCTTTCCGATTTATTATACTCGTATCAAGACTCTAGGTTATTATCATTTCTTTAAGCTCTGAGTTATATTCAAGAGTATTTTTCGAATACGTATCAACACAAACAAACCTTTAAATTTTTGACTATAGCTTACTAGCAGTCGTTACTTTCTCGTGATAAAAAGTAGTAGTATGTTTATGGAGCTCGGGCTCAACAACACCCCGGGTCGCAGCTCCAACCAGTGCCTCTTCAACAACACCGACTACGTCATCTACTCCTCGCTCGGATCCTTCTACATCCCCTGCATCATCATGATGTTCTTGTATTATAATATTTTTAAGGTGAGAAAATTTACTTTTAACTTGTTAGATCAAGACTGCACTGTAATTATTGTTTTATCGTTTGTTTCAGTTTTGTTCCATTCCCCTTCAGATTGTTTAATAAGATGTATCGTTCAATTATCCTACCAATATTATACCTAAATGACGATGTTTGGATGTTTGTTACTCAATCATGACGTGGATCTGCTTTAAATTTGAAACACACAGATTAAAGTCCAAATTCACACATAGGCATTTTTTGTACCGGAAATATAACGGTTTTACCCCGAATATCCGTGGTTTTACCCATGCTACGCTACAATACATCACTAACTTGGTCGCTAACAGTTTGGCTGTGTCATAGAATAGATAATATAGGCTGTGTCCCAAGGGCGGCTCTAGGGGAGGTCAAGGGGGTCATGACACCTCCCCCTGGGCTGTGTCCAGAACTTAGGTGGATCACTTATTAAGCCGCACGATTTGGTTTCACGGTTTAATGACTTGACCTCGACAAAGTGACCCCGCTGGCACTAAATCTGGATCCCCTGGCAAAATAAATCCTTCTTAGCGATGATGTCGCCAAGTGCAACTTTTTTCTAAGGTTTTCTGTATTTGTGTTATATTTTATATCTATTCATTGGCTCCCAGCCTTAGTCTATGTGCTTTCGACAGGCGATACGGCAGCGAGCGAAGAAGCAGCGTTCAGCGAAGAAGACGGCGTCAGCGCTGGGCTCGTGCGTGTCGAGCGGCACGGCGGCCGTGGTCATCGAGAACGTGGCGCAGACGCAGCGGCTGGCGGGGCTGGCCGAGCCCACCAACACAGCCTCCGGCAGCAACGAGGACGACGACGATGACAAGTACGACTTTGAAGCTATAATAATAACAGGGCTTAGAGATATAACATCTTAGATCTCTGGGTGACGAACGCAGTGCAGTGGTAATGATTTTGGGCTCTTCATGTTCCAATAGCTGCGTGTCTCTGTGCTGTTATGTGGTAGGCATGCTGCTTACCATCAGGCACATGTCCTACTCGTCTCGTTACTTTTATTTAAAAAAAAACTTCCTTTGGCACGTTAGGGCATACTGGTTCGCATTTTTTTTTCATAGTACAGTGACAAGACGAGCAGGGCAACAACATGCCTGCCCGTAACAGCCCAGTGACACACACACAGCTATTGGAACATGAAAAGTCCAAGTAAATCTTCTTCTTAGTCGGACACTCTTGACAGAGTGGTCGTAGTTTATAAGACGGCGATACACGGATGGTGTTGTCCGTCTCAGTCTTCTTGGTGGCTAATAACAATTAGCTATCAACCAATAACAGTTGTTTCCATTAACTTAAAATACATACCTATATTTACTTATTTTATTGTTGAGTATATTGTTAGAAAATCCACAGCGCTTGGAACACATAAATTTAATATATTTTAAGCTACTTCACAACCTGTAGAGATTAATGTTTATTTAAGTAATTATTTATTAAATCTATACTAATATTATAAAGCTGAAGAGTTTGTTTGTTTGTTTGAACGCTAGGATCTCGGGAAGCACTGGTCCGAATTGAAAGATTCTTCTCTATTGGATAGTCCATTTATCGAGGAAACTGTAGGTTATAGAACATAACGCTACTATCAATAAAAGCGGAGCATGAATCAAGAATGTAACGAAAACGGAAAAAAATTTTTGAGAGTTTTCGTACCGTGCTTTGACATGACGGCATGCTTCTAAGATTGCGTCATTGAACCTTTGCCAATCAAATTTGTTTCTAAATCTGAGTTGGTACGACCAATCTTCGATAGGTGGCGTAGCAGGTAGCTGAAGAAGTTTTTTGTTTGAAAGCGAGATTCTCTGGAATGACTGAACCGATTTGAGTCATTCTTTCACCGTTGGATATGTACGGGATCCTGATGAGTACTAATATAATGTGCCATGGGCGAAGCCGGGGTGGCCATCTAGTAATTATAATATATAATCATCATAATATTTAGATAAATAAATATATTGGTGGACATTTCACGCACAACTCCATCTGACCCCAATAAAACAACATTACAGAAAACAAAAAAATCCATAGAAATAATAATCATTAAATAAAACTCCTCAGAAAAGCTATTTTCGTCAGCTTATATTTTAATATATTTTTCTTTATTAAAAAATACCTTGCGCTAGGGCTTTACGTACAATCACCATTTTTTATAATTTAAAAGAGTTAATTACATAAATCACAGTTGTGAAATAACAGAGTGACGACACCATTGCAATTGATGAACATATAATACTTATACTTATACTAATATGGTGGCTTAGTTGGTAGTTACTCTGCCTGCGAAGCTGAGGGTCGTGGGTTCGATTCCCACCCAGTGCAAATATTTGTGTGATGAATTCAAATGTTTGCACTGTGTCTGGGTGTATCTATGTATAATAAGTATGTATTTAAAACTATATAAGTATTTTATCAGCTATCTGGCCACCATAGTACAAGCTATGCTTAGTTTGGGGTCAGATGGTGTTGTGTGTGAATTGTCCACCAATATTTATTTATTTATTTATTTAATATAATAAAACGTCTTCACAATAAGACAGGAATTACGATGTAATTGTTAGTTTCACACTGAAAATAAAGCAAATGCTGTACAGCATTCTCTAACCCACATCTGAGTATAGCTCTTTTTTATCATGACATTACCTTACACCGTGATTTTACTTATGAATATCCTTATAAAAAAAAAATTGCCTACTAGTCTATGGCAACACTTCAGATAAATATGTAAGGGTATATTTAAATATCGTATCTCTTAAACATCGAGGCACATTACATAATTTAATTTTTCATTTAATTTGGTTACACAAAATGATTGGGCTCGTCCGGGATTTGAACCCGGGACCTCTCGCACCCGAAGCGAGAATCATACCCCTAGACCAACGAGCCGGTACAGTGAGTGCCAATATTATTGAACAGTTCTCTGTAACTCTAATGTCCGTGGCTATAAACATAACGTTGCGGAACCGTGCCAATTAAAGCTTGATAAATATTATGAAATAGCTACGCTTTATTTCATTCTGTATTCTAAATTATTTGATTAATCTACCACATTACCAACACGAAAGTTTGAGAGTATGTTTTTTTATTATAGCATAGAATGACGAGACGGGCTGGACATGTGCTTGATGGTAAGCAACATGCCTGCCACATTACAACACTGTAACATGCAGTGCAGTGATTTAGACTTCTCATTTTCAAAACACCGTGCAACACGTCAAGCGTGTAGCTTGATAATGAGACTACTTTTCCCTAGAAAATGTAGTTTTATCATCATACACAGCCATTTTTAGGGTTCCGTAGCCAAATGGCAAGATACGGGACCCTTATAGATTCGTCATGTCTGTCTGTCTGTCTGTCCGTCCGTATGTCACAGCCACTTTTCTCCGAAACTATAAAAGCTATGCTATTGAAACTTGTTAAGTAGATGTAATCTGTGAACCGCATTAAGATTTTGATACGAAAAATAGAAAAAAAAACAACAAATTTTAGGGGTGTCCCATACATACAACTGAAACTCAAAAATTTTTTTTTTGATCAATACCATACGTCTGGGATATCTATCTATGGATAGGTCATCAAACATGATGACCTATCCATTTAACATTATTGGCGGTTTCTAAAAATTTTTTTTCTAAGATAGATAGATAGATAGATAGATAGATAAACTCTTTATTGCACTTAAATAATAAAACAAAATACAGAAACATCTTAAAACAAAGTAACAATGGGCGACCTTATCGCTAAGAGCGATTTCTTCCAGGCAACCGTGGGATGGTGAAGAAGATATTAGTAATGGATGACGGGGGTACAATTAGGAGTAATTGTGTTTCGTGGTATAAAACGTCCATAACTTCGGCCGATATATCGTTTATCGGACTTCGTAGTAGACCTGAAGGTTATATTAGATCGTGTAGAGCAGCTGCATTTCGGAGAGTTTGTGTCATGGAGTGCATCGTTACTCCACCTCTGGCGAGATGAGATGGGGGTTAAATTCAAAACTATCAAAACTATTTTTACCGTAGAAAAAATAATGAAATTCTACTTAAACAAAATAAAAAATGTGTCATTTGATAGTCATCATCATCATCATTATCAGCCGCAAGACGTCCACTGCTGAACATAGGCCTTCCCCCCCTAGATTTCCACAACGATCGGTCCTGCGCAACCTGCAACCAGCGGTTTCCAGCGACCTTTATGAGGTCATCTGTCCATCTAGTGGGAGGCCGTCCAACACTGCGTCTTCCGGTTCGTGGTCGCCACTCGAGAACCTTTCTTCCCTATAGGTTGTCAGTTCTGCGAGCGATGTGGCCTGCCCATGGCCACTTCAGCTTGCTTACTCTTTGAGCTATGTCGGCCACTTTCGTTCTTTTGCGAATATCCTCATTACGGATTCTGTCGCGCAAAGAGACTCCGAGCATAGGCCTCTCCATAGCTCGCTGTGTGACTTTCAGCTTCGTTATGAGGCCCATTTGATAGTAAGTATAAGTAACACCGTGGGCCGCAGCTAGTAAGGTTAATAAAATTTTGCGCAGTAATTCTACAGCTAAGTATCAGTATGATTAGTGCACTGCGCTGCCTTGATTCTGGAAATTAGACTCGCTCGATCGAGATACTAAGTGAGATGTGAACTCGACTCCGTTACTACTTGACTGACACATTGTGACTCTTCAATAACACTAGAATAGCAATGTTTTATTTAGCATTGATTGACTTATGCTTTTACAATTAATTCTCCGGTAAACCACATGCGAAATAGCATATGAAGCCCACTAAATGTTCCCACTGCTGGAACTCGAGGTTTTCTCTCCCAAGAAGAGAGTCTAGTCCATAGTACATCTCGCTAGCCTGGTGTAGGTCGGTAGATGAGACACGACCTCGAAAGATTCAAGGAACATGTCGGTTTTATCGCGATGTTTTGTTCACCGTTTTAACATAGCGGCCTTACGCACATGACTTCGAAAATACAGTGGTTCGCGTGTTATTATAAAAACCACATGTGGCATGGTAGGTCCAAATTGTTTTATATTTGAGGCATCATTATCGTCAGTCATCAGTCATCGTTTGTACTTTAACCTTGAAGACCATTAAAGTGATTTACCTAGATTTTTTTGTTACACAGTGTAGTCTTCTCAAGTAGTCCCATTTTATTTAAGTAATGTGTCATCCTCTAATCCACGCTGGCCTAGCGTGGTGGATTAGTCCATTTACTCTTTCCTTGCAAGAGAAATCTCCGAGTGCCATCAGTTGGAACATTAAATAAATAAAAAAATGGTGGACATTCCTCACACAGCTCCTAACCCCAAACTAAGCAAAACTATTGCTTTGGGAGCCAGATATTGTAAAATACATATTCATTTCATATAGATACACCCAGACTCTGAACAAGTGTTTGTTTTCATCACACAGTTATTTAACCTGGGTTGTCCTGGACGGGAATTGAACCCAGGGCGGCACCGCATGTTGATTTACTCCCAACTTAGCCACTAGGCCATCAGTAGTGGCCTGCTTATGCTTTTTTGTATGTAGTATAAAGTGACGAGACGAGCAAGTCCTGTATCCGATGGTAAGCAACTCGCCTGCCCATAACACCACAGTGACACGCAGCTATTGGAACATGAAGAGTCCAAATCATTATCTAAAGCTGAAATGCGCTCGTCAACCAGAGATACAAGATGTTTTATCTATATTCTTTGTATTTTCACTAGAAACATTGGAGTATTCTCTTCAAATTGGATCATAGAGATGTTTGCGCAGATATGGTTATAATGACAAAATTAAAAATGATGTAAAAAAATGGTGATGCCAAAAGATTTTTTGTTTATGGTGATGCGAAGACTTGTAGCGAATTCAGGGGTCTAGTAACTGAAAATGTGAGATCGCTGCCGAGTCTTGTTCTCCAGAATCAGCCACCTGCAGTTCGTCGTTTTATTTGATCAAATCACGCTTCAAGTTTACAGCTCCGTTCCTGGGTTGTTTAATTGTTCCCCACAAAACTTTGTACTTAGTTTCGTTGCAACAAACTGTTAGTTTATTCCAAAGTTTATTACCGAATGTAATTTATGTGACTTGTAAAAGTTTTAATGAAACAATTCAATTACATTTTTGTAATCACGCTGTTTCACTCAGGTCCCAAATAGAATAGACGAATTTTTAAGTTTTACGTGCTTTCGGCGTAAAGCGTTTGTGACAACTCTATACGTAATACGGTACGGCGGATATATTTTTTTAAAATAAAGTGTGACAAGACGAGCAGGACATGTGACTGATGGTAAACATGCCTGCCTCATAACAGCACAGCGCCACGCAGCCATTGGAACATAAGACTCCAAATCATTGCTTAGCACTGCACTGCGCTCGTCACCCAGAGTATATGTATACATTAAGTAGGTATATTATAGGTATAGGTAGGTAGTTAGGTAGGTGGTATAGGTTATAATCAGATGACATTAGATTACCAATTAACCTAACCTGTCGTGACATTATGCTCTCTAATCTAACAGTGTTGACAATTTTGCCCTTGCCATGACCGTGACATAAATAAGATGAGAAATTGTATTTTCCCTACAAACTTCACTCTATAAACTGGAAAATAGTGGTCCGGTGCCTCAGACTTTGCAAAGAGTCCCACTATTTCAAATCATTTTTTTGTTACTGAGTTACGGCTGGTCTAGTCGGGAGAACGGCGTCTGCCGATCCGGAGCCTACGGGTTCGAATCCCACCACGCGCACCACTATCTTTTCGAAGTCATGTGCGTAATGCCACTAACTTAAAAACGGTGAAGGAAAACATCGCGAAGAAACCGACATGTACCTAGAATCTTTCGAGGTCATGTGTCATCCACCAACCCGCACTTGGCCAGCGTGGCCTTAAAACTCTCTCCTTGCGAGATAGGGCCCCGAGTCTCAGCAGTGGGAACATTTAGTGGGTTGCTTATGCTATGCTATTTCAAAACTCGGTCTTCATTTCTTCTACCAGCTTCATAATGAAAAATATCCTCTGGTTCTCAGTTTCGGGAGGACGGAGATGGGGGTGTACGCAGAGGAGCTGGCCACCACCAGGTCAGCGCGGTTCATGCTGGCCGCTGTCGTGGAGGAAACTGGACTGTAAGTTCTTGTGCATTGAGATTAGTTTGAATCATCATCAATCAGCTATAAGAAGTCGGAAGAACTAGTTAAGGTGTACGATCACGATGTTGGAAGTTATGCCACAACACCCAAAATCTCACATAATATCATTGCTTTGCAAGGTTCCCCACGAAACCACCCCCTTTGACTTTGTTGGGACAGTAAAGTGAATTATATGTTTGTGTTTGAAATTAAAATCAACATGTGCTCACGCTCTGTCACTTCCATACCCCTCCTCCTGCACACAATCACACATATTATATGTATATTTATTTACTCAGAAATTTTTGCCCCATTTCCACACACACACACAGTCACACACATACATAAACACACAAACACACACATAAACACACACACACGCACCCACCAATACACAGACACGAACACCTGAGCTTCAATAATTAGCTTGCAATTTTATTTTTTTATTTTTTCTTCAACACGGATACTACGTAATTGTAAAATTGTAAATTTATTAAATTGACATTTTATGTATAACACCATCCAACACGCGGAATTTGTGTAAACCTAACAGAGGAATTCCAAGATACCGGCCTGGCCGAGTTTGGGTTCCACTTTCTATTTGTTAAATTAAAACTTGGAAACTGAATAAAAAATATCTTATCTATCTTATCTAATATTATCATTGATACTAGTATTATGTGTTTGAGAAGACGCCTGGCTGAAAAACATACCATGTTGATCAGTCCGTTAAGTGGATAGTGGAAAAATATGGGACTCCTATTTTTTTGTTTTGAAGTGAAAAGTTCTTTTGGCGCGCTAGACAGATTGTTCGTGGGCTGGGAATGGATTTCTAGCGTCACGCTCGGGAATGATAAGAAATGTTCGGGTAAACTCGGGACCATGACAATTGCCCATCTAGAAATGCGTCAGTTTTTCCCATTGGCCATCTATCTAGAATCTATCTAGAAATGCTGACGCATTGGCCATGCTCATTGCCACGCCCGGCCGCCCTCCGGATTCGCCCGCGTAGTTTCCAAAATAAGCTATCAAATTCTGAGTTATAGTTCATAGTTTTTATTGATACCAAAACACAGATACAAGTCAACAGATGAAAAAATAATAATAATAATATAAAAATTGTCGTATTGTAATTAAAATTAAATCCTAGCAAATGTCAAATAAAATAATAATATTGATGAATAATAAAGACTATTGATGAGAAAATGGATATTGTGCACCATTTTTAATTTTAACTTTAAATTACTATGGCTTCTGTACTTTTAGCATTTGAAAATCATAGAATGTCTGCTCAATAAGCCATCGCTTTAGGCGAGATTTAACCGACGCAAGGCTAAGAGCCCCAGTGATGCTATCTGGCAACATGTTGTATACTAGCGGGCCCATGACATGTGTAAGCTTTTCTGATTTCTTCAGTGTTACATTCACGCTGTCAAGGCAATCCTTCATTAGCGTCACGTCAAATGTAGCTCCATACGAAGCCAAATTCATCCTCACATAGACTGACATGGGAACTCTTCCGGACAGGCTAAAATGAATAAAGCAGGTCTTCGTAAGATTGAGGGCTAGGTAGGCTATAAGTTTTCATTTCTATCGGCAGCTCCTATGACTGCCAATTGTTTTTTTCTTAAGTTACTGCTGGTCTAGTCGGGAGAACAGCGACTTCTGATCCGTAGCCCCTGGTTCAAATTCCACGCGCACCACTGTGTTTTCAAAGTCATATGTGTAATGCAGCTACTTAAAAAGGAAAATACCGTGAGGAAATCGACATGTACGAGTACCTAGGAATTTTTCAAGGTCATCCACCAACCCGCTGTGGGCAAGCGAGATGGATTATTAAACTCTATTGTACTTTAATGAAGACCTGAAATTTAACCATGAATTATCAATTAATCTTTGAAAAATCAATTACATATTATTATGATAAGTAGATTAATGATATTTTCTCCAGAAAAACAAAAAGCCGAAAACAATTTTAAATAATTAAGTACAGATTTACTCGACCCAATTTCATAAAAATCTTTCACTAATTTATCGTTTAAATTTAAAAAGCAAATTTTACTTTTTGTTCCTATTTCAAAAACTGCACAATGATTTCGATAAAATTTAGAAGTGGTCCCTTATACATTTTATGAACTCTATAACTCTGTATAAAATTTATTCACAAATCGCATAACCTAACTGCATAAGTACAAAAAACATACAAAACGGAATTGCGAACCTCCTTCTTTTAAAGTCGGTTAAAAATGTCCGTATTATATTATATGTATGTATTTGCATATTATCTGGAGAAATATGGTGAAGTTTCAGAACTCGAATAACATTATTTGACAATGTGAATTGTTTACAATCTGTGTTTCGCAAATTGAATAAATTGGATTGAATTCATTTCGCTGGAAACTTTGCCAGTTCTCTCTGAAGTTAATTAGCACATACTCTTAAAATTCCTATGTCGATGGCACTAAGTGTGTTATAATCATACTGGCGGTCCGCCCCGGCTTCGCCCTTAGTACATAAATATATCATAATATAGCCTATGCTGGTAACACTCAGGGATCATATAAGCATCCAATTAGGCGCGGTCCCAGCCTCGAATTTCGGAGGGGGTCGATTTTAAAGTCAGTAGAAATACAATAAAACGAGAAAAAATACTTGACTAGTAGCGCCCCATGAATTTACCTGCATAGTTCCCGTTCCGGTTGTTTTCCCGCGTTAAATTGTATAAAAAATAGTATATGTGCGTACTATTAGATGTTTTACATTTTTTTTAATATTTCATTTAACGTACCTATACGATTTTGGGGGGATATGGGGTCATGTCTCGTGACCTGTTATGACCATGGGTAAACTGTTGTTACTTTTGTATGTTTAGTACCTACCATCTTATGTACACAGTTAAGCAATAAAGATTCTGATTCTGACCTCCTCCCTCTTTGGACCGCGCATGTATTGTGAAAGTACTCGTATTTTCAAAATCGGACCAGTTAGTTCTTGAAATTAGCGCGTTCAAACAATCAAGCTCATCAGCTTTATAATATTAGTACTTACACATTTTTCGCGACTTTTTTCATAAAATACCGTCTATCCCCAGCAAATTTTGGTGGTGGAAAAGGTCTGTTGTTAGGCATGAGAATGCGTCCCAAAATATGTTTCACTCTCCTGCCACTTCAGTTTATAATCGTAATTTATTTAACAATAGCTGTTTCACACTCTGCTGTTACTAGCAGGCGTGTTGCTTACCATCAGGTATTTGTCCTGCTTGTTTACTCTATACTGTAAAAAATCGTACGAAAAACATTTCATTATTTTTTTCTGACAGAATATTGCGAGGTCAGCTAGTTTCTTTACAAAAGTGGTTGTGGCTAAAACTGACGATCCATCATTTATCCGTGATTCGGATCTCATTAGCGGCACAGCCGTTCGTTAAATCGGTCCGGGTCACAACCATCAATCACAGTACAACAGTACAATGCGGAACATTTTCCAGCCAGTAACACCGGCATGGAGGGCAATATCGAACGGGTTTGGACGGAACGTACCTTAATGACTTATGATTACCTTGTACCACGAAATAAAGCGAAAATAAATGGTGAATTAATTTAAGAGCTCGAAGGGTATTTATACAAATGGCCTTTGGATTTCAAAATGAAATGGAACATTAAAAATAGTTATTTGTTATACAAGAGTGCAAAGTTGATTTTTAACCGCGTGCTCAATTTTGATGACCGAGCAAGCGAAGGATTCTAAAATTGAATCACGAGCGCAGCGAGTGATTCAAAATTAGAATCCTGAGCGTAGCAAGGGAATCAAAAGAGCACAAGGTGAAAAATCTTTGCACTCGAGTGCAACACGTAACTTTTCATTCCACCTCAGCGAGGAAATTACTAAATGCAAATTTTTAAATGTTTTCGCGCTAAGCAATTTAAAAAAAAGTAAGTGCACCAAAGAGGTCCCGAGTCTGAGTATTTAACATGTTAAAAAAAATGTATGATGCATTCGGCACCAAGGAGGTAGAAATAAATAGGTTGAATTATGTTTTGAATTCAAATCCTCAGTACACACGATGTTCTAAATTCAAATTTACTTTAACCTCTAGAGGGTAAAAACGACTTTTGCGCCCTGATATCGAGGAGCAAAAGTACTCTTTCCGAGCTGGTGGGATGAAAAAGTAATTTGGCTAATTGCATGCTTACCAACTTTAAGTGTTAGGGGTAGCCCTAAGACTATATAATTTTGACACTATAAACTATAAACTACGAGTAAGTACAACCCGGTCACAATATCTGTGCACCTGACCTCGTGACGTCATATCGGCGGCGGCGGCGCAAATGCTAACCGTAATGTCGCACCGGGGAGTGCGCGGAGAGGTGACAGGGGAAGCGGGAGAGGCGCCGCATTCCAGCGAGGTGCACAGATATTCTGATCGGGTTGTAGGTGAAAGACAAAATGCCGTTAGTATTTACTTATCCTTTATTAATAGCTAGGGGAACACGGGGGAATGGGAGCGACGGGGTAATGAGAACTACTTTTGTTTACGTGTTTCCAAACGAGTTCGATTCTATTTTGTTTTTACCACATTCGGTTTTTACATAACATAGAGGGGCGTGGGAAGGGTACGTGTGACTCTCCGCATCATTGACAGTTGACTTTTGGTGTTCAAATTGACCGTAAGTCGGGTTTTCCTGCCAACTAATCTAATAATATCATACGATCTTCAAGGACGGATTGTGAGTATTAAAATTATTGTATTTTAAGTATTGCCTATTTTAACTTATTATTATTATAAAATAATATTAGGAAATCAATTTATGTAAATAGCTAATTGTATTTTGTGAATTACATGAAAACTTAAAAATGAGTATTTGGGGTAATGGGAGTCAAATGGTCAATGGTCAGTGAAGTAAAGATCATTACTTACTTTATTTTTTCTATATGCCTCGAAAGTGGAACAACGATAATGGAGAAGTATCAATGAAAACTAGATGTACTAGAACGTGCTATTATGAGAGTCAATGATGATGGATTTTCGCTGAAACAAGAATGCCAACAGTTTCCAATATATAATATTCGAGACAACGTCAGAAGAAAATAAGAAGAGGATACTCTTCTTACTTTCTTCTTCCTAATATCATTTTGTATTAGACAGTAATTAATTGTTTTTAATGTTATAGAACTGATTTTGGATGTTTCTAAAGAATCAGAATCAGAATTATCTATTGCAACAACTGTGTACAAAGGTGATTTAGTAAATAAAGGATTTTGTAACAGCAGTTTTACCCTTTTAAATAAGGTCGCATTGGTATGAATTACGAGAATAACGTTAAATCCTTAGCCGATACTTAAAATATTATAAGTGTATATTTTTGATATCTACATATTCTTACTCTGGTTACATCTGGACGGATCTCATTACCTCTTTCTCCGGTTCCTCGTACCCTTGGGAAATGGGAGCTAATGTTACTTTTACCAAAAAGGAGTATAATGTTTTTGTTTGGTTTATTCTATTATGTTGACACGATAACCCTGACTAGCAACGTTGTAAAATAAAACAGACACTATATTAAAAAGTTATGTGTGTTCAAAGTTTTAGGATTTTTTTCTAAAGTGGCGCCAAATTCCCCCTTGTTCCCCTACTAATATTTTAGTTATGATGTTCTTATTTTTATTCGGATTTAGTTTAAGTTTGAATAGTACTTTATTTTTAACCCCCGACCAAAACAAGGGGTGTTATAAGTTTGACGTCGATGTCTGTCTGTCTGTCTGTCTATTTGTCTGTCTGTCTGTCTGTCTGTCTGTCTGTCTGTCTGTCTGTCTGTCAGTCTGTCTGTCTGTCTGTCTGTCTGTCTGTCTGTCTGTCTGTCTGTCTGTCTGTCTGTCTGTCTGTCTGTCTGTCTGTCTGTCTGTCTGTCTGTCTGTCTGTCTGAGTGTGTGTCTGTCTGTGGCACCGTAGACCTCAAACGGATGGGCCGATTTCAATGCGGTTTTTTTATTTGAAAGTTAATATCCGTGCGGGTGTTCTTAGCTATGTTTGGTTAATATCGATTCAAAATGGCCGCCTACACAAAATGGCGGACAAAATATTTCTTCCCAACCTACCTCAATATGGGTATCAAATGAAAGGGCTTGACTAGTAGAGTACTATACGCTTTTACAAATTTCAAATCCAAGATGGCCGCCACCACAAACTGGCGAATTGTATAATATTTTTCACTACTACCTCAATATGGTTATCAAACGACAGGGCTTGATTAGTAGAATACTTTGCACTATGACAAATTTCAAATCCAAGATGGCCGCTACCACAAAATGGCGAATTACATTTCTTTTTTTCACAATTCCCTTAATATGGGTATCAAATGAAAGGGCTTGACTAGTAGAATGTTGTACAGATAACAAATCTAAGGTAGTCGGGGGTTAATCAAAATTTTTAATTTAGTTCTTGTTGTCTAATTAATTAAAGTCTAAACCTTATTGTCCATAGAATAATGGCGAACCTCGCGTCACCCATCCCAATGATGGATCCAAACACGAACAATGACTCCGGGTATGCTCCATCCAACATCGACGGGGAGACGAAGGAGCACTCCCGGCCCCCCTCCCCGCTTAAAGAAGAGAGCAATGAAGAGAAGAAGGGAGAGAACTGCAACAACGAGAAGAATTGCAGCAGTGAGAAGAATTGTAGCAACAGTGAACCGGCGAAGAAGCCGGAATTAAAGTAAGTCGATCACGTTATAAGTTTGTAGATATGTTTAAACTACGGCTGGTGTGGTCGGGAGAACGGCGACTGCCGCTCTGGAGCTTCCGGGTTCAAATCCCACGCGTACCACTGTCTTTTCGAAGTCATGTTCGTAATGCCGCTAACTTAAAACAGTGGAGGAAAGCATCGTGAGGAAATCGACATTTACCTAGACTCTTTCTAGGTTATGCGTCATCCACCAAGCCGCACTGGGCCATGCCATTATGGGCCTTGACTTTCTCCTTGCGAGAGAAGGCCCCGAGTCCCAGCTGTGGGAACATTTAGTGGGTTGCTTTTGTTATGTATGATAACGTTATTTCTTTTAAAACAAAACATGTAGGTATCGTGACCTGTTCTAGTGACCACAGCCATTGCAACGCTGCCGAATTATCGGGAGGACTGAATGAATAATTTAAATCGTGATAAGTCCTGTTTAATCCTACTAATGCCAATGTTTGGATATTTGGATGTTTATTTAATTGGATAACGGGACACTCACGTATATACGGTCGGTCAATCCGACTTGAGTTTCGGCCGCGTCCGGCGGCCTTTTTGAATTTGGATGTTTGTTGCTCAATCACGTCGTGACGTCTGAACGGATCTAGTTGAAATTCGGAACACAGATGATTGCGTGGAAGAACACATAGGCATTTTTCATCCAGGGAAAATAACAGGAACGGGAACTACGTGAGTAAAACCGTGGGGTTCTGCTAGTGTTTCAATGTAATTGTAATCATAATAATAATATCATCTGATGCCTTCCTTTAATATGAAAAACGTTAATTAACTTCATAATGGACATTGTTCATTTATAAGGTACTTTGGGCTAAACGTGGACATTTGTTTTCACTGATATCATAAATTAAACTTGGTAGCTTCTAACAATACGTATCAGAATATTAGCATTTGGTAGTAGCAGAAAGGCTACTTACGCATATTTTCCATAAGTAGAGCGAATGTTGAGGAGATGACTTTTAAATAAAACTACAAAATTTTGTACCATCGTAGGGCCAGATTCGTTATGACATGCCGTCGATGTCCGAGGGCAAGCTAGGGTCCTAAGAATGCATTTTCATCAACCGAATACAAAAATCATAACAATTTCCAAATACGAAACACACAAACACGTGACACAACAAAGCATAAATAAACAGCTATTATTTTGTTTTGATGTATTCAGTGCTGTCATTGTAAAAATATCTTAAGGGCGTGTGGGCCGTAATTTTGAATTTTTAAAACAACTTTAAGACCTTTAAAATAGTGTATTAAACTCTGAAAAAAATATATGTAATAGTTAAGGATCTAATCTAGTGCAATTCGCAGTCAGTAACACGATTTAATGAATTTTACTTGATAGAAAAAAATCCAAAGTTACCCCTTTTCAAAAAGTTTTTCAAGTTTATGACTAAACTAATGAATTTTTTACTAAATTTTGTACTCAACGAAAGCCACTAAAAGTTATAGATGCATTCGCAGAGTTTGACTTGATAAAAGTATCAGTTATTCACTATGTTTTAATATCTACCATATATATAGCGCGCCGTTCGGCAGGCCTGATCAGTCGCGTTTCGGCGCTCACGGACGACGGGCCTGTGCTTGATTTTGCAATTTTGACAACCAATAAATTTTAAATATTACGATCATAGTGCCACAGTATAACAATATCAGTAGGTATTACTAGTGAAGCACGCTATGATCTTGATTTTTGATACCGTTTTCATTGGAATTGCAAATAGACGCTGATACTAATTAGTACGCTGTTTACTTTATGTTGTAGACCAATAGGGAGTCTCAAAAACTGACGTCGATAACACATCAGTAAAAAATTCAATGCAGATGCAAATGGAAAATAGATAAGTATCGGTAAAATATTCGTACGTCAAATCAGAGATCGGGATAAGGAAATAATGAGAGGGGAGAAATCCCCTGCGTAAATCCCCTAATATAAATCCTATGTTAGGTATCAGAAATGATACCTAACTTGCATTTATATGCCATTTAGGTAAATTCTTTGGTAGTAAGGTACTTAGTACTTGGAAGGAAAAGTCCTCATATACAGATTTTACAACTTTAAAAGAGACTCTTGCGCAAACTATTCAGTTTAGAAAAAAAATGTTAGGAACTTCAATACAATTTTGAACATCTATCCATAGATACACGTATGATTTTGATAGATTTTTTTTTTTATTTCTTTTCCAAGTTTGTGACACCACCAAAATTTATTGTTTTTTCTTTTTTTGTATGAAAATGTTAATATTGTTCATAGAATACATGTACTTAACAAGTTTTAATAGTATACTTCTTATAGTTTCGGAGAAAAATGGCTGTCACATACGGATGGACAGACATAACGTATATTTTAAAATTTGTCTACGAATCCCTAAAAACCGAACTTCGTTCATTTAAAACTCATTTAAAAGGAAATTTAGACACTCGACCAAATTTGATAAGAAGCCTTTTAGGCAGTAAAACTACTCGTAGAATTTAACTCTGTACTAAATTTCCGATTCGTATTTTTTATATAAGGTTTAGAATCATTTCCTGAGCATAAAATTACAAAATAATAACAAATCCAGGTGGAGCTTCAAGCGCCAGCTCGAAAAAACGTTTTTGGCCAATATTCCGAAAAAGTTATAAAGCCTTTTTATTATTATTGTAGAAAATAAAATTTCCCATCTTTTGTTGCCAGTAAACTTTTTTTTCGAACTTACCGATTACGATTTGTTATGTCCAATTTAATGATAATGTGAATTCTGTTCCCAGTAGCATAAACATGTCTCTTTTTACCGGAATGGAAGAAGGGTTATGTTTTTCGCGCGTATCTTTATGTTTGTAAAACTTTTATTTCCACATATCTTCCAAACGGCTGGATGGATTTTGGTAACTAAGATATTCTAAGACTAGTCTCATTCGCCAAAGTGTCCTTAGATAGTAGGTAATATTTTTTTACGTGTAGTTTTTTTTGTAGTCGGGGTTTTTAAATTAAAATTATTCTATCATATTGCTCGTTGCTCGAATAAACAGCACCGTTCATCATCATGATTGAAGAGTTGAACGAAGAGTTTGTCTCCACTTTTGTAATAAGAACAACTAAGCTGTGAAACGCATTGCCAGAGTGGGTTTTTGTCGAAGGTTCGAACCTTGGGGTTACGAGGTACACTGTGTTTGTTTCAATTAGAGAAGCAAGTTCCATCGTAGACCACATCATTTTCATCCACTATTATCGGCATTATCGCAACCATATCATTAAATGGGTTATAAATCGTAAACGGTAAGTTTTACAAAAAAACTTTATTAGCAACAAAAGATGCAAAGTTTTATTTTCTACAATTATTGTCAAAACATATAGTTTCCAAAATATCGGCTAAAACAGTTTTTTTTTCAATTAGCGTTTGAAGCTCTACCTGGATCTGTGAGCATTTTGTAATTTTATGCTCAGTAAGTGAAATAAATAGAAAAAAATAGTTAGGAACTTGTGAATTATTAGGAAACATTTTAAAAAGATGCATGAAATTGGAAAAGCCGTTCTCAACTTATAGTGTGACCAAAAAAGAAAAGATTGAGTTTTGTGTACCTACCGTCTAGTAATAGTATAGATAAATTTAATATTTCTTCGTTTATATAGCAACAAAACTCTAATCATAAACAAACAAACATAAACAAATCTTGAACAAAAAATGAGTTTAAATTACATAGTCCAATATTTTAATGTTATTTCTGCACTGTGGCACCGATTCCGCGGTCGGTGACGGTCGCGAGAACAAGACAGCGTTAAATGCCTACTTTGACAGAATTACCTGGCCTTAATATCGATCTACACGAATCGGTTATGATCGTGTGGGTAAAATCATGTGGTGTGGTGGACATTGTTTGAAATTAAAACTAAAATCTAATATATAAAATTCTCGTGTCACAGTTTTCGTTGCCATACTCCTCCGAAACGGCTTGACCGATTTTGATGCAATTTTTTGTGCTTATCCGGTATCCATGAGAATCGGCCAACATCTATTTTTCATCCCCCTAAATGTTAGGGTAGTCCACCCCTAAATTTTTTATTTTATTTTTAGACAAAATTTTTAATTTCTATTTTTTATGATACAACATACAAAAACACATACAATCCTCAATTTTCACCCTTCTACGATCAACCCTTATTTTTTAATAGCCATTTTAGTAATTTAATCATTTTTCCTCTCCGGTCGAAAACTGATCAATCGTCATTTAATTAGTTATCCCCGCAAGATGTCTACAGGTGTCACTTCTGACCCAGTAAACAGCACGATAATTTGGGGATCAAAAGTAGCCTATAGCATATATATAGTTTGAACACGCTAATCTCGGGAACTACTGGACCGATTTAAAAAAATCGTTCACCGTTCTTTCATATGTTCGTAATCCTTAAACGCTGTAGGTTATATATATGTACCACGGGCGAAGCCGGGACGGGCCGCTAGTATTCATATAACAAGCTGCATAATTCACGCATAAATGTAAAATATGACTTTTTGTGTCGATTTAAAGAATAAATTGGCAAAATCGATATTATTTTTAACCCCCCGACAAAAAAAAGGGGTGTTATAAGTTTGACGTCGATGTCTGTCTGTCGGTCTGTCTGTCTGTCTGTCTGTCTGTCTGTCTGTGTGTGTGTCTGTCTGTGGCACCGTAGAGCTCAAACGGATGGGCCGATTTCGATGCGGTTTTTTTAATTTGAAAGTTAATATCCGTGCGGGTGTTCTTAGCTATGTTTGGTTAATATCGATTCAAAATGGCCGCCTCCACAAAATGGCGGACAAAATATTTCTTCACAACCTACCTCAATATGGGTATCAAATGAAAGGGCTTGACTAGTAGAGTACTAAACACTATAACAAATTTCAAATCCAAGATGGCCGCCACCACAAAATGGCGAATTATATAATATTTTTTCACTACTGCCTCAATATGGGTATCAAATGAAAGGGCTTGATTAGTAGAATACTTTGCACTATGACAAATTTCAAATCCAAGATGGCCGCTACCACAAAATGGCGAATTACATTTCCTTTTTCACAATTCCCTTAATATAGGTATCAAATGAAAGGGCTTGACTAGTATAATGTTCTACAGATAACAAATCTAATGTAGTCGGGGGTTAATCAAAATTTTTAATTTTGTTCTTGTAACCTTAAAGACTGGCAATATAGTTGGTTAAGGGGCGGATATATAATGATTAAACTACTTATATAATTAACTTTTACTTTATTAATCTGGATACTAAAATAATTCATGATAATTCTTTACAAAAACAAGTAGATTTTTTGATTTAATCAAATTATCAAGAACATGTTGTCCACGGATAGCCCAGTTTGAACAATGTCCTTTACCACCTACTTCGAAAAATGTATGGTCTGCGTTAGACTGTGTTCACTTTTTTTGTTTTTATTTTTAGGTGATCTTACGTTTTTTTATTTTATTGCACGATTAGTATTTGTTTGAGTATCCAGTATGTAATACTTTTTACATTAAATCAACGAGCTAAGAGTGTTTTTCCAATACAAGTTTTTACTAAAGCATTTACACAATTTCGTATTGACAGGATCGATTTTCACAACTTTTGTGAAATCTACAACTACGTCATCCAGAAAATTGTACGCAAATTTTAGTTTTTGGTTCATATTTCAAAAACTACCCCGACTGATTTTGATATATTTATACGGGACCATTCGGGAAGCATACCCATCCGAGCACATAAATAAATTTTAAAATCGGTTCAGAGGTTCTCGAGAAATCAGGTACCTAACATACATAAAAAAAATTAAAAAACATAGGGGTCGAATTGATAACCTCCTCCTTTTTTTGGAAGTCGGTTAAAAATTACCTTAAGTCTTGGCCACGAACACACATCAATATTACTTACTATAAGTAGTACTTATAGAAAGTCTAGTAAAAAAAAATATCAAAAAAGAAAAAAATACCTGTCTCTGTAATTAGTACAGACTTTTTAAACACAAGCAATTCAATTCAATTCAATTCAATTTCAAAGCTCAAATAGACATGACTAGTAAAATCTATTTGATTCTATAAGATCGATTGAACCAAATTAAACTAAAAAAAAATTACTTAAGTTTATTTTACAATATACGTAGGTACATTCTGTATATTTTGCAGGAATCGGCCATTATAATATGCTAACATTTTGCATCCAGAAGGCCGCCTTCAGAACTAAGCGTAACGAAATAAAATAAATAGAACAATAATTTGGCTCGCGTAAGTCTTGAAGAACTGTGAAATTCGGTGTTAAAATCCATCACCTTTGTACTTCGCCTAAAAGTCACTATGTCAATCCATCAATCTTCCACAAAGAGAAATTAGCACGAAAGCGTATCCGACACGAAATTCCTTCATTGCATTTCATAGCAAACTAGAGCTTGACTGACTTTAGCTGGCTAACTTCACTTCTCCACGGCAGACCAGCTTCAGTGGCATTTTCAAAGCGGCTGTGAGACTGGTGACATTTTCAATCGTGTTACTTTGCTTTGAACAGTGTCAGCCTTTGTTGCCGAGCGAGACGTCTTGATATTCAATGGTGCTTGAAGGAGAAATACTGGGCAGGCTAAACAGGAAGGCAATATTTTTAAAGTGAAAGCTTCTTTTTCTTCTTCTTCTTCTTCTGTGTGTTATTTTTTTTAGTAGAGTAAAATCTAGTGGATTAACGTTACCGACATGCTAATGTATCGTTGGAGCGGCGGTGGAGCAGCGTAGCGGGAGCTGCTTGTTTTGGATGGGTGAAATCTTTTGAATTCGGTCGCCGACATTTATAGTATTAGTATATCTGTGCCTACACAACAGGTGATTATGCAACATTAGTAGTGTTTAATTGTAAAATTCTAAGTTGTAAGTTTTCATTTCTATCGGTAGTCTCTATAGCTGCCATTTTTTAACCCCCGACCAAAAAAAGGGGTGTTATAAGTTTGACATCGATGTCTGTCTGTCTTTCTGTTTGTCTGTCTGTCTATCTGTCTGTCTGTCTGTCTGTCTGTGTGTGTGTGTGTCTGTCTGTGGCACCGTAGAGCTCAAACGGATGGGCCGATTTCGACGCGGTTTTTTTATTTGTTGGTTAATATCCGTGCGGATGTTCTTAGCTATGTTTGGTTAATATCGATTCAAAATGGCCGCGCCACAAAATGGCGGACAAAATATTTCTTCACAACCTACCTCAATATGGGTATCAAATGAAAGGGCTTGACTAGTAGAATACTATACATTATAAAAAATTCAAATCCAAGATGGCCGCCACCACAAAATGGCGAATTATATTATTTTTTCACTAATACCTCAATACGGGTATCAAACGAAAGGGCTTGACTAGTAGAATACATTTCACTATGAAAATTTGCGAAATACATTTCTTTTTTTCACAACTCCCTTAATATGGGTATCAAATGATAGGGCTTGACTAGTAGAATGTTGTACAGATAACTAATCTGAGGTAGTCGGGGGTTAATCAAAATTTTTAATTTTGTTCTTGTTTTAAACAATGATAGTCATTTGACTGCCATCTCGCCTAAGGATGCGTTTCCACCAGAGATGAGCGAGGGAAAAGTGTCGTGCGAGGATATCTAGCAGTCTAGCTGTGCTGTGAAAATGTATGGAAATTTCCACCAATGCTGTGCGAGGAAAATGTGTCGGACGAGGATGTGTAGCGAAGCTGTGAATATTATGTGGTAATGTGTGTAACTCTGTATCTTCTCATTCAAGTTCTTTATCGCAGATGGTTAAATATAAAAGTATCTTCTTTTTCCAATTATCGATATCTATTTTGCGCACTTCTACTTCAAATAAACGCAGTCTGTGGGCTGGCTGATACAGTATGTCGCAAACCTTGCAACACAATCCTCGCACATATCCTTTGCTTGTTTTGTATGCGCAAAAATCTAGCTTCGCTGAGCCGCATCCACCAGAGCTGTGCTGACCAAGGCGAGGTAAATGAAGCAATAGTATTGGTTCTTTACAAACACATCCCTCGCTACGCATTCTCGCACATCTCGGAAAAGCAGACTTATGGTTAAGCGACGAAGCAGTCTACTATGGAAGACGCTTATCTAGATGAAACCGATTCACTCTCGACTAGACTTAAAGAAACCGTTGTAACTGAAAATTGTAACAATCGACTAAACCCCAATCTGGCAACACATTGCATAACCTAACCTAGATGTTTATATTATTAAAGTGGGGCCAAACGAGGCGTTAGAGTTTTGATGAATTGAATGAGAATTACGCGGGTTAAGCCCCGGGGTATTACTAGTCTCTGTCATATTAATGTATGTTAGATTTCAGGATTGTGAGTTATTAACTTCAATCATCTATGTGCCATTTAAAATCGAGCCCAATTTGACACGAGCAACAAACATTATCCAGCTCGTCAGAACTCACCGGCTTGTAAATATGTTAAACATACCCGTACCAAATATAAATGCAAATTGCCGGGTTTGGGGCGCGTCCTGTGACGCCTCTGTGTGAGCCAAATTTAAGTTGTGGGACTTGGAAACAATTACAAAATAAGGGTAACACATATATGTGAAAGGATTATTTGTTTGCCATGTTTCTTTTACTTAAGTACGCTCCATCGTAGACCGCATCGTCGCTTAAAACATCAGTTGAGATGGCAGTCAAATGTAATACTATTATAGTTAAAAAAATATCATCTGCCCGCGACTTTGTCTACTTGGAATGTAGAAAATAAACTATAAAGAACCTCTATTTTTCAAGTACAAATTGGTTTAATGGTGAAGTTAATCGTAAGGCAACCGATATGTTACCGAATGACTTTTTCGAGGGCATGCGATAACCTGTTAGTCGAACTAATTGGCTAGTGTAGGATTATGACTAGGCCTCAACTCTCTCCTTGTGTATGAAATGACTTTCAGGTTCCAGTATTGGAAATTGGAGGTAGTCTGTTGAATCCATATTTTATAAATACACAGAACCCGGGGAAATTGTGACAAAATCCTTACTACCTTTGGAACATTTCCAAAGGTAAGAAATTTTCGAATGTTCCAATATCAATAAAGATAGCAATCTGAACTGTTCCAATGAAATTCCGAACAGGCCAAATAAAGATATTGAAAGGAGTTCCGTGTTACAGAATGATAAATTACGCAAATATATTGAGGAAAATTATTAGCTCTTAAAGATTACTAGCTACGCTCCCGGTTTGACTCGCACTGTTCATTATGTAAGTAATTATTTGCATGTCATTAAACAATAGTACATTATGATTTAAGTGTGGGGTAAGCTGGTAACTACAGCCGAGGCGACATTGCTAGCTCGAGCAGTAGGCGAGGTAATCAGAGGCTGTAATTATTAAAGCACACGTATGTCATACGACGTTTTATACGAATACAAATACAAAAATCTTTATTGTTGTTTGCAGGTAAGATAAGGTGATACAAAACATTTTAATAATTGACCCATACAAACTGGCCTCTTCGCCTAGAGGCGACTATCTCTGGCAACACAGTTTCCATTGGTCTGAATTTATACAATGATAATAATAGTCAGCTGATAAAGTATTCTTCTTCTTTTTTCATTTTTAACTTTTAATCGGTTGTATCATATTATGTGTCATCTGATTCATCGTCTATTAATTTCTAATTAATATTTTTCATAAATAATAATTCAATATGTATATAACAAAACAATGTCAATGTGTATAAAATGTAATATTTATATACCTACTCAAAGAACTCTCACAATATATGTATACAGAGTAAAGTGATTCAACCTGTCAGTTACAATATATTATCTGGTCTAACATTAGTGAAATGTTATTTACATATTTGCGAGGAAATCAATAAAACTCTGACGACATTTTCAAATTAAAACAATACAACGAAAAGAAAAAGCGCGCGGAATTTTTACTTGTTCACAAATTAGGATTACGCGAGCATCATAACCCTTTTTTCCTTTTTTTTTTATGCAAAGGCACAAAACCAGTCTCTATTACTAATAAAGTAAATTATTAATTTTGTGTTTTGTTACAGATAGGTACATTATTGTAATTTATGGTGAAAATTAACTAAATGAACGAATTTAATATTCCTTTATTATATTTTATGTCCCAAAGTTAATTTTATTCATAAAATGTTAATCACTTTCTGAAACAAAACTCTTTCCTAAGATTTAAAAAAGTACCGTTCGAATTAGACGGAGCATTTTGATAAACCGTGCTTTTTTATTACATTACCGCACAAGTACGTAATGAGATACATTACTATATTGAAATTGGTGAAATAAGAGACCCTTTACGAGCAAATGTGTTTCTTAGTTTGTCGCTCAACCACGTCGGAACGTCTAAACGGATCGCCATCTCGCCTGATGTTAATCGACAATGCGGTCTATGACGGAGTGTGCTTACCTGGAAGAAGCTGGTTCAGTTTCAATTTAAGAACACCAAGATTATAGCCATCAGGAGAAACCCACTCGGGCAACGCATTCCACAGCCCAGTCGTTCATTTCAGAAATATGTAGAGTCAAACTTCTGCGTTCGAGATTTAGGAATATCAACCGTGAAACATATCGCTTTTTCGAGCTACGAGCAGCCGAAAAAAGCAAAAAGGTAAGATTGTATTAGATCATGCAGAGTAGTAGCACACTCTCCGGAATGTATCCGATAAAAATCCGAATAAGCAAGCAAATTTGCGGCGATGTTAATAAATTTGAAGTCTTTTTCGCACAAGGGTTGTCTCTCAAGAGTCTGTTGGTCTTGTGTTACGTCTCTCCATCAAATAATGTTCATAAGCAATCACTACCGCTTAACATCAGGTGGACCGAAAGCTTGTTGCCACTCATCCTACGAAAAAGCTTTATTTAATCTTTTTTTTTTTTTATTCAAAAATACAAGAAACATAATTTATGCTATTATATCTTGGTTTATTGCAAAATGAATTACGGCTGGTATAACTTACGGCTGCTCTAGTCGGGAGAACGGCTACTACCGTTCCGGAGACCTGGGTTCAATACCACGGGCACCACTGTCTTTTCAAAGTCAAGTGCCGTAATGCCGCTACCTTAAAACAGTGAAGGAAAATATCGTGAGGAAACCGACATGTACCTACTTTCGAAGTCATGTGTCATCCACCAACATGCACTAGGCCAATGTGGTGGATTATGGCCTTGACTCTCTCTTGCGAGGGAAGACCCGGAGTCCCGTCAGTGGGAACATTTAGTGGGTTGTTTACTATTGTAATGTATATAAGTATGTGATACACGCGTCTAACTGAAGAGTCACGTTTCGCCCAGTAACGGAGTCGATATTTTCCAGAAGGCATAAGAAATTCCGGGAAGTTTCAATCGTTTCAATATTGCCAATGTTTGGTCCAACGACTCCTTTCAATATAATGCTTTAGTATGATATTACAAGTTCGAAGAAACCAAATTCCTACATCATCATATAGGTTGGGAGATGTTTCACGTTTTTATCACTTCTAAAGAAAAGTAAGAAAAAAACGCTTTATAGTGACAGAACTCTTTTTAGAATCTATTAAGGAAAGTATTTTTGTAGTTATTCTACTGCCAAACAACAGTATAATTTAAAAGTAAAAGTATAATTTATCTATTCCTGATTCAACTTTTAAGTTTGTGCAATCATGAAGTATAAGTTTTATGTCAAAGTTTTTAGTTAGTTTTCAGTATTGTACTCGTATATTTGTGAATATATTATTTGAATATGATTATTTGTAATTAGTGCGTACTTTCCGAAACTCTATTGATACTTGAAAGGCGCATGAATTACTTTAGTGATTACTAAAATAAAAAATAAAGTCAGTTTACTAACGATAGCTATCTGAACCCCGCAAATTGTTCTATCTATTAATATCATGTAACTGACTACTAAGTTTAGAACCATGAATTCCAATTAATTAATTTCAACCAATATCAACCGGTTAATCTAAATATATCGTAATTAAAGTTAGCAACTACTCCTAGACTATAAGTCTCAAGTCAAGCTAAACATAGTCAAGTTTGATTAATAATGAGGTGAAACTTCTAGGCAGCTAACGTAGGTCATGCATGGGGTAACCAAACGTACCGTATTGAGTGGGACTGCCCTTTTTTGCCATACCTTCCGTACCTACAAACGACTTGCTGTTTTCCGAAAGGAAAGTTTGTGTAAAGTGTTTTTTCAGGTACTCTTTTATTCTTGTCGATTGTTTGCGATCTATATCAAGAGAGATCAAGAGATCCCTACCTGGCTCGATGTAAGGCGACGACGCGGTCTACGGTGAAGCGTGCTTGCCTATAATATCTATTATAAAATAACCAACACACTTTTTACATAAATACACGGGTAACTCACGTATAATGTAGTCAGTCCAGTCCGACTCAAGTTTCGATCGCGTCCGGCGATCTTTTTCAAGGAGAGTGCGCGCGCGGGTTCGCAGCTCGTTTAGCACTGCGGGCAGCCGCACGGCGCGCACGCAAGCTCAACGGTTGTTGCGGGGGTGCAGGTGAGGGGGTGCGGGAGGGCTGCGCCGTTGTACTCTGGAACTCGTCGTCGCTGGTGAGCTGCGCGTCGGGAATATTGCAGCACACTGAGCTCACTGTGTCCTCACCACTAGTCTGAACACACCGCTGAGCCTTTTGGAGGCAAGGTTTCCAAGCGGGTGCCACATGCCATCCACCATCTCTGTTAAACGTCGGACGCTTACCGATTTCAATGGCCTCCTGACTTTACGAGGTATAAAAGACTTCTCCCTAGCCAGGACCTCCGCCTTATCAAATCGAATGAAGTGTTGAGCGTCCGAACAGAGAGCATGCTCCGCCACCGCAGAGCTGTTGCCATCCAAATTCTTGATCGCGCGTATGTGTTCCGTAAGCCTCGTGGACACATTCCGACGTGTTTCACCCACATAGCTCTTACCGCAATCACAGGGAATCATGTACACCCCAGGCACACCCAAAGGGTCTTTGTCCTTAGGGGAGCGTACCACTTGCCTTAACTGCCTGAGTGGACGAAATATTGTCTTGATGCAATAACTTCGGCGTAACAAGTGTCCAATGTTATCCGTCACTCCTTTAATATACGGCAGGTAAGCGGTCGCCCTCTCCACCGAAGCTTATCTTATTTATTTTTTATTTTTTTTATTTATTTAGTCTCAACGCTCTATTAATAAGCGTGCGTGGTACTGAGGCTAGATGTGCGGGATGGTGGTGTGAATCGGCCCTTAGATACCTATCTGTGTGTGTCGGCTTACGGTAGACCGTGTGCGATAATCGTCCGGTAGAATCTCGCATCACCAACACATCCAGAAAAGGCAGACTGGCATCTCGTTCACGTTCCAACGTTACCGCAATATTCGGATGAACACTGTTTAAATGTGTCAGTAACGGATCAATCTGGTCTCTGCGTACAATAGCGAACACATCGTCAACATACCGCCACCAATGTCTCGGTTTATATGGCGAACTCAAGATTGCCTCCTCTTCGAACCACTCCATGAAGATATTAGCCACGACCGGGGCAATAGGAGACCCCATAGCCACACCTCCAACTTGTATGTAGTGGTCTCCCTTCCACACGAAATAGCCTTTGGTGAGCACGAATCGCATCAGCTTTATGTACTCGATAGGTATTTCAATGCACTGAATTAGTTCCGTAATAATTTCAATGGTGTCCTCTATCGGTACATTCGTGAAAAGCGAAACGACATCGAAACTCACAAGCTCTTCGTCCTCACAGAGCTGTATCTCTTCCAATAACTGTACAAAATGCGTTGAGTCTCTGACAAAGCTTGTTGTTTTCCCGACGAATGGAACAAGCATATCCGACAAGAAGCGCGCTGTTTTGTAAGTAGGTGAGTCTATTTGGCTTACAATAGGACGAAGAGGCCACTCAAGCTTGTGTATTTTAGGTAGCCCGTAAATCTTCGGTGCTGTAGGGTTCAACGGGCGCAAGCTCTTATGTAGGTCGTCCGGCAGGGTCTTTAAGATGTTATTGAGACCGTTTGTGACCCGGTTGGTAGGGTCGAATGTAACTTTTTTTGTAGGTGTTACTGTCACTCAACAACTCGTTAATTTTATTTTCATAAGCCGCAGTATCAACGATGACAGTAGCGTTACCTTTATCTGCTGGTAACAACAACCACAAAACCAACACACAAAAAAACACTACAACTACTTTCTACTTTCGTACAAAAAATAAAGCCGACTTCAAAACCACAAATAGGCACTCAAAAGCGAAAAATAAACTAAAATCATTATTATAAGCGCTACTCATAAAATACTCATATAAAAAACATAGGGGTCAAATTGATAACCTCCTCCTTTTTTGGAAGTCGGTTAAAAAGTTTTTATTACGAAAATAAAATCAAACCTCTTAGTTCAATTCTTCTAAAAGCCAACCATGAAGCGATGGTGGTCAAAATGTTTGTATTCTGATTTTTTCAATTTTTTGTGTTTAGTGTCTTGATTTTCCTATTCAGTTCCTTTCATTATTTAATTTTAAATTTTCAATCTAAAGACGTGATTTGTTTGGCAAACGGCACCGTGGTGTTGTCGTAGAAAATGTATAAACTGTGCCACTGTCCAGCTTTTTTGTCCGCAGTTTTACTATTATAAGTGCCATTTATTATTAAAATTGCACTTTTACCATTAAAACTGCGGTGTTTGACTGCCCTAGTGGCTTAGTTGGTAGTAGCTCTGCCTGCAAAGCCCAGGGTCGTGGGTTCGATCCCCACCCAGGGCAAATATTTGTGTGATAAATTCAAATGTTTGCACTGTGTCTGGGCGTTTCTATGTATAATAAGTATGTATTTAAAACTATATAAGTATTATATCAGCTATCTGGCTGCCATCACACAAGCTTTGCTTAGTTTGGGGTCAGATTGTGTTGTGTGTGAATTGTCCACCAGTTGTCCACCAGTATTATTAAAATTGGACTTTTGCCGTTAAAACTGCGGTTTAAAATTTCACTTTTGCCGTTAAAATTGCGGTTTTATTATCAAAATTGCGTAGAGAAAAACTGGCGGAAAACAATATACTTGCTTATAACAACATAAACTAAAGATGAAGAATTCAAATTCCTGCCAAGTACGTACGCTGTGCATTAACACAGTGCTTGTCACCTGGAGTTATAAGATGATTTATCTCTTTTTCCTGTGCCGCAATGCTGTACAAAAATCATGCGACAAGGAGAAATGATCGAGGTTTAGAACTCCCCCTCTTCAACAGCACTCAGTTGGACAGCTTACAAGTGACGGCATAGTGCTCAATCTTATTACTTTATACCCGTCTATCATCCTACATAGGTCTCCTGCTGTATCATATGACCCATAAATTTTGTTCATGGGCCTGTAGTCTAATAGCAAAGGTGGTATTACAGTACTAACATCCTTATTACAGAAAATTTCAGACAAATAAAATAAACTTAGTGTCGCCGTTGTGAAAGTAGTTATAAAGTCAAAATGGGAATGTCCCGTTTCAAACAACAATTAAAATGGTCATCTTAGTCTAGTGGGACGCCTAGAATTCAGATCTAACCCTAGACTATACATAGTACTTGGATATTCCGTTAGTTGAGGAATATTAACGTTTAGTTAGGTAGCTAACTAAGGGTGTATTGAGCAACGAAGTTTGGGTTTGAAGTCAGGTTTGGAAACTGATTGATAAATGGGTGAAACTACATGTCAAATTGTTAACATTAACATAATGTGCTTATCAAATATCTCTAACAAAATAACATTCGTACTCGTAAGTAGTGTATGGTATAAAATATCATACAAGAAGCCAAAGGTAAAAGTTAAATTTAAAAACAGGCACCACCTGTGATGTCAGAAACAGACTTCAAAGACATCGCCGCAAAATGCTAGCTGATTGGTTTTCAATTTTGTGATAAAAACGTCTAATCTGTGGAATGCGTTGCCTGAGTGGATTTTTCCCGATGGTTACAATCTTGGTATCTACAAATCGAGAGAAAATCGGTTTCCTCTAAGTAAGCACGCTGCATCGTAGACCACATCATCGCTTAACATAAGTGAGATGACGATCAAGTATAAATATTCAAATATTTATTAATTAAATATTTAAAAAAATTTAATATTAGTATAAAGTAAAATATTAAAAGGTAAAAAATGGAATCGAAAACTGTCTTTGACAGGTATATCTGCATTGTGAAAACGCCTGTATGTTTTGAAGTGAAGTGAATTAAAAAAAAGTGTGCGTTTGAAGGTTAATTGTAGTTTGGAATGTTTGGGCATTAACAACCAACATATTAAGGTACAAGTTCGCCCGGAGACCGCGACACGAGACAGCGACACGAGACCGCGACACGAGACCGCGACCGGAGACCGCGACCGGAGACCGCGACAGGCACTTGACACTATGGAATTGTATGGGCACCAGTTCGCGCCGAGACCGCGACAGGAGACCGAGACACGTGTCGCGAGACATGTGTCGCGGTCTCGGCGCGAACTGGCGCCCATACAATTCTATAGAGTCAAGTGCCTGTCGCGGTCTCCGGTCCCGGTCTCGCGTCGCGGTCTCGTGTCGCGGCCTCCGGCCTAACTGCTTTCTTCGGCGAACCTTCAGGGGGATAGAACAAATTTAAGAAATTTTAGATAATTTGGATAGTACTTTTTTTATTTGTTAGGTCATGATTCAGAGATTTTTGAATTATGAACAAATAACTAAAATTTGCTCTCATATAGGTATTTAGATGACATAGAGACAGATTCTTAGGCCAATTGTCCACGTAGCCACACGTTATACGCACGCTTTCGTCAATTGACGGTTGCAAGACGAATGCATGACGATGCATCCACGAAGAGGCAACGTCGCATCAGCCGCTCGTCAACGAACATATATGACGAGTGGCTGCTGCTTCGTGGACACAGATTTCATTGTTTCCACGCAAGATGCAAGCATTCGTCTTGCAACCGTCAATTGACGAAAGCGTGCGTATAACATGCGGCTACGTGGACAATTGGCCTTAGATATTTGGTCGAGTGCTTGAATGTTATTTTAAATTAATTTTTGTTTGTTTTTCTGATGACATATAAATTATTTCTGCAGAGGGTTTGTGGTAGCAGATTTAAAGGTAATGTGAGTTGGTTGTTTCCAAGTTTGTATTTAAACATTTCACTGCTGAAGTTTGGAGATTATAGGCTTAGGTTTAATGGGCGGTCGCGAACGGCAAACACGCGTTATGGTCCAAATTATTATTGTTATATCTTTGTTGTGGCTTTTAATCGCCCGCTGTGTAAATGTACACCTTGAAATGAGCGAGTTAACGCCATTTTGTTTTAGGAATTTGGGTTTGTAGCGGGAATGGACCGTAGGATGTAGCTAGGAACTTTATTTATAACTTTGTTTGTATATTCTTTCTGAGAAAAGCCAAATTTTGTTTAAAGTTAAATGGTGTAGATGTCACCGTTACATTGTAAAAACGAACGACATCGCATAACATAACTAACTAACCTAACCTAACCTACCGTGAGATTATAATCTAACAACGTCAGATTACAAACTAACCTAACCTACCGTGAGATTATAATCTAACAACGTCAGATTACAAACTAACCTAACCTACCGTGAGATTATAATCTAACAACGTCTGATTACAAACTAACCTAACCTACCGTGAGATTATAATCTAACAACGTCAGATTACAAACTAACCTAACCTACCGTGAGATTATAATCTAACAACGTCAGATTACAGACTAACCTAACCTACCGTGAGATTATAATCTAACAACGCCAGTTTACAAACTAACCTAACCTACCGTGAGATTATACTCTAACAACGCCAGTTTACTAACTAACCTACCGTGAGATTATAATCTAACAACGCCAGTTTACAAACTAACCTAACCTAACGAGATTATAATTTCACGACTTAGATTAAAATCTGGCGGTATTGGCAAATTTACGGTGACATAGATATGTCAAAAAGCCGCAATAGCATAGTAACCACGAAGTCTAATTTCACAATTGTTCGTAGGTTTGAATCCCGCCTCCACCTCTGAGTTTTTTTTCCAAGTTCGTGTTTGTTATTACCACTGGATTTAATGTGGAGGAAACAACACGAGGAAACTAGTGTATTAAGATAACTATATTTTATAAGTGCTAAATCAGCTAAATGGTCTTCATAAAGTGTTGTATCAGCTAAATGGTTCTCATATACATATCAACATTTTATTTTGAAGCCAGACGTGTATCTACTGTTATTTGGGCAACGACCTTAATTTTTATTATTATTATTAAATCATTCGGGCAAAATCCACTTATGGAACGCATTCCACAGAATAATTACACTCCTGATCCGGCTCTTAGGAAAGTCAACGAAAATACGAATATTTCTACATTAATTTCTTTCTGCCTCCCTCAAAATTGTAATCGTATATTTTCTTAATATTTATTTCCTAAAGTTGTAATGAGGCAGTCAAACGAATTAGCAGATAATGAGCCGGCAAAGAAAAAGCTAACTTCTAATTCTCCAATTAAATATATTAAAATTGTTGCGGTTCTTCCTTGAACAGAGTTGAAATTAAATTTTTCCTACATAATTATGTAAAGCTTGTTTTTTGAAATGAAATATTCTGTTGCTACGTAGAGGACTTCGTTGTAGGTCCTGAACAGAAGGAACGTTTTTTTTTACATTTATAGGTTTACACTTGACCGCCATCTCGCTGAGGTCTACGATGGAGCGCGTTTACCTAGAAGGAACCGATTCTCTCGATCTGTTTTTTTCTCTCTTATCTGATTTCTGTGGAAAATTGCCCTTCAAACCGGAACACAGTAATATTTGCACATTACTGCTTGGCGGTAGAATAACTGGCTAAAGTGTGGTACTGCCCCAGGCGGTCTCTGCGAAGAGTCCTAACACTACTATTGCTTTACCAATATATAAGGGTTGCAGCTACAATAAAATGGACTTTATAATAATTGCAGGAAGAAGATCAGCCGGCTAGGCAGCAGCTCGCTGATCTCGACCCCCCGGCGCCGGTTCCGCAGCGCCGCGTCCGCCGCGCGGTTCACCATCTTCCGCGCCAACCGCGCCGGCAAACTGCGCGCTAAGTCCTTCGCCAAGAAGGAGAAGAAGGCCACGCAGACGCTGGCCATAGTCTTAGGTAAGTCTTTAGCTAAGAAAAGTAAGAAGGCCCTACAAGCGCGTTCAATAGTGCTAGGTATGTCTCTAGCTAAGAAAAGCAAGAAGACTATAGTGTAAGGCCAGTCGCTAGCCAAGAAAAGCAAGACGGCCTTAGTCTTAGGCCAGTCTCTAGCTAAGAAAAGTAAAAGCGTCACGTAAACAGTATCCATTATGTTAAGGAAGTATCTAGCTAATATCACAAGACATACAGAGGAACACAGTGTCTTCATCTATTTGAAGCCAAAAAAGTCACACAAACACAGGCTGTAGTGTTACGTAAATCTCTAGTTAAGATTATTGTTTTACTCTGAAAAACAAAACAACCGACATCAATTAAAAATCGCTGGATAGATCGTGAAACAAATTACATGGTACTATTTGGAGAGCATACCCTTTCGAACAAAGAAATAATCTGAAAGTCTTTTGAAGTCGGTCGAAAAGTAAAGCCACGCAAACACTGGCCATTTGCTCATTAATTTTTAGTAGTTGTGCTCATACATATAAATGGCCTCTGAAAATATTTCTATCACTACAACAAACTCAGCAAAATATCTTTTACCTCTCAAAGAACAAAATTAATCGAAAACCTTTTCTTTTCAGGTGTGTTCTTGATCTGCTGGGCGCCTTTTTCACGTGTTCCGTCCTCGACGCTCTCTGTTCCAAGTTCGACCTCTCCTACTCCCCAGGAGTGACCGTTTTCATCCTCACCACATGGCTGGGGTACATCAACTCCTTCCTCAACCCTGTGATATACACCATCTTCAACCCAGAGTTCCGGAAGGCTTTCAGGAAGATACTCCATTGCGGCACCTAGCCCGCGTATTACATTGTCTACGACTGAGGCAATAGACCAGCGTCTTCTAGTGGACTCTTCTCTACCCTGCTGTGAATAGTGACTTCTGTGAACTGTGTGCTTTGCCCAAGTGAAAATTATGTACTATTTCACCTTATCTCAATTTCGTTCGTGTAACTTACGAAGCTGCTCGCCAGTTCCGTTCTCTTGACTTGGCTTGACACGCTTGTGTAAATAGCGGTGATGACTGGGTAAAAAAATACCATTCTAGTCGTCTGAAGTTAGTCCGTTAGGTAGATTTAGAAACAATATGGGACTCGTATTTTTTCTTTTCTCAAATTATTAAAAACCCTACCCATATAGACCATGAAACTTCCGAAGAGAGAAGTGGTGACGTCTATGTAAAAATCGTATATAGACGTGACGTCATACATAAGCACTTTATCTTCGTCGTTTTTTGTTTTTGAAACAAAAGAAAAAATACGTGTTTGTACATTTTTTAATAACTTGTCTAATTGACGGACTCTTTTAGTCGCCATGCTATTCTCAAAGATGAGTTCTATTTCAACTTAATATGAACTCTTTGCATACTGGAGTATCTGAGTACTGCCAACTACTAACTCACCGCCGAATTCCAGATTAAATTCAGAAACGCTTGCCCTAAAAGCAAATTTTAAATCGAATCAGTTTGGAAATGACCAATGCGACGTCAATGAAACCCAAATGTCCATTTTACAAATGTTTTGGAATACGGCGGTTACTTTATCGTAAATAGCGGACTATTTAATTTAGACTGAACCTCAAGTAATCCATAATAACTCGGTGTCTCCAAACAAAAACAACCAAACTCCTGTGTGCAACCTTTATTGTCGCTATTGGTTCACCCTTATTGGGTCAGACATCCAAAACTCAATGACACGTTTTCAGATTAAAAAAAAAAGTATTTCCAAACTAAGTACTAGACGGCGGTAGCATTTTTTTTTTTTAAATTTTTATAGGTTAACACTCTCCCGAAATCTCGCCCGATGTTAAGCGATGATGCCGTCTACGATGGAGCGTGCTTAGAAGAAACCGGTTCACTATCGATTTGAAGCCACCAAGATCAGTAGCCATCGGAAAAACACACTCAGACAACAAATTCCACAGTCTGGGTATGATAGATTAAATTATTATGAATACATTTTTTATTTCGCCTGAAAACGCTATTATTTATTATGTTGCTACCACGTTGCTACTTATATGGTTTAAGAAAGATCGAATGAAACCAACGACGTAGCTTGACTAATACTTAAGAACCTTAACCCTGTCTAATACCCTGTTTAACCCTGTCTAATACCCTGTTTAACCCTGTCTAATACCCTGTTTAACCCGTATTTAAATAGAATGATTGCTGGTCGTGTAGAGGTAGTGGACTCTTAGAGTTTAGTGTTGTGCGGATTGTGTTGGATTGTGTAGCATTTTATAAATGGACAAAGTGAACAATGTGTGTTACAAGTAAGTGGTTCCAACGAAGGAGTTGTAAGTATTAGTATAAGGCATGGGCGTATAAAAAATTCGGACGTAGTCTCGCTTAAACAAAAACTGTGTCCACCGAGTCGGGCACATAATATGCACGTGTGCGCTGTCACATACAAACTGACACGCACAGATCAGTGGGTCATTACACGCGCTACTTGCGTATATGTGTGCGTGTCAGCCTATAACTGATAACCTGATAACGCAACGTGCGAATGTGGTCGACTCTAGTGACACAATTTTTGTTTTAGCGAGACTACAACCGACTTTTTTATACGTCCATGTAATAAGGATATCTTTTATAATGTTCAGGATGACACAAAACTCTCCTGAGCTGAAAAAGATGCGTTTTTTATTACTCGATGGGTGTTTTAAAATGTAATACGTTTGAAATAAATATATATTGGAATTTAGTTTGGTGGGGGGAATTCGTTCGCCGTCCGTCGTGTAGAGACAAGGTTGGTATAGTGGCCGGCAAACGAAATGACCCAAAAGTGACGTGGAAGGGGAAGGTTCGCGCATGTGCGATTCCACCAAAGAGACCTTAAAAACGTTTCTGCGCAGCCATGCGCAGCTAACTTCATTGGGTCAACTTGTTTGCCAGCATCTATATCTAGAATTCGATTGTGAAGTGAGAGTTATATCGAACAATGAGTGTAATGTCTCTCTTTTGGCTCAGTCATATTGTTCTGCGTAAACCAGTGTAGAAAACGAGCATTAGTGAAACCATTCCTGTCAACATTGTTTTTCCTCTTAAAAATAAATTACCTTAGTATAAGAATTTGAAATAAGTAATAACTAAATGTGGTTTTAAACTATATTGATTGTTCATTACACTGTCATCATTAATTACGAGATACATTAAATGGAACTAGTCCTGGATACAACAAAAGACATAGTGTTATGGTGGTTTACCTCAGACGACATCTACTGCCCACAGAGCTTTGAGCTGGCGCGAAAGATGCAGGGCCGCGCTAACCGCCTAAACAGACGCCTGGCACCGCACTATCCCAGCGTGGTGGATTATGGCCTTGACTATCTCCTTGCGAGAGAAGGCTCGAGGCCCAGCAGTGGGACCATTTAGTGGGCTGCTTATACTTTACGTAAATCATATCTGAAAGCATCCCAAATACTTACCATACTTACTTGCCATAATCAACGAGTACCCAATAAATCTCGTACTACGACTAGCACTGGATACCTCAGACGGTACAACTTCAACTTGGGCCTTGGGCTGCCACCGGTAGGGAAGATCAAGGAATGACCTGGCATCCCAGAATGGGATACCCTAAGTAACCAAGCGTAGAAGATTTCGAACCTGCTGACTTGTAACTGTTATATATAGCTGATAAACTATTTTTAAAGTGACCACTTCTTATGGGAAACTGGTTCGTTACGTAACGCGTTACGGTGCCAGTCTGTTTGACTTTTCTTTCAGACATACGGCAACGGTAGGCAGGGTCTTCCTCACACACTCTAACTCACAGCGCTAGCGCTATTTCGGACAGACAATTACACGTCCTCTCCTATCGCACACGTTTCGTAACCTGATTATTTAAACCTTCTTACAAAAATTAAATAATAACCTAAGCTTTTCTCAAGTTAAATAATAATTGGAAAATCAAATAAGTGATCTTGGGTTAGTTCTATCACTCCTGTCAGGAGTCCCG
Organism: Ectropis grisescens; assembly: GCA_017562165.1. Classification (NCBI taxonomy): domain Eukaryota; kingdom Metazoa; phylum Arthropoda; class Insecta; order Lepidoptera; family Geometridae; genus Ectropis; species Ectropis grisescens. The sequence goes on along the minus strand of CM029784.1, from coordinate 24,314,621 downwards.
AGACGCATACTTTTTTTTTTAATATCCGATTTTGGCTGACTTATTACCTATATTATACCGTAATTATTGATAGTGGTGTGAGTAATGATAATTATCAATTGTAATTGATGCTTTGAAGACTTCTGTATGTAGACAATTTTAAGATTAAAATTCAAGAAATATAATTTTATAGACGCAATGTTTAGCTCAAGTTGTATAATATAATAATAAGTGTAAATAGGTGTAAATGTTGTGTCGCTAATATCGTTGTAAACGTATCGCTATGATATTTACTACTTATTACATCCCTGTGGTTGTGAAATAAGGCTCTTTGTATGATATCTGTACCTTAAAGCAATGTAATATGTATTATTAGAAACATAAGTAGGCATTTTATTGGTAGTGTTCTCGGAGTGAAGACCGCGAATTTGCAAATAGCGTAGTTCGCTCTGAAACTCAATGGAGTGACTATATATGATGGCTGCAGGTGCGGTAGGAGAAGTAAACCCGAGGATAAGGCTGAGTGGTGTATCATGCGAATATGCGAATATGTCCAGCTGTGGGCTGATGATGATAAAGTAGATATTATTGTAGAAACTTTTGTGTTCCGATTGTTGGGACTCGAAGACTTCTCTCATTCGGAGACAGTCAAGCCCATAATCGGAGACACTGGCCAAGTACAGGTTGGTATATAAGACAAACATGTCTTCAAAAATCTATTTTTTAACATGTCTGTTTCTTCGCGTAGATTTCTCTCATCTCCGTTAAAACCGGAGATAATAACATACCTCTATAGTTGAAGATGGAAAAATACTCAAAGGGGCAGGCAGTTCGAAACTACGACGTTCACGATTGTGAAATAGGACGTCGTCGCTACTGGCCCACGCTGGCCACCGACACTTCGCCACAGTGGCCAAGCACTGAACACGTGATTTTTTTTTTTTAAATAAAAAAGTGACGAGACGAGCTGGGCATGTGCCTGATGGTAAGCAACATGCCAGCCACATAACAGCACAGTAACACGCAGCTATTGGAACAAGAAGAGTCCAAATCATTACCTAACACTGCACTGCGCTCGTCACCCAGAGATCTAAGATGTTATATCTCTAAGCCCTGTAATTTCTCTGGAAACATTGCCCTTCAAACCGGAACACAGTAATGTTTGCACATTGCTGCTTGGCGGTAGAATAACTGGCAAAGGTGTGGTACTTCCACAGGCGGACTCTGCCAAGAGTCCTACCACTACAAAACATACGACACGACGACGATACGACAAGTCTACAAAATTGTTTGCTCGTAACATGTACATGAGTCTTCAATATGTTTTACTGTGGATCACGAGTTAAATAAAATAAATTATAAATATTGGTGGACAATTCACACACAACACCATCTGACCCCAAACTAAGCAAAGCTTGTAATATGGCGGCCAGATAGCTGATATAATACATATATAGTTTTCAATACATACTTATTATACATAGAAACACCCAGACACAGTACAAACATTTGAATTCATCACACAAATATTTGCACTGGGTGGGAATCGAACCCACGACCCTCGGCTTCTCAGGCAGAGTTACTAAGTTACGAGGCCAGTCCATATAAGTATACGCAACTTATTTAAGCGTAATAATAACTTTAATTTTGTAGAAGGCCTTAGATCTCCTCAATCCTTAGATCTTAGGGCCATAGACTGAAAAACAAAGAGTTTACATATACTACGTATAGAGTTAGATTTTCCGTACGGTTCCTTTGTGTCAATCGTAAACAGATGGCGTGCATACTTTCAATGGCAACAGAGTGATATGCCGCGACATAAGTATGACACTTCCACAAGAGCGACAAGGCAAGAAGGATGCTACCCGTGCTTTCGGTGTAAAGCGTTTGTGCCAACTCTATACGTAGTATAAGATGTAAACTCTTTGCTTGCTGCAAAGCAAGTTAAACAGAACAAAATGCATTGTTCTTGTTTTTGTAAAAAAAATATTCAAACTATGGTAGTAGTGGATATTTATTTCATTTAATGTTTTGTGAGAAAAAAAAATTACGAGTAAGCAACAAGTCAAAGTAAATGATTTGACGTATTATTTTCATCCATGTATATCATCACACTTACATGTCAATTCTGAAGCTCGTATTACACTTGGCTAAGTGTAGTGACTGAATTTAGATGCTACTTGAAACGCAAGGTTAGTCGACTAAACTCAAAAGGAAATTAGAAGCAAATAATACTGGCTTCTGAAATTAGTATGCTAGCTGACTGAATGCTATTACACTTCACTAAATTCAGTAGCGGATCAACTCAGTCGACTAAATTTTGCCAGTGTAATAAGGGCTTCAAACTACCTCATTTTTAACCCCAGACCAAAAAAAGGGGTGTTATAAGTTTGACGTCGATGTCTGTCTGTCTGTCTGTGTGTGTGTGTGTGTGTCTGTCTGTGGCACCGTAGAGCTCAAACGGATGGGCCGATTTCGGTTTCTTTTATTTAAAAGTTAATATCCGTGTGGATGTTCTTTGCTATGTTTGGTTAATATCGATTCATGATGGCCGCCGCCACAAAATGGCGGACAAAATATTTCTTCACAACTTACCTCAATATGGGTATCAAATGAAAGGGCTTGACTAGTAGAATACTGTACACTATAAAAAAATCAAATCCAAGATGGCCGCCGCCACAAAATGGCGATTTATATTATTTTTTTCACTACTACCTCAATATGGGTATCAAACGAAAGGGCTTGACTAGTAGAATACATTGCACTATGACAAATTTCAAATCCAAGATGGCCGCCACCACAAAATGGTGAAGTACATTTCTTTTTTTACAACTCCCTTAATATGGGTATCAAATGAAAGGGCTTGACTAGTAGAATGTTGTACAGAAAAGAAATCGAGTTAGTCGGGGGTTAATCAAAATTTTTAATTTTGTTCTTGTTTTTAATATGTATTTCTCTGTTTTGTATGAAGTACTCCCCTCATTTTTAATTTATTAACTTTCGGGTTATGAATAATACTTGATTAGTAATTCCATATAGGTATTTAAGAATTCCACTTCTCTGTGAAACGCATCTTGTAACTTGTTACCTAATTTTCTAGTCGATCGAAATAATTTGTCTGCCTTTCATTGCCAAAGTTACATAAATTAAGTTTAATTGTATTTTAATGTAAATATTTATTAGCGATCTAGAGGTGGTGTAAATTTGTAAAAAAATATTTGAGTATGTAAATAGGTATGTAATAATTATTTGATGTTGAATAAATGGTTCAGTACCTAAGTCATTTTTGTTTCATTGCCTTTGTGAGGATTAATACGAATAATTTATATTCAGGAAGCATAGTAAAAGTTCTTACAATATATCTATACTAATATTATAAAGCTGAAGAGTTTGTTTGTTTGTTTGTTTGAACGCTAGGATCTCGGGAAGTACTGGTCCGAATTAAAAGATACTTTTTCTATTAGATAGTCCATTTATCCAGGAAGGCTTTAGGCTATAGAACATAACGCTACAATCAATAGAATCGGAGCATGAATCAAGAATGTAACAAAACCGGGGGAGAAATATTCCTTTTTGAGAGTTTTCGTAGCGTGCTTTGACCACAGACTAAGTAGAGAGATACACTTGACATGACAGCATGACAGCGATTATGTCAACTTCAACTTTACATTTTTATTTCCATTCGGTAATGTCACCGTAATTTCGCCAATGTCCAAGAATGCGTCATTGAATATAAACCTTTGCTAATCAAATTTGTTTATAAATCTGAGTTGGTACGACCAATTTTGGACAGGTGGCGTAGCAGGTAGCTGAAGAGGTTTTTTGTTTGAAAGCGATATTATCAGGAATGGCTGAACCGATTTCAGTCATAATATTACACCGTTGGATATGTACGGGATCCCGATGAGCGCCCTATAATGTACCACGGGCGAAGCCGGGGCGGGCATCTAGTATATTATATTATAAGTACATACAAAGTATCTTAACCATAGGTACTAGTTTGTTTGTATAATTGCACACTGGACAAACTGGCTGACTATTGCATATTAGCTAAAGCTGGCTATTCGTACGATAAAGTGAGAATGTGACAGAAATAAAACATTGCTGACCATCGATATAATTAAAGAAATGAAGATGAGGTATGCTATAATCTAAAGACAACATAACGTGGCAAAATTTGTTTGTAAAATTTGAAAATGGAATTGTCAGCGAACGTACACAATTGTCAGCGAACGTACACAACTCCCATAGTAGAAGCGCGTTTGCCGCTTCTACTGACATAAGAAATTAATTATTTAATACCTTAAAATGTGAGTAGCTTTGGTTACTTCAGAAAAAACCCATCAAATTTGTTGTTTGATGACACCATTTTACAGTTTATGGTGTTTTAGCTCTAGGTGGCCGAAAATGGAACTACATAATATCAGAATCATAGATTTCGAATTTTTCTTTGATATGAATGAACAAGCTAGGCAAGTAACGAAATGTCATCAGGCTGAAACCAGGTAAATGGCTGAATATCATTCAGGCGTCTAGTTTAACGGTGCTATTTAGTAAAGAGGCTAGGTTGTTAATTGAACGACTAAAAATAGTTTGCTGCGACATATAAGTAAATCACGAGATGGAAGAGGTTCTGGTCCTTTGGGAATGCCGAAATAAGCGAAACCACAGTAAGTATAATGGACATACCTACTAATGTAAGTATAAATAGAAGGGTCGGTCATTTAATTTAACCGAGTGTAACCCTCTTACCTAGACCTGAAAAACATCAATATTGGATTCATCGGGAGAAACCAACTCAGGCAACGGAATTCCAAAATTTACCTTTCTCACATGCATTCCCAAATACTTATGAAGGTAGATAGATAGAAACACTTTATTGTTCACAACACAAAAACAAAAAATGAATAAACAAAAAGATAAATTCTTAAATCTAGTGAAACAAATGGCGGCCTTATCGCTAAGAGCGAGCGAGGAGCGAGAGGCAACCGGAAGGAAGGTAATGACTGATAGTCCAAGATCCCAGAGCCGCCAGACGTCACGTATTTTCTGATGCATGAAATGTGGACGATTGAGTAGAGTTAGTACGTAAGAACACAAACATGCTTACCCGCTAACTTGCTTAGACGGCCAATTTTGAGATATGGGGTTCAGAAGATACATTACTTTCTTCACGTATTTTGTAATAACTGTTTTTCACGTATGTTATAGGAAATATCTTAAAAAATTAGGCACCAACACTCCCAGACTCTTTCCGTCGGCCGTTTTGCTATAAGTGGTTACACTCCGCGAGGTATAAGCTGAGCTTTGCATTAGTGTGAGTGATCACCAATCAGGCAGGAGCTTGAAATTTTATCCGCGAGGTATAGGCTGAGCTTTGCATTAGTGTGAGTGATCACCAATCAGGCAGGAGCGCGGCGAGACAGAATGGCGCCGCGCCTAAGGCCGGTTGTCACACCTACACTATCCATGTACACTCACACAAATGCAAAGCTCAGCTTATGCCTCGCGGAGTGTACCACAGCCAGATGTGAGAGGTAAGTGAGGGGGGAAGTGAGCCAATTTAATAACTTTTCGTGATCCATCAATAACCCTATTGATGAATGATGCGTCAAAAACTTGTAATTGCTCCTTCCTTAGTCTCAAGAAACTTGATCAAATTCTAACTTTGGTAGGAAACCAGTGGATACCTAGGATATTGTTATTATAAGTTTTTTTTACTTTTATAGGCTTACACTTGACCGCCTTCTCACCTGATGTTAAACGACGATGCGGTCTACGATGGAGCGTGTTACCTAGAAAAAACCGATTCACTCTTGATTTGAAGACACCAAGATTATAACTATCGGGAAAAACCCACTTATGCAACTCATTCCACAGCCACAAGTTATTATAAGTTCTGATTAAAAGTTAATATTTGAATTAAAGTTTTATTTTTAAACACGTACAAGTTGAATTTGTCTATTTAAAAGTTGCATGAAGTGACCAAGCAATAGTGTTCATTCATTTGTTCTATTGAACACGATATTTTTTGTATCGAAACTTTTCTATGAACAAATCAATTCAATCAATAAAATAAACTCTGTAAGTCACGAGTGAGTAATAGTAATGAAAAAATCACAGTTTAATTATAATAGGTGTCATTATATGCCTGATTGCAGTGAAATAATAGGCACTTTATGAGCAAGTGTGTTGAAAATTATTATTTTTTTCGAAAGAAATGAGACTTCGATATTATAAATTTATCTCAGACATTTCACAAAATTTTATTAATTTTCACACATTTTAACATAAAAATTATACATCTAAACAAATCTTGAAGAAAAATGTTTAGTTCCAAACTTTTCTGTACTTATTTAATACTAGCTGAACCCGCTACTTCGTTCGCGTAAGCAGATGTTACTGACTTATAGTGTAAATTAGTTGGAAGTATCGTACGTCAAAATATTTGCATTATGTAATCATTGAAAAACCGAGTGAATTTGTTTTCCCACACAAAAAAATATTTAATTTTTTCATCATTTTTATTTTTCTTTTTTTAAACAAAATCAAACATACTTATTAAGGTTTCGTAGTATAGAACACAGCCGCAAGTGTTAAGTTTGTAGGATTTTTATAGGATACATTACGAAAAGTCTGAAGCTGATGTGCATGATCTGATTACCTACTTTTCTCTTTTTATTCGCAAGCTATTTTCTAGCTGTTACCCGCGACTTCGCCCGCGTAAAATTTTGAACGAAGCCTGTGTGGAATCAAAATGATTAAAATTTTGAGTTTTAATGATAGGTACTCAAGCAAGTTGAACCCGTAAATCTAAGCCAAGTCTTAGTGAAATGTTAATGTATGAATTTAATTGTAACACAGAAAAAAAATCCAAGAACGAAAGAATCCAAATTCGGCATCAAAATCCTTTTAGCAGCAAAAACTTATTAGTACAATTTAGAATACCAGTAACGCCACCTAGTGATGAAAGAAAAAATACATACCACAATAGCAAAACATTGATTTAAATGGCCTTTAGTGCTTTTAGATTTAAACTGGCATTAGCGCCATCTAATGAGAATATAGTTGCTTGTTATTTTGATTGTCAACGCAAATCACCTGTATTATCTACGCCAAAACGGGTGCATATATTTTTCATTTTTGGCTTTTACCTTACCATCACATCAAGTTCCTTACGAAAATATATACTTATTATAGATTAATATGGAGTTAAACGAAAATATAGACTTAGACCCCATGTGAAATTTTACACTCTAAACTATCTGTATTTCGTATGCCAACCCAATTCGTTGTGCCGTTTTGACGTGATAGTTAATATTTGTTTCCTTAGGGCCCATGCTTCTTTTCAGGTTGATAGGTAGTACATATATGTGGTATTTCAGACTATAAGTTATCTCTGTTTCAATTTTCTACCAAATTTGCTTAGTCTTTCCGACGTCACAGTAACCTATAAGTAACCGATTTGCTATTTCTGATTTCAAACTACGTGTGTTTCAAATTCCTTCCAAATATGTTCAGCCGTTCCAACGTTGTCCTGTAACTGTAAATATTATGAATGTCAATGTTTGGATGTTTGTTACTTAATCATGGCGGAACGTATCAAGTGATCGGGCTGAAATTTGAAATACAATTAGATTATAGTCTGGAAGAACACATAGGCCAAACATTGCCTATGTATAGTTACTTATCTATATGTCCCTATGTGTTACTTAAGCTAAGCCAAGAATTTGTTTCAAATTTTAACTCGATACATTCAGCCATTCCAACGTAATTGAGCAGCAAAAATTTAAATATTGACATATTTATATAATATTAGGAAAGGATAGGATATTACAAAAATTTTGAAAAAATAAAACCGGGCAAATGCCAGTGGGACTCGCGCGCGAAGGGTTCTGACCCATTAGCAAATAAAATGATTTTATTGTATGGGAGCCCCCTTAAAAATTTATTTTATTTTAATTACTTACATTTAAAGAGAACATAAAACTTAACATTATGTGAATAGTGAAAGCGTCAACCTGTGACAGGTACGTTATTAGTATCGAGCAAGAAAAGGTAAAAAAGTCAAGTTTGTTGTATGGAAATAAGCCCCTCTTAAATATTTATTTTAGTTTTAGTATTTTTTGTTAAAGCGGCAATAGAAATACATCGTCTGTGAAAATTTCAACTGTCTAGCTATCACCGTTCTTGAGATACAGTCTGGTGACAGACGGAAGGATGGACGGACAGCGAAGTCAGGTACGGAACCCTAACAACGGTCTGCTTCGGTTACCGAAGCTTGTTGAACACTACCTTTAAATTTTAAACAGTATTTGGATTAAAATAATACGTTAAGTTACGGCTGGTCTAGTAAGCTACAGCTGACTTAGTCGGGAGAACGCCGACTGTCGATCCGGAGACCCAGGGTTCAAAACCACGCGCACCACTATCTTTTCTGAGTCATGTTCGTAATGCCGGTATTTAAACGGTGAAGGAAAATATCGTGAGGAAACCGAAATGTACCTAGAATCTAAGTTCTAAGTCATATGTCATCCACCAACCGACACTGGGACAGCGTGGTGGATTATATATAGCCTTGTCTCTCTCCTTGCGAGAGAAGGCCCCGACGTCCAGCAGTGGGAACATTTAATGGGTTGTTTATGCTGCTACTTATTATGCTGATATTTTATGTTTTCTCCAAAATAACAAACATTTACTTCAATGACAGGTAATTTAATTCTGTCGTTCGACTAACTAAATACAGATAAATCTAAGCTGATATTTGTTTTTTTGTTGATATTTGAAAAACTACCTCCCTGTTTTCGATATATAAGATCACCTCTGAAGTATTTTCTACCAAACAAAAAAATAATTATCAAAATCAACTCACAATTAGCGGAGTTATCGTGTAACATAAAACCAAATAAAAAAACATGCAACCCGATTGAGAACATCCTCCTTGTTTGAAGGAGGATATTCTCATCCTCCTCCTTTTTCCACACAAAAATAAATTTTTGACAATTATTTTGTCATTCAAGACGACGCGACGCGATCACGTGGGCACTTCTTGAATCTAGAATCTAGATATTCTGTGGATCGTCTGTGATACACAGAATACTTAGAAGTTAGTATGTACTGAACGCGCCGTGCGTATCGTTATTATTTAATGTTTGTGTAATTTCCGAACCACCAAACCGATAATGTTCAAATTTTGATGGGACAATATAAAAAATGTGTTCTTTCTAACAAAAAAAGAATTAATGAAATTAAACAACGCAAACATGAGTTACAACCAAATACACATTCTGACTTTCACCCCTTCCCGCAAGAAAACCGATCAGAATTTGGGGATCAAAAGTAGCCTACAGCAATCTCCTTAGTTTAAACTAAAATCATGCCAAGTTTCAGCTGAATTGAATCAGTAGTTTCGGCGTGATGCGTGATCCCTATACAGAAAGACAGACAGACAGACAGACAGACAGACAGACAGACAGACAGACATGAAAGAAAAAAAATGCAGATTCGCCATCAGTATCGACTATGGAGTGCTCCAAAAAAAAATTTTTCAAAATATCTTCAATGTACAGAATTCGACCCGTTACAGTTTTATTATAAGTATAGATACTTATTCAGTGCACTAATACTGTGCGCACCAAACACATCGAAAAAGTAAAAAAAACAGGTACAGGGTACAGGGCGCAATGCCACAGTAGGTATTATCTAATAATTATTATTATAAATAGGTATAAACATAATGCACATAAAATTTGATCCAAGAAACTGAATTAAATAAAATAACTTGGTCAATTTTAAAATCATTATTTAAATGTTGTTGTCAGAATTTCACAATTTGTGTAGTGATTTGAAAATATAATTAAAAGTACTACCAACCTGTTTTAGTTCAAAATCATCAGATTATATTTATGACTAGTAGGTATGGTATAAAATAATATTATAAAGGCTCATAGGCAATGACATTCTCGTGCGAAAAAGACTGCAAAGTCACGAACATCGCCGAAAAATTGCTAGCTTATCGGTTTTTTATCGGATACACTTCGGAGAGTGTGCAACTGATTTGTACGATCAAATACCACCTTGCCCTTTTTTCTATCGGAATGCTCGTAGCTCGAAAAGGCGACGTCGTTTCATGGTTGATGTTCCAAAGACACGAACGAAGAGATTTGACTCTACTTTCGTGATAAGAACGTCTAGGCTGTGGAATACCTTGCCTGAGAGGGTTTTTCCCGATAGTTACAATCTTTGTGTTTTCAAATCGAGAGTGAATCGGTTTCTTCTAGGTAAACACGCTCCATCGTAGACCGCATCATCGTTTAACATCAGGCGAGATGGTGGTCAAGTGTAAACCTATAAAAGTAAAAAAAAAAAAAAATTAGACAACGTGTTGCAGAAAGGTCCAACAATATTTGAACAGGTCATTCCAACACTGATGTGGACTTCATCTTTGAAGGTCTCTTTCCCCCTCAGCACTTTAGATCGCGAGATAATACGAGTCACAGTTTGATGTAAATTTGACCAGCTTCTATCACGAGGTTACCGCCATGCGGGATGTCGACTCGACGATAGTCCCAATAGTCGTGTCGGCAAACGGCCTTATAGCGAAAAGTCTCGACCAGCATCTCAAGAGACTTTCGCTAGACGGTTGGGTTGGGTCAGATGCACGCGGCTGTCATCCTCGACACAGCGCGCATCGTCATGAGGTTCCTCAGTCTGCAGCCCTAACCACCGGGAGCTTGGGCCCTGTTCCGCTGCTGGCGGCTAACTAGGCTTAGGTTTTTATAATGTTTTTATGTTGTTTGATATATATATTTTAAAAACTTACACTTAATAAATACGTGAATAATAGCCTATAGCACTCATGGATCACGGAAGTACAATCCAAATGTGGAAGAATTTTTGGAAATTGATCCTGTAGTTCCTGAGATTCAAAACTGATTCGTTCGAACCCGTTCAAACAAAATACCTCTTCAGCTTTATAATATTCGTTTTTTTTTGTATAGACGAGCAGGACGTGTGCCTGATGGTAAGCAAAATACCTGTACAAAACAGTGACACGCAGCTATTGGATGAAGAGTCCCAATCATCACCTAGCACTGCATTGCGCTCGTCACCCGGAGATATAAGGTGTTTTATCTCTTAGCCCAGTAAATTCTATGAAAACGTTGCCGTTCAAACCGGAACAGTAATGTTGAACACCATTGCATGGCGGCCGAAAAACTGGCAAAGGTTGACTGGCCTCGTGGCTTAGTGGGCAGCAACTCTGCCTGCGAAGCCGACGGTCGTGAGTTCGATTCCCACCCAGTGCAAATATTTGTGTGATGAATTCAAATATTTGCACTGTGTCTCTGGGTGTTTCTATGTATAATAAGTATGTATTTAAAATTATATAAGTATTATACATGTGGCCGCCATATTACAAGCTTTGCTTAGTTTGGGGTCAGATGGTCTTGTGTGTGAATTGTCCACCAATATTTATTATTTTATTATTATTAAAAGTGTGGTACTACCCCAGGCGGACTCTGGAAAGAGCCCTACCAATAGTAGGTATAGATTGCTCGAAAATTCGCATTCGAGCCCCAAGATACAAGTCTTGTATTCAGTTGTGGAACGTCATGTTAGAAAGGAAATCTTCTTTAAAAGCGTTGAGCTCTTTTTGGTAACATATACTCATAATATGGATTCGCGTCACCGGCATGCTACTGTACCGATGTACCTACCGGCGCGGCGGAAAGCGACGGACCAGGGGAGTGTACCGCCTAACTAATAAAAGTGGTCAAGTGCGAGTCGGACTCGCCCATGAAGGCTTCCGTAGCAGCAAGTAACATCACATAAAAGTTCTTGTAGTTAGTTGTTACTTTAATCAGTGTTTTAACAATAGTCAATTTATGACGTATTTTAAAATAAAACTACTTACTTGATCTCAGTCAAACTAATTTTCTTTGATAGTTTACATGGTAATGTACATCATACACTTTTTTTATTTTTGTCATTCTCTTATTTTAGAAGTTACAGGGGGGTGCACACTTTTTACCACTTTGGAAGAGTCTCTCGCGCAAACTATTCAGTTTAGAAAAAAAATATGTTTGAAACCTCAACATTATTTTTGATGACCTATCCATAGATAGCCCACACGTATGGTATTGATAAAAAAATGTTAAGTTTCAGTTCTAAGTATGAGACACCCCTAATTTTTTAGTTTTTTTCTAATTTTTTGTTTTCAAAACCTTAATGCGGTTCACAGATTACATCTACTTACAAATTTCAATAGTATTATAGCTCTTAAAGTTTCGGAGGAAAGTGGCTGTGACATACGGACGGACAGACAGACATGACGATTCTATAAGGGTCCCGTATTTTGCCTTTTGGCTACGGAACCCTAAACATGGCTTAGCTTAGTTGATATTGCTCTCTTTTCTTCTCGTTTGAAATTATAGAAACAGCAATAGCAAAGTCATAGCTGATTTAGTTTAGAGGTAGAGGTTTTTTTTTTTTTTAAATAAAGAGTGACGAGACGATCAGCAACATGCCTGACACATAACGGTACAGTGACACGCAGCTATTGGAACATGAAGAGTCCAAATCATTACCTAGCACTGCACTGCGCTCGTCACCCAGAGATCTAAGATCTTATATCTCTAAGCCCTGTAATTTCTCTGGCATTGACATTGCCCTTCAAACCGGAACACAGTAATGTTTGCACATTACTGCTTGGCGGCAGAATAACTGGCAAAGGTGTGGTTCTTCCCCAGGCGGACTCTGCCAAGAGTCCTACCACTACATAATACATTTAGCGGTAGAGGGGCGGGACAGCGGGACAGGGACGGCATGACATCTCTCTTTCTACGGAAAATGTAATTTCGAAATAAACTCGTGACTTACCTACTCCGGTTCTACTTAGTTTCGTCCGATCGAACAATGTTTGACGTACTCATTCGATGCTGTCGACACGCCTAGTAGTCAAAGATCCCAGAGCCGCCAGACGTCACGTATTTTCTGATGGATGAAATGTGGACGATTGAGTAGAGTTAATACGTACTAAGAACACATGCTTACACGCTAACTTGCTCAGACGGCCAATTTTGAGATATGGGGTCCGGTAGATACATTACTCATTTCAAGTATTTTCTGATAATTGATTTTCACGTATGTTATAGACAGTATCTTTAAAAATAAGGCCCCGATACTCCCAGACACTTTCCGTCGGCCGTTTTGCTTTACAGACTCTATTATTTCGGGCGTTTTAAAGCGTTCTAAAACTCTACTCAATCGTCCACATTTCATCTATCAGAAAATTCGTGACGATTGGCGGCCCTGGAATCTTACTCTATAGCATTTTCTTATCAATGTCAATCAATCGCCATGCCGCAAGCACGACTGACGTGCTCGCGGTTTTTTGTGAATAAATATAAATAAAATTTTTATCAAAAATCCCAGAGCATAAATCTTTTTAATTAATCTAAGCTAAAGAGTTTTGAAGTGGCTCGCAGAATCTAACTCTTATTGGAACGAAGTTCCTTACCGCGCGTTGTGAAAGGGGGCTAGACGGAAAAAAATCTTACGAAACGTTGTCACGACACTTTTTGCTATTGTAAGCTGTGCGGCGTCGCATGTTTCTCTGTCTGTCTCTCTCTCTCTTATAGAAAGCAAGCCAGATATTTTCATTTCTATTTCGCATTGAACAGTGTGGTGTCGCGACGATTATTTTTGTTGAGTGTATATAGGTTTTTTGTAAATAATAAAAAAAAAGTAATAATAATTCCTTCACTAATTAATCGAAAGGAACTTCGTTCCATCCGGGTGTCCCTTGACACCACTCAAGTTTTTTATTTTTTGTGAAAAAATAACAGGTAAGTAACTTATGTAATGCCGCGAACACGCAAGGCAAGTGCAACTGTGCGGCATCGCTGGGAGCTGTTAGAAAATAATGGTGGCACTGAATGAGTTATGTTCTAAGCCTACTCTAATTAGAGTAAACATTGAAACGGACGATACGACAGATCGAAGTACAACCGGAGAGACGATCTTCTTAGCATTCCATGGATTCACCGTGCGGGTGCCGGGTCCATAGTGTGGCAGAGAGAGAAACCCCGAGTAGATCCCGAGACTTGTGACTCGGGCGTAGGTTTAAGGGTAAGACTTTCTGACGTACATCAACACTCACCTTCACTACTCGTTTTTCTCTCGGAAAAACGCGAGTTTATTCCGAAATTACGTTTTTTCGTAGAATGAGACTAGACGTCCTGGACGCACGTGTTAGATTAGGGGTTCCAAGGAACCCCTAACCTAACGTTAAAAGTGAATAAATGTGTGTTTATTATCGATCAAATCGAGAATTATATGATAGTTATGTAAAAAGAAAGGAATTGATGTATTTCCGGAATCATATAATAAGTATAATATTGTTATAAATAATAAGGTTAAATATAAGTAATAAATAATATTGTATAACGTATATTAATAACGAGTAAGTAATTCAACGTGGTCAAATCCACCGCCTATTCCGCCATTACTTGTTATTGTGTAGTTGGAGGGGCGGCGCTATGACTTTGGCGAGTGGGGTTGATCACGACTAGTATAAAAGCGAACGTCGTTCTGTTCGGGCCTCTGGTATATTATTCTCTTGGTCTTACTTATTGCTCTTGCTATTATGCTGGCTCTTATGTATTGTTATCTCTTGCTGTTCTTGTTCTCCAACGGTTGACACATTGTAAAGATAAGTATTATAACTATTATCTAAGGTTTACTTGTGTACAGATTATGTATGTGATGGCGCAGAGTTTTCTTGGCCACTTTCTTTCTCTGTCGTCTAGGGATTTGCGAAAGTGGTATTAGAGTCTTTTAATAATAATGAGAATACCCTCTTGGGGTTTATCAGTAATATAACGATGAACTAAGAATAAACAACATTCAAATATCATCAATTGGTTCTTTCTATTCATCCTACTACCTTTAAGTAAATAACAGCACATACACATCTAAGCTCACAGAATTAAGGCTATCCTGACATAAATTGGGTCATAACAGCACAGAATCCTAACAGATTCTAACATCAGAAGTGGGATAGAACGGAAGCTCTATGCCTTGTAATGTTTCAGATCCAGTAATTTCCGCGATGAATTGCCGACAACGGGTTTACCGATGAAATGACGAAAAAGATTTCCGGTGAATCAGACTCGCTGCACCTGGCCAGCCACCATGTCACTGCCAGCTGGAACATCGTCGTGGAATCTTCCACTACATCCAACACCCGGAGTAAAACAAGGGAGTACATTTCAATCTACAACTGTATAAAATTTCTAGCCGATTGGCTTACATAATGTAATACCATGACTCAATACACTAGTAAAAACAAAAAATTATATATATTTTGTGGATACCTACAATTAATCGGAATTAATTAATAATTTTACAATTACCCACATTTTCATTTCTTTTACGTTTGCTACTTATTATGTACTTTTTTTTTTTTAATTACTATTATGGCTCGTTATCACAAGGGCAGTACATTTCAATCTACAGCTGAAGTTTCTAGCCAGATGGCTTACATAACGTTATTATGACTCGGCATAGCAATATAGAATATTATGTGGATACAGATAAAATCTGAATGAAAAATATTTTACAAATACCCAGATTTTTTTTTCTCTTTCACATTTTTTAGACTTTTTATTTTTTTATTATTTTTATTTTCATAGCTCGTTATAACCCGCCCACCCTGATGTGTCTCGGTTCGACAATTTATATTATGCAAACAATAGCAGTTTGAATGGAAAAACTGAGATTTACCACTTTTAGAATAGAAAAATATAGCGTGTTTTCATTAATATCGCATTGACAAATTACGCTCCAACCCTCCTTTTTTTCATTAATTTTACTAAGTAGATATTTAAGTCCTTTCACGTGTAGTTTTTCTTGTTATATTATCATTTCAGTTAAGTATTTCAGACTAATATTTTAAGAATAGCCAATTTTTTTTCTTAAACCTTTTGTATTGGGTTTCTTTGTGTTACTTTTTACTATCACAACCCGATATAGCCCACCCATCCTAGGTATTTTGTTAAAACACGCCCACCCTGATGTATGTTTGGCCATTGATATGATAGAACCAATAGGAATTTGAATTAAAAAAAAAAACGATTTACAATTTTTAAAAAAAGTTTTTGGAATAACTATCTCAATACAATTTATTGACACCACAAACGTAGTTGACAAGTAACACATAAAATAACAAAACATCATATTCTCATTAATTTTAAAATATTTTTGTACCTACCCTCGATTTTTTTTTTCTTTATTTTTATTAAGTAGGTATTCAAATCAAATCAAATCGAATCGTTTATTTGTAAGAAACATGGTCATAGCACATGCATTTACTGCCGTACACAGAAGTAATTCGAGTTTTGTATCACACGTTCTTGCCTATTTCGGCCTAAATTGTATTATACATGATTTTTTCAAATCAAATCATTTATTTAGCTTGTGGTCCTGGGTTACAAATAGATGATACAAAGATAGTAATAGGGATCTCCAGTTCCGGCTTTGTCAGCATGCAAGCTGTTAATTGCAGCTAAATAGTTAGGATACAATAATAAAATATGAGTAATAATTTGACACTGACATTAAATCCAGAATTAAGAAGTAATATAATTAAAAATACATTTACTCGCAACACAGCAATAATAAAAATCATCCAACAATGTCATGTTGGGAAAACTAAATAGAGAAGTCAGGAAATTTTAGTAATATTGAATATTATCATATATATATTATAAGTCATGTCAATTAGAATCTTAAAAACAATACATAATTTTATCCCTCACAGAGACATGTCAATTTCACGGCAACTTCATGTTCATCAAATATTCCGGTCCATCAAGAAATCATTCAGCGAATAGTATGCTTTAGATATTAAGAACTCATTGAGTCTGTTTTAAAACTTACATAGTCACTCTATTTACGGATTGATTGAGGAATTTTATTGTAGATAATAGGTGCCATACAAAACACACTTTTCAACATTAGAGTGGTATTTACCTTCCATGTAAATTTAACATTGTTTTCCTTTCTGCCACCTTGTTCATATTTAGGAAAAAGTTGAGGGTTTTTTTTAACAAATAAAGCCACCTCACTAATGTAGATACAAAGGAAGGTCAATAACTCCATTTGTATGAACTTATTTTTGCATGTTTGTCTACGTCGTAACCTACACATAGCTCTGATACACCTTTTTTGGGCTCTGAAAACTTTTAATTTATTTGTAGCGTTTCCCCAGAATATCACTCCATATCTCAATATTGAGGTGACATGACCATGGTACGCTGTCAGTAGAGTTTCCTTGTTTGCAATTTTACCTAGCTTGTACAGAGCATGTGAAAATTGATTGATGCGTTTTGAGGTGTGTGCCACACGCTGGTCCCAATTCAATTTGCTATCCAAGTATAGACCTAAGAATTTTGTTGAGTCAACTTCATCTATTTTGTGTCCATGATAGTTTATGTCAAGTTTATGACGATACACACAGCTTTGCCTCTGTTTTAAATTTATTATTTTAGTCTTTTCTAAGTTAGCTTTCAAGTCAATGTTTTTTTATAAACTCGATTGTATTTGTCTTATAAATTATAAATATTCTTTTTGTCACCTGTGTATAAGACAGTATTATCGTCAGCAAATAATGTTATGGGATGTAGTATCACATTAGGAAGATCATTTATATAAATAAGGAAGAAAGGCGGTCCTAAGATACTACCTTGTGGGACACCTGAGTTTATTTTACTGAGTTCCGATGAGTATATTTTTTCAGTGAGGGAATCATAGCAAATTCCATTTATTTTAGTCATTTGAAATCTATCACTGATATATGATCTAATTAGATCATTTGCAACCCCTCTAACACCATAGGCTTGCAACTTGTTGAGAAGTATTTCATGATTAACCCGATCAAATGCCTTACTCATGTCCATGAAAAGGCCCACTGTTAATTTGCCCTTGTCCATATTATCAGTAACTCTTAATAGAAAGTCATAAATAGCCATATTTACGTCTTTATTTTTTCCGGAACCCGTATTGACTCGACGAGTAGATGCTTTGATTTTCGAAATATTCATTAAATTTTTGATATATCGCTTTTTCTATTACTTTAGATAAGATAGGTATAAGGGCTATGGGTCTGTAATTTGATAATTTGTCTCGTTCTCCTTTTTTAAAAATAGGCTTTATAACTGATGTTTTAAGCTTCTCAGAGAATGTTCCCTTCTCAAAGCATAGATTAATAATGAGTTATTACTGGTGCAATTAACAATTTTACGTACTTTTAGCGAATTAATTATATCAATCGTTTCACTCTGCGTTATTGGAGTTAAGAATATAGAGTTGCATTTATTAATCTTAATTTTAGTGGCAGCACTTTTTTCAGTAAGTATTCACATATTAGGTAAATAAAAAAAAAAAAAGTAAATAAAAGCAATGTCAAATTAAGATGTAGAATGTTACCATCAATTAATAAATTGTAGCAATTGAAGTTGTCAAATATCGAATTTAAGCCCTTACATTTTAAGTTTCTCCTTTCGTGTTATGTTTAGTATTCTCGTAGATGCAGATATTTTTTTTTCTTTTGCCAATTTCTACTAGTGCCCATAACAATTTTAGTAAACATGTTCCTCAAAAAGAAATGGAGATATGAAACGTCAATTGTTGTGGAAACGATACTACAAACACTGTGTTTTTCAGACTGGCTGCTTCCACAACCTGCCCCATGTTCCAAGGAGTCGGGAGATATGAAGAAATTAAGCGCCAATACGATGACATCGAGCTTCCAACAACAATTGTACAGCGATCTACGAATTTACTGAATGTCTCACATCTAAAATCAGGTACCAAACTGTTCCTATAAGTCAGGATGGTCAAGCGGAATATAAAGTACTCCAGTATAATTGTTTAGTAAGAAATGTTATGGCCGTAATAAGTTAAGTACCTTTATCGATTAAGTTTAAAAAAAATGTAAACATGAATCGCATAAAAAAATATTGAAAAAGAAATATAAATGGAAATATAATGAAAATAAATCATAACAATTTATATTTATAATGGTGTTTGGCACGGGGGAGAAGTTGTTGCGGTTGTCTGCTTTTGTTAGCCGAGAAGTCTTCTAGGTTCCAGTAATATATAATAAATTTAATATTTATGTATATTGCTGGAGTTTTTAATGATTTTGAGTGGCAACAGTCGATAACTGTGATTGCTCTTTTTTTGTGTTAGGTATCATTATTAGGTTAAGAATAAATCGGAAGCTTTCCATGTTTTTGGCACAGAATTCTGTTTTGTGTAGAGGCCATGTAAAGTGATTATATTACTAACCCTGAGATCGCTGAAGGGCCGATCGATTGGCAGGACAGGTAATGCTATTGCCAGCGAGTAGATGCTACTGGTATCGATACAGGTTACCTGTACCTGCCGACTATAAAAAAAAGGACTTGTGACCTACTTGACAGAATACTGCTGATCTCGACTATTGAATTTAACGATCGGTCGGGGTTCTCACTCCGTAGTCGCTTTTCAAATTGGCCGGGCGTGTAAGTCCCCTGTACAAAAACAAAACTGGACCAGTTTGAATAGTATTCTATGGATGGGGTTCGGCCACTAAAACAAACGGGCATCACGGGGTTCTCACTCCGTAGTCGCTTTTCAAATTGGCCGGGCGTGTAAGTCCCCCTGTACAAAAAAAAAACTGGACCAGTTTGAATAGTATTCTATGGATGGGGTTCGGCCACTAAAACAAACGGGGCATCACGGTGTTCTCACTCTACAGTCGTTGTTCAAATTGGCCAGGATGTGTAAGGCCTCGTTAATTATTAAAATATAAAACCTTGGTTTAGTTTGAACAGTACTCTGTGGATGGGGTACAGCCACTAAAAACACGAGGCACGGCGTTCTCATCTGGTATTGCTGTCAAAGCCATCTACGGAAAATTATGCGAATATACTATATACGAAAACTGCTCCGGCTTGATTAGCAATCTACAGGAAGAGTAATGCCACTAAACTGAAATAAAATGAAATGAAATGAAATGAAATGAAATGAAATGAAAGAAAGAAAAAAGTATAAAACCTTATGTATATGTACTATAAGTAATATATCCATATTAACAACTTTTTTTTTTGTATAAAAATACATTAGTTAAATTTAACACCTAAGCTAGTATAACTACATAGTAAACTATTGAGCATTCACGTGCTTCGGGACGCAGCACAGTCAGTCTGGCCGTGTTAGATTAGGGGTCCAAGGAACCCCTAACCTAACGTTAAAAGTGAATAAATGTGTGTTTATTATCGATCAAATCGAGAATTATATGATAGTTATGTAAAAAGAAAGGAATTGATGTATTTCCGGAATCATATAATAAGTATAATATTGTTATAAATAATAAGGTTAAATATAAGTAATAAATAATATTGTATAACGTATATTAATAACGAGTAAGTAATTCAACGTGGTCAAATCCACCGCCTATTCCGCCATTACTTGTTATTGTGTAGTTGGAGGGGCGGCGCTATGACTTTGGCGAGTGGGGTTGATCACGACTAGTATAAAAGCGAACGTCGTTCTGTTCGGGCCTCTGGTATATTATTCTCTTGGTCTTACTTATTGCTCTTGCTATTATGCTGGCTCTTATGTATTGTTATCTCTTGCTGTTCTTGTTCTCCAACGGTTGACACATTGTAAAGATAAGTATTATAACTATTATCTAAGGTTTACTTGTGTACAGATTATGTATGTGATGGCGCAGAGTTTTCTTGGCCACTTTCTTTCTCTGTCGTCTAGGGATTTGCGAAAGTGGTATTAGAGTCTTTTAATAATAATGAGAATACCCTCTTGGGGTTTATCAGTAATATAACGATGAACTAAGAATAAACAACATTCAAATATCATCAATTGGTTCTTTCTATTCATCCTACTACCTTTAAGTAAATAACAGCACATACACATCTAAGCTCACAGAATTAAGGCTATCCTGACATAAATTGGGTCATAACAGCACAGAATCCTAACAGATTCTAACACACGCGTTAGACGCGTGTTGGATGGGTGAAATTTTGTGATTTCGCCACATCGACATGCATAATAACAGTAGGTTTTATCTGTTGCTGTACAGCAGGTAATGTTGGTATAGTGCTGTTTATTACAAAAAAGCTATATATTTTTCTTTTTTTTATCTTGATGTCTCGTCTTACTTTCTATCACTAGGTAGGTAAGTATGTTGTGTATATAAATGCAACAGTTTAGTATTGTTAATAAAGGCTCAGACAGTTTAAAAAAAATGATGATGTCAATCACATCGGAATGGTTGAACGAATCGAGGCGAACTTGGAATGTACTTATAATGCTTATAGCCTAGAATAATAGCACATAGGCCATTTTTCTATCCCGGAAAAACATCATTTTTCATTTATAATTCCCAAACTTTTCTCCAAATCATACCTACACCTACCCACCCCCTCTTTAGATACCGAGTTTATGTAATAATAAGTTAATATAATAATGAGGAAAATTCGGAATATTAAAATATAATATTTTGAATAAATAATAATGTGGACAAAACCAGAACTTGGAAAATTAAGAATTTGGAATGTAACGCTGACATCGCTCTGTGCCCTGTGCCCATTCGATATAGCCAAGATTCTGTTTAGCGTTTAGCTTAGCAGCGACATCTATGAGGTAGTAGCTGAACTACTTCAGCAAGCGACGCTGAAGCGCAAATGCCATTAGATTCAACTGAGTTCAACGCTGTGGGTTCAACGTAACTAAAAGTAATTTCGCAATGTAGTAAATGAAGTGTAGTTATTGTTAAAAAATCACATGACAAATTTATTGCACACTACGATTACTATATCTTCTATTACGAAATAAAAGTGAATTTGAATTGAAACATGTGACCTTGACAGCATTCGAGTTTCTCTACCTACCTCTAGATGGCAATAGTTGTTCGCAAAGTAAAGTTTAGGTCACGCCCATAAATAACTATATTCGTTTAGGATTTTGTGTAATTGTGACATAGAAACAAGTTTTTATTAATTTCTTCCGTCTTTTCAAGTCATGGAAACATGCAAAGACTTTTATTTACGAGTTTTCCTCTGCAATATTATTGCAACAAGAAAATGACGTTTGATATATTTCAAGTTCTTTTTATTCGGCGAGTCATGCAGTCTGTCTTTGTCGTGCGCAGGGAATCGGAGTATGTGAGTG
Organism: Ectropis grisescens; assembly: GCA_017562165.1. Classification (NCBI taxonomy): domain Eukaryota; kingdom Metazoa; phylum Arthropoda; class Insecta; order Lepidoptera; family Geometridae; genus Ectropis; species Ectropis grisescens. Next base: position 24,292,403 of record CM029784.1, on the reverse strand, counting down.
ACAGAGTTAGAATTATTCATTATTCTCGCTTCAAGTACAACAGCCTTTCGTATCAGCTGACAACCAAAGCAAAACAGTCGGTGCGCGACCATCTTGTCAAAACTCGAGTCGGTGACAACAAATAAATATTGCAAAATGTCCTAATTCGCTTGTAATGACTAAACATTCAAGTTGTATTAATAAAGTACAGTGTATATTTCATTTCGGTGTTCATTTCAAAGCAATTTGTATACAATTTTCTCAGTAATTGGGATTTGTGTTGCGTCAAATGACGTCATGTGTGTGATTATACACGTACCGCGGCTGAGGAGTTAGTAAGTATTTTCATTTATTTCTGTGTTAATTTTATGAAATCGACGCTTGTAGTTAGTAATTTTCTGTGTCTAATCGATGTTGGTTTCATTCATGATTCGCTGATGTGAAAACGGGGGGCCCTGCGGTCGGTTGCGAGCATCGCGTCTGCTACAGGGGTCTGCGATGCCCTTGAAAATTATGCAGCTAAAATCACGACTTAATTGTGTTGATGGTGTCAGTTTCGTTGGCCAAATATCTCCATCGACCTCGCCATTCATCATTAATACTAGTGCGATGCCCGATCATAGTTATTTCACTTCGCATGGCAACCGAATTCCACTTCGACGGAACAGCTAAAAATGGAATTCTCTCGACCAAGTCATATCATAGAAAGTATCGTTCATAACATCGAAAGTGCCACGGATGTGTTGGCGATTCTGTATGAAAATGGCCGTCCTATTGATAAATAAACGAGTTGTTTTTTTGCCACTTTCGAGTTCGGTTTGGCTGGCATGCGAGCGACGTCCTCCGTGTCGGCACAAATACATACGATTTTGGTCGTACGCATATATCGGAACTACATTCGTGTGTTGTAAATAAATACAGAACATCTTGCTAATAAGCTTGTGTATACCTACCTACTTAATTAGTCGTATAGCTATTAGTTGAAGTTATGTGACCTGTTACATCTAGTCTAGCCATATACCTACCTCACCTCTACTTATGTTTGTATGACTAAATTTATGTTTATCTACGTGTTCTTTCTGTGTCGAACGCGCTTTCGTGCCGTTTTTAATTTATCGTTTTTGTTTGTTTGCAATGTCCCGAAATGTGAATTTTCCAGCAGGATAGTCAGGTATTTATTGGAATTATGTCAATGAGTATTAATAATATAGACGCGACAGGTCGTGTTGACCTGAATACCTACGCAGAAGGAGTGATTCGTAACGCGTAACGCCCCGCACTTCCCCTTTCAAGCGCCCCCGCGGTTTTCCAGGGTTGTCACTCGCCAAGTTTATCTCCAAAGTTTTTCCGTGATGCTTTCGTTAATTATGTCATCAAAATCATTGTTACATGTAGTAAATCAAATAATTACATACAAAATCTTCTGAACTTTGCCTAGCTATTCTGAACCCAGTCGGATTGATCCGACACGGAATTTCATATCTCGGTCTTTGTCTGATCTGTTTAGAATGACAGAGACAAGGATTGTCAATCCGAATTTGAGCCGTTCGGAGTGCGTTTAGAATCACTACCTAGAAGTTCATAATAGTGTTAATGGAACATAATAAAGCCATTATTCATTATACGAGTAGGTACAACCTATTCATAGGAGATATTCCAAAAATATCTAATCTAAGTACCTATTCAACTACAAATGATAGTATTTTAACGAATTAACCGTTATTAACAACCATTAAGACCAGTCATTAATTAGGTAGGTAATATGTTTCTTTATAATTAATTAGTGTTTTGTAAATTGAGTTCTTAGGCGCTGATATTTATTTTTTTTACAAAATAAAATGACGTGCGATCAAGACTTGCACTTGATGGTTCGTGTGATGGATGGATGTGTTCTGAACTCGTTATCAATTCATAAGTTTAAATAAATATATTATGAGTTTAGGAGGTGTTGTAATGACGGAAAACTTACCTATTAATAAACACATTACCACTCCTTTGCGTCGCGCAGTCGGGTAAAAATACAAAACTACATGCACATCGGTCAATACCACAACTTACGTAATTAACCGAACCCGGGTAAAAGTTAGTTTTCATAGTAAAATAATTACCTAGGTACCTACCCACTTTTATCTAAATCTCTAGCTTATATTTTTTTTTTTTGTAGTACGTACACATCTACATCTTTTCGTGCTTGGATAGTATTAGATTCAATAAAGTCCCAGGAACAAAATTTTACTAAAATATTTCAACATAACAGATGCAATGTTTATCAATGATTATGCCAATAAATTCCTAACCATTCGTGACTCACAACTGGTGCCCCTATATTCAAGTTAGTCCGTCGATCGTAATACCCTTCTGTCTCGTTAGTTTTTTTACCAGAACACATTGGGATATAAACTCACACTGATAAGACTTTTAAATTACCTATCACATACACACAGGCAACATATCATGTGTGTATGTACGTGTAGCTTACGTAAACAGTGTATAATGTTCAGCACTTGAAATTGCGACCATTGGCAGGCAACACCACTGTTTGTTATTTTGTCCTTATTATCTAACCGTATACCTACCTAGTTTTTGTTGATCGTTCCGATGCACGTACAACAATAGTAAAACATCAGATTTGTTGCTAAAGTGAAGCGGAACAAGGTTAAACAAGTATTCCGCTGCTGTAGACATCGACTGTGATTCAAGTCGTAAAAACGAAACTAAACTAACTATACTGTGTTTCTAGACTACGTAATATTAACCAGATCCAATTATTCTATTGATATTTTTCTATAAGTGGACGTTTGTCATGTTCTTTCCATGGACGGATAAAAAAAGTTTTTATACGTCCATGTGTTCTTTAGTATAGTCGCGTCAATCCAGTCACATACGTAGGTATTTCACAATACCTATGACGTTTTTAATTTGACGAAGTCCTAGTACCTACCTACAGTGCGTACTCTCTACTGTCCTACTATTTGTACTACTTATATCTGACTAGTTTAGATGTTTTTGCTCGATTTCGTTTGAACGGATCGGGCTGAAGGAATAAAATTAGATTATAGTGGAATAGAACATAAACTTCTTTTTATCACGGGAAAAAGAAATGCTTTTGTAAAACCCTGAGGAGCTTACTATTTTGTCCTAACTTTACCATTACGTTAAGGGTGCTCGCTGTATCTTTTAAAAGACGATAAGCCATAATTTTTGTCTGTTTTTGAAGCTACCGAAAGTTGGGGCCGATTGGTCCCAAATTAATGGCTGAGAGACACTATAGTTTCAAATCTGAGTAATTTTTATAGCAATTTGTAATACATATCTGATTTTCTTGGAACCTTCTGCAGTGGAAAAGTCCTGGGTCAAATATGGATGAGACTAGCGCAGGATCAACAAGAATGATGTAGACTGTAGACGAAGACAGGCTCGGATTCTGGACGTCTACTCCCATTCTACGAAATATGTAATTTCGAAGTAAACTCGCAACTCGACTGGCCTCGTGGCTTAGTGGGTAGTAACTCTGCCTGCGGAGCCGAGGGTCGTGGTTTCGATTCCCACCCAGTGCAAATATTTGTGTGATGAATTCAAATGTTTGCACTGTGTCTGGGTGTTTCTATTTATAATAAGTATGTATTTAAAACTATATATGTATTATATCAGCTATCTGATCCGCCATACCACAAGCTTTGCTTAGTTTGGGGTCAGATGGTGTTGTGTGTGAATTGTCCACGAATATTTATTTATTTATCTTTCCTGCTCCGGTGCTACTTCGGATACGTCGTTTCGTCCGTTTAAATGTTCTATGCCTACTCTAATTAGAGGCTAGGCTAACTAGGCTTAGAACATTTCAACGTCAACATGACCTGTCCCACGTGTTGGCATGTCTGTAAGTGCGACAGGTAATTGATGAGAAATAAATAAATAAATAAACGTCAAATAATGTTCGATCGTACGAAATGAAATAGAAACGGAGTTGGAAAGTCACGAGTTTATTGCGAAATTACAGACAGACAGACAGACAGAAACGCTTTATTATGCACACCAGTAACAAATCCAAACATACAAAACAAGAAATACTTATAACTAGTGCCATAAATGGCGGCCTTATCGCTAATAGCGATTTCTTCCAGGCAACCATTAGTGACAGGAATCAAACAAAAAAAATTATAGATTAAAGATAGGGTGTGAAGATAAAAAACAGTAAATTACGTTTACTGTAGAAAGACAGTAGACTTATAGCAATGAGTGAAACAGGCTGATAATGATGATGCTTTAAACGGAGCAATCCCCGTTTCGTGTATTAAGCGAGTTGCGTCAAGCTTGCGCAATATGACAGTGTAAATACAAATACAGAGAAATACCCATTTACAAGCCAAGTACCGGAGGTGCATCATCGATTTACAGGGTTTCAATTGTCTAGCCAAGTATCGACGAATTGTATTTTTCCGTAATGAGACAGGAACAAAAGGAATAGTAAAGTACTAAAAATAGCAATAAAGTATCGTGAGGAGAGATGACGAGCATCTTCCAAAGAAAACGCGAAAGTTCAATTGTTTAAATTATGTTTGTTGCTCCATCACGTCGGAATGGATGAAAGTCGAACATTGGAGCACAGTTAGATTTAATAGCACATAGGAATACTTTTTACTTTGAAATAATTACGGGAACAAGAACTGAGCAGGGAAAACCGCGGCCTGATATTGTTGAATTTGAAAGAAAATTGAATTCAATAAAAGTGTTGCACAATGCATCACCTATATAGCTACAGACATACTTCTACGCATGTCGGTGACGGAAACTAACTAGATTTTACCCTTTCAAAAACACACGTCTCGCTTCTCTGTTCCGCCACTGCGACACTACGCCAGTAGGTACATTGCCATACATCGATATAAATCATTGGATGTGGCCTCCCAAAGTTCAGGCGCACAGAATTATGTTATCGTTGGGAAGAGTGAGCTCACCCTTTCTTTGACAACGAATAGTGGTAAAAACGTCTGGCGTTCACCGCGTCCTACAACCGACTATTCGTTTTTACCACTTCGTTGTCAACAACCAAAATAAGTAGAACCACAACATACCTCGCCACTAGCGATTCTAGGGGTCAAGTAGATTGGTAGTTGTAAACCACACACGCTACACACACAGACGAAGTTTGTTAACAATTTTAAGGTGCTCAGGGCACATCTTTTGATATTATATCGATGTTACCATATCGATGACGCGACCCCATTACATTTTATACCAAAGAGTGCGTAACGTAGCTAAAGAAAATTTCACTGAAATAAAAGTAAGAGACAACAGAAATCACGGAATGCAAAACAAGATAATACCAAGTTATCTTATCGACATGTCAAAGGCTCGAGTGAGTCATTCAATTAGGTGCCAGCATTGCAGTACGTTCTGTGACATATTGGACACATTGCAGTGGAATTGTAGTCCGAGAGGTGGCAGCAAATCTTGGATAGGTTCTTCAGGCTAGCTGAAAACTTGTCATGTAGCTGTCCTACTCTAGCAGGTGGCCTGGGTGGTGAGTAGCGGGGCAAAATGAATCCCTCAATTTCGGTAGAAAATCCCACCAAAACGATCTGTATTTTTTGAGAATCTCTATTTTTTAGTCATAAATAATTTCAAATATGTAGACTCAAATACATCTTATATAAATCTCCTGTCACGATGTTTGTCCGCGATGGATTCCTAAACTACTTAACCGATTTTAATAAAATTTGCACACCGTGTGCAGTTTGAGCCAACTTAAAAGATAGAATAGTTTTTATTTCGATTAATAGTATTTATATGACAATATCCGAGCGAAGCCGGAACTGGCCGCTAGTATAATATATAAATTACGCGTCAAGTTGTTTGTCCGCGGGTGACTCCTAAAATATTAGACCGATTTTAATCAAATTTGCACACCGTGTGCAGTTTGGTACAACTTGAAAGATAGGTTATTTTTTATTTGGATTCGTAGTCTATATGTGACAGTATCCGAGCGAAGCCGGAACGGGCCGCTAGTAATGTTATATTTTTGGAAAACATTTTTGGACGCGTCTGCCAATGTTAAAACTCCGAATAAAAACGTCTGGCTTATTCGTTTTCAGACAATAACCCGCTGGCTTTTTTTTAAGTAATTCTTGAAACATTAAACTACAACAAAACAAAACATAACAAAACATACAAAAATTGCTTGCTACCTCAAACATTAATTGATTTTTTTTTATGTGACAACGTCTTCTAATAAATCGATGAACGCCAGCTGCAAGCACGAAAAAGTGTCCCGTTACGCTCATTGTACGCTTGCGCCGCATCTATCAATGTTTGTTATGACGTTGTCCCGTTAAACTATCGTCCGTAAACTTACAGACAACCATTTTTTTTATTTATTCATTTTGCCCCGGCTCTCAACTGCCAGGTCTTCAACTCCGTGTTGGGGTATATTAGGAGAGCTATGTAACAAGTTTACAGCTTGACCTCAAATACCTACCGAAAATATGCAGCCAGCTCTCGGATCATTGGTCCTGTTTCATCTATGCAGTGGAGATCGATGCAGTTACATAGCCTAATGAAAGCTACGGACCGAGCGCAATGCAGTTACAGGGAACCTAATTTTCTGTATTGGAATTCGGGACATGGTACACTCCGCGAGGCATAAGCTGAGCTTTGCATTTGTGTGAGTGTACATGGATAGTGTAGGTGTGACAACCGGCCTTAGGCGCGGCGCCATTCTGTCTCGCCGCTCTCCTGCCTGATTGGTGATCACTCACACTAATGCAAAGCTCAGCCTATACCTCGCGGACAAAATTTCAAGCTCCTGCCTGATTGGTGATCACTCACACTAATGCAAAGCTCAGCTTATACCTCGCGGAGTGTACAGCGTTTTGGGTTTCGTGCGGGCTTGCTTTGGTGATATGGTAGAAAAGAAATTTAATGTGCTGTCTGCCTAACTTTAATATATAAAACCAGGCACTTAGGTTTTTTAAGTGTAAACTTCTTTCTCCAAGTGTAAGCTTCTTATCTTAGGGAATCGCGACACTGACGTTTTTTAATGTTGCGGCCTTTTTGGATGGGTTTATTTTATGTTTTTATTTAAATATAGAGTAACGAGGCGAGCAGGTCATATGCCTTATGGTAAGCAACATGCCTGCCTCATAACACGCACGGTGACACGCAGCTATCGTAACATGAAGAGACCAAATCATTACCTAGTACTGCGCTGCGCTCGTCACCCAGAAATTTAAGATATTATATTTCTAGGCCATGTAATTTCTCCAATAGCATTGCCCTTCAAACCGGAACACAGTAATGTTTGCACATTTATTTATAACAGAAACGAATTGTGGCCGATGCGTAACATAGGTACATTTCGAATTGGCAACCATATAAAAAACACAATCGAATCGATTTCCCTTCTCGTTTTTTGGAGTCGGTTAATAAAGGCTAGCAAGGGCCACCAGTGTCGAAGCTGCAATGCACACGATGCACCGGAGTCAGTCTGCATGCGTCGAATGGAAAGTTGCCAAACTTAACGGCCTTCTCGAGGGAGGCGGAACCAAAAACACCGCATTGCCAACTATGTACCACATACTATGTAGTAAGTATGCAGTACATAGTAGCAGCTGCGTCTGACGTTTTATCGGCGTAGTTACTGATCCCGTGTTTTTCCCGAGATAAAAAGTATCCTTTGTGTCATGAACGTTTAAAAAAGTCGGACGTAGTCTCGCTAAAACAAAAACTGTGTCTCTAGAGTCGGACACATTTGCACGTGTGCGTTGTCAGGTTGTCGCTGATAGGCTGACACGCACACATATACACAAGTAGCCCTTGTAATGACCTACTGATGGTGCGTGTTAGCATGTATGCGACAGCACACACGTATTGTGTGGCCGACTCGATGGACACAGTTTTTGTTTTAAACGAGACTACATCCGACTTTTTTTATACGTCCGTGGTATGTATCAAATTTCAGCCTGATCCGTTGAAACGTTCTAACGTGATTGAGCAACAAACATCCGAACTTTGACGTAAATTTGTAATATTAGGATATTAGTGCGGCTTACATGTCTCGAAAGGAAATAAATTAGGTACCTACACTGAGGTACCTATAGTAACTTTATTATGTATAACTTTTGTTTCTTGGTTTTAATGTATTATTATTGCTAACTATTATTGCTTTACTGCAAAGTACAATCAGCCATTGGGTAATTTCAGGTGGTTCTGCAAAGAAAATGTTAATCAATAATTATTAAAATTAAAAGAAAATATATATATATTAGATATGTTATTTTTAAATTATGTATTTTAAAAAAGACAATGTACTCGTATTATTTTAAATCTGTTGTGTTTCCAATTTCTGAATATTAAATATAAATAATATAATAAATAAATATTGGTGGACAATTCACACACAACACCATCTGACCCCAAACTAAGTAAAGCTTGTAATATGGCGGCCAGATAGCTGACATAATACATATATAGTTTTAAATACATACTCATTATACATAGAAACACCCAGACACAGTGCAAACATTTGAATTCATCACACAAATATTTGCACTGGGTGGGAATCGAACCCACGACCCTCGGCTTCTCAGGCAGAGTTACTAGCCACTAAGCCACGAGACCAGATTATTATTTATTGTTTTATTACAATTGACATTATTATGCTATTTAAGCTGACATTTGATCATAAGTTATGAATTTTTTATATTGTTTATTAGTACCTACTTTTGTTTGGTTTCCACTATTCATTGTAAAATAATTAATTGAAATTGACGTGTACTAAACTTACTACTACTTAATTTATTACTTTATAGACTGAGAAAACAAGATTAACAAGAACAAAATTAAACATTTTGATTAAACCTCGACTACCTAAGATTTGTTATCTGTACAACATTCTACTAGTCATACTAGTCAAGCTCTTTCATTACCCATATTAAGGAACTTGTGAAAAAAGAAATGTATTTCGCCATTTTGTGGAAGCGGCCATCTTGGATTTGAAATTGTGCATAGTGCAATGTATTCTACTAGTCAAGCCCTTTCGTTTGATACCCATATTGAGGTAGTAGTGAAAAAAATAATATAATTTGCCATTTTGTGGTGGCGGCCATCTTGGATTTGATTTTTTTTGTAATGCATAATATTCTACTAATCAAGCCCTTTCATTTGATACCCATATTGAGGTAGGTTGGGAAGAAAGATTTTGTCAGCCATTTTGTGGAGGCGACCATCTTGAATCAATATTAACCAAACATAGCTAAGAACATCCGCACGGATATTAACTTTCCAATAAAAAAAAACCGCATCGAAATCGGCCCATCCGTTTGAGCTCTACGGTGCCACAGACAGACAGACATCGACGTCAAACTTATAACACCCCTTTTTTTGGTCGGGGGTTAAAAATAGACGCATAGAGTCTTACCTTTTATCCTGGGAAAAATATTGTTCAATAAACTTCCTGAGTTTATTAAAAACATTCATATTCCTAGCAATGAAAAGTTTATCTACAGCGTCAGGATGTTTCTGTTGGACAAATCCATTTATACAATAAAGGAATATTTTGAGGATGATTATAGCCGTTTAAAATTTGGATAGATTTAAAAATTGACCATAAAAAAATAAAATAAACGACAGTAGCGCCTTTACAGCGTTTATTCTTTATTTTATACTATTTAAAATGTAATAATAAGTTATGGTTTCATGTGTTTTTACAAAATATGTGTAATTTTCGGACATTGACGAGATTTGACAAAGGCTTACTATGTAAACATAATAAGTTGTTGTATTTGACATATTAATGAATAGTTCTATTATATTCTAATGTACTTGCTGTATGAATAAATTAATATGATTAAGTTACGGCTGCTCTAGTCTAGAGAACGGCTATTGCCAATCCGAATCTGGATCGAATCCCAAGCGGACATACATATATTACACCATCTTCTTTAACAATAATGATTTTTACACTTACTGCACTCTCGCCTGATGTTAAGCGACTATGCAGTCCTTGATGAACTGCGTTAACCTAGAAGAAACTGCTTCTCGCTAGACTTGAAGACACCCAAAGCTATACCCATCACGAAATACCCACTCGGGCAACGCGTTTCAAACTCTAAATAATAATAATTAGAGTTATTTCAGTAACATAGATCTTAACTATACAATACTTTCTTACAGCTATAAACAGGTATATTAATTTTATCAGCCTGAACTAGGTAGAACCTGTGTTTCAGGCGAGTAAAGTGCCTATTTCAACTAAGAGTTACATTAATGAAGATAATAAAACTAAACAATAAAATCAGTTAAAACACAAAGTATTTATGAACTAATTTGCTTATTAAAAAAGATAGGTATGCAATTTCTTAATTATTTTATAACTAATATCAAATGCTCAGCTTCCTCATATGACAGTGTTAGCAAATATTCACATACATGTTCTTGCTACGAAAGTGGAGCAAGACTGTAGCTGTAGGACTTTTTTGAGTCAACCTAGGGAAGTACCACACCTTTTCCAGTTATTCTACCACCAAGCAGTAATGTGCAAACATTACTTACGTTTGAAGGCCATATAACCTTTTCAGGGACCATGAGAGAATGTCTATACATGTTACTTAATACGGTTTGAAGGGCAATGTTTCCAGTGAAATTACAGGGTATAGAGAGTGAGTGACGAGCGCAGAGCAGTGCTTGGTAATGATTTATTGAATGATTATTATGGACAAAAGACTTAGTGCGAATTATCTCTCTACCCTGAAATTTCACTAGAAACATCGCCCTTCAAACCGGATCAAATAATATGTACAGACGTTTTCTAATCGATGAAGTGGCGACACGTGTCTTGCTAACAATTTCACGATTATGCATTGATTAAAAGACTACACGAGGGTTGCCGCACGTCCGGGTTTAGTCAAAGTTTAAAAAATAGAAGTAAAAACTACTCGTAATATAATACGAGCGTGACGCTAAGGTCAATTCAGAGCCCAAGAAAAATCTATGTATGCGCCAAAATAAATTTCCACTTCAAAAATGTCCGCTCACGACACACGCTGCGATCAACCGACGAACCTTCTCAACTAAATGCCTAAATCTAATAAAATTACTAAATTTAATTGACTGTTCTAAATGTCTATAGTAAATAAAAAAATGATTTATGGGATTTTCAACCGTTTATATATAACTAGCGGCCCGTTCCGGCTTCGCTCGGATAATAACCTAGATACCAACTGCAGCGCCATCTGCCAGGGTGATTTGTGAATTTAAACCATCCAGGGCCCTACCCAAACGTATACAAAAAAATCATTCAAATCGGTCGAGCCGTTTAGGAGGAGTTTACTTACAACGAAAAGTGGCATTGATTTTTATATATATATATTTTAGTTCGATTTTTCCTTCAGGTTAGACTTCGTAAGTATGTTAGGAATGTTAGGTTAGGTTATTTTGGGTCCTGCGCCTCCGGCGCTAACCCAATAGTCAGATAGGCAGTAGGGGCCTCCGGGCCAGCAGTCATAAATCAGTTAGGAAAAAAAAAAAAGAAAAAATTTATATATATATAGAGATATACAATAGATATACACTCTATAGAGCACGCTCTAGATATTTCGGAACGAGCTCGTCTCCTTGCTGTTGCAGAACATGAATCAGGGTACTGGCTTCTTGCTTTAATATCAAAAAATATGGGTAGGTACTATCCTCGACCCGAGTTGTCTACGCATAGCGTCAGGTCTTCGTCTGGGTGTTAAGTTGTGCGACCCTCATCGCTGCCAGTGCGGTAAAGCTTTTGACCATTTGGGACGTCATGGGCTCTCCTGTTTGAAGTGTGCCGGTTGACCTTTCAGTCACTGGGCAGTCGACGACATAGTGAAACGGGCATTCTGCACAGCGTCAATACCAGCAACGCTAGAACCATCCGGAATGTCGACAGATGGAAAGCGGCCACATGGTGCAACGTTAGTACCGTGGTGTCTCGGCAGGGCATTAGTCTGGGATGCCACGTTGCGGACACCCTGGCTCCGTCTCATGTTGGTAGTTTAGCTCAAACCGTCGGAGCTGCGGCCGAACAGGCACAGCTCCTAAAACAACGGAATACTCGCAACTCAGCGCAAATCATGGTTTTATGATTTGCGTTGGCTGTGGAGACTATGGGCGTCCGACATGAAAAAGTTCTCCAGACAACTGTCTAGATCTCAGAGCTGGCACTTGCTTCGCCCAAAAACTAAGTATCGCCATCCAAAGGGGCAACACTGCCAGCGTTCTGGGGACCCGCCGCGCGGCAGCGATCTCGACGGCGTGTTTCATTTATAGGTGTTTGTTTTAATTTATTATTTATAAATATTGTCCATACCTTTGTATTATTTCCAAACGAAATAAATAAATCTGTGACAAAAAAAATTTATACACCATGTTTAAAAAAATCTGTTGACATATCCTGTTTCTGGGCTCTAATCTAAAATCCAGAATTTTCACGTGTTTTGTCCTCGTTGTCAAACTAAGGAGCAGATGACAACCCTAGTCCATACGCATTATACGCACATGAGAAACTTTGGAGCAGATGACAACCCTAGTCCATACGCATTATACGCACATGAGAAACTCAACGAGAATATTGTTTGAGCTTCCGTTGTCCCCTTTATCGAACAACCGCGGTATTAGTTGAAGGAGTTAGGTATTTACCTACGCGCTTGTGTCAGTTCATAAACCCCTCTTTGCCTACGTGCTCAAGGCAGTTCGTAAACCCCTGAACTCTCTAGGGGTCATGAAACTACTGTAATTACGAATATAGATACTGTTTACTGACACAACAAAGCATATACACTTATACAGGAGAAGAAAAACTATTGTTACAAACGGTGGGCTCATCGCTAAAGCGATCTCTTCCAGGCAACATTGAGATGGGAATGGATTGTTAAGGTTTTAAAAAGTGGGGCGTGCTACTATATTGGGATGTACTGCTGTGTATAGTGTGTGTATATGTATATGTGACCATATAATAATACGAGTAAATAAAAAAGAATGACTGAAAATCGAAAATTCTTAAAAACGAGTTGGTAAATTCTGTTGTAAATAATATTATTATTTTTTGTGAAGAAAAAAATTTACTTTAATTTAAAATTAAATGCATTCACTTGACAAAACTTTACATTTTTTGTTGAATCATGTTATCCATTAAGACATTTTAGTCATAGGTACTTAAACCATCTGAGCGATTTCGATAAAATTTATATGGGACCTCTCAACTATTAGTATGATCTACGAAACAAAAATATACAACCATTATTTACAATTATAAATCTAAAAATAAAATATAAGTATAATATCAGCCATTTGGCTTCCATAGTACAAGCTTTGCTTGGTTTGGGGTCAGATGGTGTTGTGTGTGAAATGTCCACCAATATTTATTTATTGATTAAATTGAGAAACTACTGATTTTTTGGAAGTTGGTTAAAAAATAAGAAAATCAGATCATCATCGTCTACACAAAGTTAACAAGTTTGTGTAACGATAGGACTTTGTAGAGAGACGGTCTGGGGAAGTACCACACCTTCGCCAGTTACAGCCACCTACTAAAATGTGCAAACTTTACTGTGTTCCGGTTTGAAGGGCAATGTTTTCAGAGAAATTACAGGGTTTAGAGATATAACGTCTTAGATCTCTGGGTGACGGGCGCAGTGCAGTGCTAGGTAATGATTTGGACTCTTCATGTTCCAATAGCTGCGTGTCACTGTACTGTTATGTGGCAGGTATGTTGCTTACCATCAGAACCACATATTCAGCTCGTCTCGTCAAGCTTTATTAAAAAAAAAAGGATAACATACATAGGATAAAACACTATGTTTTTTCCGTACAACAAAGGATAAAACACTATGTTTTTTCCGTAATAAAGGTATCAATTCCTTGTTTTAATACCACCAGATTTCATTTCAATCCATTGAACCGTCAGAGTGTGAAGGAATGCCAAACATGTGATACAAAGTATTGCCTTTAGAACGTGTATGTGGACGTCGACTGGCCTCGTGGCTTAGTGGGTAGCAACTCTGCCTGCGAAGCCGAGGGTCGTGGGATCGATTCCCACCCAGTGCATATATTTGTGTGATGAATTCAAATATTTGCACTGTGTCTGGGTGTTTCTATTTATAATAAGTATGTATTTGAAAACTGTATATGTATTATATCAGCTATCTGACCGTCATAGTACAAGCTTTATATTATGTGCCACGGGCGCAGCCGGGGGTTAAACGCGAGTTTATAATACTAGTGGGATTATTTATCAGCTATCTGGCTCCCAAGCCTAGAAGCCTTACAAGCCTTGCTCAGTCTGGGTGCCGTGTGAGAATCGGCCAACCAATACTTATTTGATTTTCGTTTAAATAATGTATTTTTGTAAATATTTTTTTTTGTAATTTGTATTATTATAGTATTGTGCGACTGATTTGTACGATCTTATACCACCTTGACCTTTTTACTATCGGAATGCTCGTAGCTCGAAAAAGCGACATCGTTTCATGGTTGATGTTCCAAAGACACGAACGAAGAGATTTGACTCTACTTTCGTGATAAGAACGTCTAGGCTGTGGAATACGTTGCCTGAGAGGGTTTTTCCCGATAGTTACAATCTTTGTATCTTCAAATCGAGAGTGAATCGGTTTCTTCTAGGTAAGCACGCTCCATCGTAGACCGCATCATCGTTTAACATCAGGCGAGATGGCGGTCAAGTGTAAACCTATAAAAGTTAAAAAAAAGTATTTTTGTGAATTGTATGATATATGATGCATGACGTATAACATTGGTTATAAATAAAATGATTATGATTTTGATTTTATTTTAATATGTAGTTACTCAATATTATTTAATTAAAATGTATTTGTATTTATTTGAATATGAAAATTGACACAGAATGAACGGTTATTTTCAAACCGACGACATGCATTTCAAGCATATAATTACAAAACAACGATGATATCACGACCGTATCACACCGATAGTGCACTTTATAAATAGCCAACAGTGCAGTGTGCCACATTGCCACTAATTATCTTGTTTACGCTTTACACTGGTGATGCTATTGGTAGTTGAAGTATATAATACTTCGGATTTGGATACGAATAAAATTATATCGGATTCAAATACGGTTACGGATGTGTAATTACTCCGGATTATCCGTTAGTTTCGGTTACGGATGTGAGATTGAAGTAAAACATAAACCCAAATAGTGTGTAGTAATTTGGTTTTATTTATAGGTTTTCATCTAGTCTTTTTTTTACCTTTTATAGGCTTACACTTGACCGCCATCTCGCCTGATGTTAAATGACGAAGCAGTCTACGATGGAGCGTGTTTACTTAGAAGCGATTCACTCTCGATTTTAGGACACAAAGATTGTAACCATCGGGGAAAATCCAATCAGGCAACGTATTCCACAGCCTAAACGTTCTTATCACAAAAGTAGAGACAGTCAAATCTCTTCGTTCGTGTCTTTGGCACATCAACTATGAAACGATGTCGCTTTTTCGAGCTACGAGCATTCCGATAGAAAAAAAGGGCAAGGTGGTGTTAGATCGTGGAAATCATTCCAATCTAGGTTATCATTTGGTATTACGAGTATAGTCATTAATCAGTCATAATATATGCAAGTAACTGGCTGCTAGTGCGCATTGCGTCGTACTAAGTAGGTACTAACTCCAACAAACAGCCAACAGATTTAGAACGTGTTTAGAACAAATTTGATTAACAAAGTTTTATAATGATGCAATCTTATAAGGTAGACACAATACATGCTGTCACGGACTTCAGCGCACGTAACGAAAGCTCTCAACAAGAACAAAATTAAACATTTTGATTAACCCCCGATTAACATTTTGATTAACCAAACATTTTGATATTTGTTATAGTGTTTAGTATTCTACTAGTCAAGACCTTTCATTTGATACCCATATTGAGGTAGGTTGTGACGAAATATTTTGTCCGCCGTTTTGTGGAGGCGGCCATCTTGAATCGATATTAACCAAACATAGCTAAGAACATCCGCACGGATATTAATAACTTTCAAATAAAAAAAACCGCATTGAAATCGGCCCATCCGTTTGAGCTCTACGGTGCCACAGACAGACACACACACAGACAGACATCGACGTCAAACTTATAACACCCCTTTTTTGGTCGGGGGTTAAAAAGGAATATTTTTGCCCGTTTCTGTTACTTTCTTCATTAATACTCCGCTCCTATTAATAGTAGCGTAATGTTATATAGCCTATAACCTTATTCGATAAATAGACTATGCAATAAAAAATATTCTTTCGAATCGGACCAGTAGTTCCTAGCGTTCAAACAAACAAACTCTTCAGCTTTGAAAAAGTATACATTATAGATTTTTTATTAAACTGAATACTTCTTTTGGAGCACATAGACCACACGTCTTTTGTTTTTGAAGTGATTTTGGCGCACCACACATTATTTTTCGTGGCCTGTGAATTGACTTCAAGCGTCACGTTTGTATATAAAAGGTTCGTTCGGATTTCCCCGGGACCGCCGAGGGTGTCTGTGATAGTCTATACGCCTCTAGCATTCAAGGATCATTTATATATCGAACAGTGAAAGGATTTTTGAAATCGGTCCAGGATATCCTGATATTAGAGCGTTCAAAAAAACACTTATTCAGCTTATATATTAGTTTAGATATAGATTTAAGATATACTTACTCAATTTTTAAGTTTTAAAATAACTAGAACAAATTTTAAAATTTTTATTAACCCCCGACTACGTCGGATTTGTAATTTGTACAACAATCTACTAGTTATTGAGGAAGTAGTGAAAAAAAAAGTATTTCGCCATTTTGTGGTGGTGGCCATCTTGGATTTGAAATTTGTCATAGTGCATCATAGTATCTTACTAGTCAAGCCCTTTCATTTGATGCTCATATTGAGATAAGTCGTGAATAAATATTTTGTCCGCCATTTTGTGGATGCGGCCATCTTGAATCGATATATTTATCAAACATAGCTTAAAACATCCGAACGGTAATTAACCTTCAAATAACAAAAACCCGCATCGAAATCGGCCCATCCGTTTGAGCTCTACGGTGCCACAGACAGACAGATAGACATCGACGTCAAACTTATAACACTCCTTTTTTTGTCTGAGGTTAAAAAACCAATTAAGTCAAATAAGACATTATGTTAATAAGAGCAGACATAATTATTTCACATTATTCACTCCCGTGAATAATGTGAAATAATTTCTGCTCCTGTGTGGGCGGAAAAACCTCGGCTTTGCTCTCAGAACACCGCTGTCAACGATCAATACCTAATACCCACTCAATTGATGTCATATTGGAACATCCACCTCTCCACCTGAAAGGTCATTTGCGTAACAGGAGTCGCAAGATGGCGTCAGCCCGTCGGAGCAATGAATAGTCACTAATGAGATTCGTGATCGAAAGGGGCATTGAAGAATCACTCATAAATATAACACAATTATTTTTGTACTAGTACCGTCTTGCTGGTTTGCCTGTGTAGTTCCTGATCCCATTATTTTGCTGGGACATAAAGTAACTTATGAGCTATTCCAGATTATAACCTACTTAGGTTAGTTATTAGTAGGTAGGTGTGTGTTCTTGGGTGAAACCAAATCTTATAGACTTCGCTGGCTCGGCCACGTAGAGAGATTGGGAGAGGATCAAGCTGCTAAGCGCGCCTATTTAGGTGTCTCAAATGGTCGACGACCGGTGGGACGTCCCAGATTCCGATGGAAAGACCAAGTGGAACGAGACATACGTGAGCTTCAAGCCTCTGTCACATGGCAGGAAAAGGCTCAAGACAGAGATGAGTGGTGTCTTTTGGTGTCAGCGGCCAGGACCCACTTTGGGTCGTTGAGCCAAGTTAGTTAGTTAGTTAGTTAGGTAGGTGTGTTCCAAATGTCAACCCGATTCGTTCAGACGTTCCGACGTGATTGACGCAACATAGGTACATATGAACTTTCGCATTTATAATGTTAGTAGGATTATTGTTGTAGGTACTAGCGCCCTCTCCCGGTTTCACCCGCGTAGTTTCCGTTCTCGTATTTCTAGTGAAGGGACGAGAAGTACATGTAATAGATGATAAGCAACACGCCTGCCCATAAAAGAGGTGCTAAGCAGGTATTAGAACATTAAGAGTCAAAATCATAACTTAGCACTGCACTGCTCTCGTCACCCAGATATAAGATGATTTATCTCTATGGTCTGTAATTTCACTGGAATCATTGCCCTTCAAACCGGAACACAGTGATGTTTTCATATCACTGCTTACTGGCAACGGCCTTCCCCAGGCGGCCTCTGCTTACCACTACAAAATCAAACAAACATCCACACATCAATACAAACATAAAATACCTATATCCAGAACTAGCGGTCTGCCCCGGCTTCGGCCGTGGTACATTATATAGCACTCATCGGGATCCCGTACATATCCAACGGTTAAAGAATGACTGAAATCGGTTCAGTCATTCCTGATAATATCTCTTTCAAACAAAAAAACCACTTCAGCTGCATGCTACGCATGCCAAATTGGTCGTACCAACTCAGATTTAGAAACAAATTTGATTAGCAAAGGTTTATATTCAATGACGCAATCTTAGATACATGCTGTCATGTCAAAGCACGCTACGAAAACTCTCAAAAAGGAATATTTTTTTCCCGTTTTCGTTACATTCTTGATTCATGCTCCGCTTCTATTGATAGTAGCGTTATGTTCTATAGCTATAATAGCCTTCCTTGATAAATGGACTATCCAATAGAAAAATAATTTTTCAATTCGGACCAGTACTTCCCGAGATCAAACAAACAAACTCTTCAGTCCTAGCGTTCAAACAAACAAACTCTTCAGCTTTATGATATTAGTAATAAGTAGATATTTATTTTACCTTACCGAAATTATAAGGAAATTCGAGGTAGAAAAATCTGACATAGAAACGATAAATATAACCTAATCAGGCCTTTTTTGTTTGGAAGATTCTCAGAACATAATAATTTGTAAATATTTTAGGTACTTATATCAATTTTATTCCAACTCAGTGTAGATTTAGTAATGCAATTGCACCCAGTACATCGATATAAATCATTAGATGTGCCCTGGGCAGTGAGAATATTGAAATTGGCTACAATTTTACGTATGAAATGTAATTCCCGTGGATTTATTTGTGTTTCTTGAATTATAATAAGACGTATAAGCATAGGAAGTGTGGTAATATCGCCAGGATGATGCTGGGCACATCATCTTGCTTATGTTTAGACTTTTATCGATCTGTGGATAAGGCAGTGCTTAGTGTTAGTAGTTAGGAATGTGTATTCTAGTTCTCGTCTTAATTTGGCAGTCATAGGAACTGCTGATAGAAGTGAAAACTTATAACTCGGAATTTGATAGCTTTGGAAACTACGCGGTTGAAACCGGAGGGCGTGGCCATGAGCATGGCGATCTTAAAGTGCTGACGTATTTATAGATGGCCAATGACCATGGGCACGAGTTTACCGAAGATTTCTTATCATTCCCAAGCGTGACGCTCGAATTCAATTCACTGAACATTTGTCTGTGGCGCGCCAAATGAAGTTTTCACTTCAATTAAATTTGCGAGTTGGTTTTCTTAATTTTCTCCACCAGCGCTCACTCGAGCCAGCCTAGCTTCTTGAAACAGCTGAGTCAGGCTCTGGAAGAAATGTTCCCAGGTGGTGGGCATTCTGATGTCAATGTTTGATGTTCAATTTTGTTGTTTTCCATCTCAATAAATGACCAAACAGCATAAAGAAGCAGAAACCTTGCCGTAACTTTAGAGCCATATCCTCGAAATCCTTCAAATGTAGCTTTATAAAATACTAGATGCCCGCCCCGGCTTCGCCCGTGGTATATTATATAGCACTCATCGGGATCCCGTACATATCCAACGGTGAAAGAATGACTGAAATCGGTTCACTCATTCCTGAGAATATCGATTTCAAACAAAAAACCTCTTCAGCAACCTGCTACGCCACCTGTCGGAAATTGGTCGTACCAACTCAGATTTAGAAAAAAAAAATAGCAAAGGTTTATATTCAATGCACAGATTACTGAAATTCAATGACGCAATCTTTGACACATGCTGTCATGTGTCATGTCAAAGCACGAAACGTACGAAAACTCTCAAAATGGGAATATTTTTTCCCGATTTTGTTACATTCTTATTTCATGCTCCGCTTCAATTAATAGTATAGTTATTTTCTATAGCCTAAAGCCTTCCTCGATACATGGACTATCCAATAGAAAAAGAATCTTTCAATTCGGACCAGTACTTCCCGAGATCCTAGCGTTCAAGCAAACAAACAAACAAACAAACAAACAAACTCTTCAGCTTTATAATATTAGTATAGATAAGGTATAGGTAGGTACGTGACAAATGTTTCACTAAATAAATACATTTAAAAAATTCCATTCCAATACCTAAATACTACAAAGACAATTTGGAAATCATTAATTTAGTCTCAGTTCGTTCGTTAAATCGCCAGCCAAAGGTACCCATCAGACTGGTACTGGTATTTCCACGCTGCGCTGTATGGCTCGGGAAATGTTTTGGGCCAGAAAAAGACTTGAGCGGAGATCACGCCCCCTCTCACTAAAAAGACGGTAACAAAAGCGATCCAAGACGGCAACAAAAGTCTTCGCCTCAGAACCCTAAATGTAGCTAGCTTTGTTCACTGCTATGAGGCTGAGACTCCACCAAAGAGGAGATGTGCTAGCGGAGACAAGATGTTTTTTTAACAACCAATAGTATTTCCTTATTCACACATCTCGTCTTCGTCTCTGCTCAGCTCCAGTGGAGTCTCAGCCTATAGCACACAGTGTGGGCGTGTGTCTGTGTCTGTCATATACCTACTTGCTCATGCTCTTATGACAGAGACAGTGTTACGCCTACGCAAAGCTTTGTCACTGCTATTATCTCGATCGTATTAGATTTATTTGTAAAAACACAATCCATTCTTTTAAGACCATTTCTGATCCAACTAAAACTTTCTATGGCAGGTGATTTACTTTTAGGGCGATTCAGTTGGGCATCGAATTACCCATGTATACATCAGAGGTTCTCCCTCGCTAAACACTTTCAAAAAAGATGTTAAATTATTCTCTTTCAACCCATCCAAGAATCCAAGGCCAAGTTAGCTGCTGAAAACTAGGTGTCCTCTCAAAGGTGCGAAGGTACTTGAAGCCTAAACAGCTGTTCAGCTGATCATGTTATACCAAGTACAGATTCGCTCCTGTATATTTGTACCAACCTTGGTACCTTTACCAATATACCTGTAAATTTTGGTATCCTTCTAATATTATTACCCCGCGGTTTTATCCGGATACTTCTTGATCCTGTTATTTTTCGTGGGATAGAAATTGGTCCATGCGTTGTGTGTGTTTAGACTAATCTGTGTTCGAAACTTCAACCCGATCGGTTAAACAAACATATAACCTTTCACATTGATAATATTTTAATATACATAGGTATCATAATACCAACAGCGCCCGCGGTTTTACCAGCGTAGTTCCCGATTCCGTTATTTGAAATAAAATAAAGGTTAAATATAAACTTATGTTCTTCTTTTTTTAATTGAGATTCGGTTTCGGTCACCAACTGAAATGCATGAACGTGATATGTGAAACTAATACAAATTATCGCCATTTCATGCATAATCATTATCGTCTAATTCTCCTTATCCTTCACCAAGAGGCTTGAAATACCTAACATATACCTATTACCAACTCTGAAACCGTTCTCGTTAGCTATTAAAATGAAATAACTTTGTAACGTAGAGTTTTTAGTTTGTTTTATCAGTTTTCTAATATAGCAAGAGTTACCACATCCGTCGGTTCACCACATGGATTCTTGCATAACATATTCTCATCAAATGACATGCGTTGAGTATTGGAGTTTGTTATCGGTCACTATGACGTGGCATTCTGTCCTAATAGTTCGTGCACTTAATGGGATCTATGGTGTTTTATTACCTCCCTAATTACGTATGCGAACTGATAGCGCTTTTACTGTAGTAAAAAAATGTTTCATGTTGAAATTTTATTTTAGCGGTTTTTTTTTCTTTTCCCGATCACGTCAATTTACCCGAAATAAAAATTTGTCTATGTCACTATTGTCTATGTATGACATTTTATCCAGATACCTTCAGTAGTTATTGTCGACTTTTTCGAAGTTGTTACGTTTTTATATCATATATGTAAAAACTTGCGTAGTTATATTATTACTATTGATAATTAATTTACGTTTATTTATACGTTTGCGCTAAAACTAAAATAGAATTCCAGGTCAAGAATAATAACAAAACAGCTTTAATACCCGATACGGCTTGTTTTCTGTCGCTATCAATAGAATTGGGGTAATTAGTTCGCAGAGCTCACCAAAATTCTATTATTGGAAGAAAGCGTCCTGGAACCAGGTAAATCGGTCGATAGACTCGAGTAAATCGAGTACATACGTCGCTCAAAAACATTTCGCCTGATGATGTACCGTCTAACTAAAAGACTTATTACTTGCCTAAATTTAGTCTAATAACCATTCATTGAGCTGGCCTACTAAATCTACTTCTAGAATGATTTGGACTCTTCATGTTCTAATACCTGCGTGTCACTGTGTTGTTATGTAGCAGGCATGTTGCTTACCATCAGGCACATGTCCTGCTCGTCTCGTCACTTATTATTTATAAAAATAGAAGCGAGGATTCTGGTTAAAGAATTTATTTCTCATCAAGGAACAAATCATGTCACTTATGCGAGAAAAAACTTAAAATTAGTAGTTATAACAAAAAATTACTTCGACTTCTACGTAGGTGAAAGAAAGGTAGGTACTGGCTTCAGATTCCAGTCGACTAATCTAATTAATAAATTGAGGCAAGTGTAAACCTTTAAAACTGCTACAACAGATATTGCTTCTCTTTTTTTTTCGTTTGAAATTATAGAGACAAACAATAGCAAAGCCAAAGACGATTTAGTTTGGCAGTAAAAGAGCGGGACGCGTGACGAAAAGCTGGTGTTTATTTGGCACAAAGTAAGCATTTCTAAGCCATTCAGCGCGGTTATGCCGCCTGCACGCTGGACACGCTCTGGTAGAGGGTTTGATCATATTGATTGTTTAACCTACATTGGCCTATGGATATTTCAGATGTGCTTAGTGTAAGTAGTTAGATATGTACTTAGTATAGTGTAGTTCTGATTGTATTTTAGTTTTGTTCATTAAAGTCCTTCCCATTTTTATGAACAAAATTGAAATTTTTGATTGACCCCTAAGATAAATAATAAGATTTTTTTTTATCTGTGTGTATACTACTCAAGCCATTTCAATGAGGCGTTTTCCAGACGCAAAAAAACTTGCCAAAGATAGCTCTAAATATTGCCAAGTGTGGCACCACTAATGGTTTTTGGGAAATTTCTCTAACAAAATAAAACAGTGGCGTTACCTACGGCGAAATTGGGAACTGTCTTTGACAGGTATTTTTGCCTCTTGAAAACGCCTTATTAATATTGAGTATAATATGGAAAAAAAAATCGCACTGCAATTCGAAAAAGTGCACTTGTTGTGGTGGCGGCAATCTTGAATTTGAAATTTATTATAGTGAATAGTATTCTACTATTCAAGCCCTTTCATTTGATACTCATATTAAGGGAGGATGTGAAAAAATATTTTGTCCGTCATTTTGTGGAGGCGGCCATTTTGAATCCATATTAACACAACATAGCTAAAAACCACCGCAAGAAAACAATCATTCAAATGAAAAAACAGCGTCAAACTCGGTCCATCTGTTTGAGAGCTACGGTGCCACAGATAGACAGACATCGACGTCAAACTTATACTCGTAATGTAAGTACCCCTTTTTTGATCGGGGCCAAATACCATATGATAACCGCTCCGAATGGACCGATGCGAGTTCGCGCTAGTCTCCATTGCTTGATCCGGACTCAGTTCATCTTTTGTACCAGTAATCAGAGAATTATTACCCGATCAAAGCTCTCAGCTTGTGGACGGTTGGTGATGCCAGTCGATGCTCGACACAAATTTGCTATAACGTCTCCATTCATAATACTGCTACAGTTACTATAGTAAGGGGCTACGGTTGTAGTGATATGTGATCGACTTGCAACACCTCCCAATTTTACCTGTATTTCCCGTGATATCTAATAGCTTGTGTGCTATTCCAGACTGTAATAAATAAATATTGGTGGACAATTCACACACAACACCATCTGACCCCAAACTAAGCAAAGCTTTTTTTTTTAAAGCTTGTACTATGGCGGCCAGATAGCTGATATTGTAGGTACTTATATAGTTCTAAATAGACACAGTGCAAATATTTGAACTCATCACACAAATATTTGCACTGGGTGGGAATCGAACCCACGACCCTCGGCTTCGCAGGCAGAGTTACTAACCACTAAGTCACGAGGCCAGTCAAAAAAATTGCAAATTAAAAATTGCAATCATATAACGCATGAGGTTATAATCTCGCGGTATTAGTTTATAATTATAACGTTTGTAAGATTTTAATCTAACGGTCTGTACAATTTTATGGTGACATATTTTTACATCCATTAATTATCCATTAATTTATTTACCCATTTACATCCATCCATTCATTATCCATTAATTTATTTACCCATCCATCCATCTCTATCCATCCAAACATCTAGCTATGTACACAAACTTTTGCAATAATAATACATAAGTAAAAATTTTTGTGGTGAAAGTATTATAAACATTTTACTAAAAAAATCTCACCAATTTGAAGACGTTTAACTATTTCCACGGCTTATCTCACGATGCGCTCTGCAAGAGTGCTGATGTAATTGTATGCCAGATTGAAGGTTAATGTTCATTGGCATGTGTACGAGTAAATATAATTTATTTTTATCGCTATCACTGTCAAAAAGACTAAGTCTAAGTCGGCTAAGTATCAGCTTGAGGCTCTGGAATCGATGTGCCAAAAAGCTCATAGGCAAAGACATTCTAGCGCGAAAAAGACTTCAAAGTCTTGAACATCGCCGCAAGATTGCTAGCTTATCGGCTTTTTATCGGATACACTTCGGGGAGTGTGCAACTGATCTGCATGATCTAATACCTCCTTGCCCTTTTTTCTATCGTACTTCTCGTAACTCGAAGAAGCGGCACCGTTTCATGGTGGATATTCCAAAGACACGGACGAAGAGGTTTGACTCTACGTTTGTGATAAGAACATCTAGGCTGTGGAATGAGCTGCCTGAGTGGGTTTTTCCCGATAGTATATATATAATCTTGGTAAGATAAATCTTGGTTTCTTCAAATCGAGAGTGAATCGGTTTCTTCTAGGTAAACACGCTCCATCGTAGACCGCATCATCGCTTAACATCAGGCGAGATGGCGGTCAAGTGTAAACCTATAAAAGTAAAAAAAAAAAAAGTCTCTGGCCCTATGTCTCTGAGGTCTAGACTACATTACACAAGCAATGCACCAAGCTTTTTACTTTTAGTAGGACTTCCCCATCAGTGTTAGGTTTTAGCGCCATTGTTGCAGCATTTATCTGGATATTTTCGAAGGTAGTTTTTTCTGAACTTAACGACTTAAAATAAAAAGTGATCAAGTGCGAGTCGGGCCCGCCCATGAAGTCTTCCGTAGCAGCAAGTAACATAATACAAAAGTTCTTGTACTTCGTTGTTACTTTAATCAGTGTTCTAACAATAGTCAATTTATGACGTATTAAAATTAAACTACTTAGGTACTAGATGTCATTAAAACCAATTTTCGTTGATAGATAGTTTACATGGTAACGTATATCAAACATTTTTTTTTTATTTTTGTCATTCTCTTATTTTAGAAGTTACAGGGGGGGGGGGGGGTGGAGACACTTTTACCAATTTGGAAGAGTCCCTCGCGCAAACTATTCAGTTTAGAAAAAAAGTATGTTAGAAACCTCAATATTATTTTGATGGCCTATCCATAGATATCCCACAAGTATAGTATTGATAAAAAAAAAAATTTTAGTCTCAGTTCTATGTATGGGACACCCCTATTTTTTTTTTGTGTTTTTTCTATTTTTGTATCGAAATCTTAATGCGGTTCACAGATTACATCTACTTACCAACTTTTAATAGTATAGTTCTTATAGTTTCGGAGAAAAGTGGCTGTGACATACGGACGGATAGACAGACAGACATGACGAATCTGTAAGGGTTCCGTATTTTGCCATTTGGCTACGGCACCCTAAAAAGAAAGGATACTTTTTGAAAATTCATTTGCTGATTATATTCTGTCACTGACTTTTGACTACAGGTCTAATTAGGGTTTTTTACTGAGATTTAACTGCATGTTTGATAAACACTTAGGAGCTAAAGCTTAAAGCTACGCGGAGTCGGGGTGCTCCGAGTCGGATCTATTTAGTTACGTTTGCCAAAAAAAATATGTCGAAACAAATCGTTGAACTAAATGTTATTTGTCTAAAATTGGGGTGCTGTAATACGTCACTTATTTAGCAATTACTTAATCACTTAATTATGCAATTATTACCAAGGATAATGTCATCACGTTATTACGTTATCACGTATATTTTTATTCGGGAATGTTCCCGAATAAAAAAAATTTGACCAAATGAAAATGTGCGTACCAAAATTATTCCGAATGTTGCATTACTTAGTGTAAAATTCTGTTTGGATTACAAACTTTTGGCAAAACGGTAGGATCCCATTTTTTTAACCAAATAATGCGTACCTAAATACTTACATATCTTAATTTTTTATTTAAAATTTGTGCAAAAACACCGCTCTATGCACCGCCATGTTTGTGATGTCACTAGCTGTGTAAACTATAGGCTGCGCTAAGGGAATAAATATATTTTCGCAAATAAATAATGAGTCATATAAGTAACTAGATGTCCGCCCCGGCGTCGCCCCTGGTACATTATATAGTACTCATCAGGATCCCGTACATATACAACGGTGAAAGAATGGCTGAAATCGGTTCAGTCATTCCTGAGAATATCGCTTTCAAACAAAACACCTCTTCAGCTACCTGCTACGCCACCTGTCGGAAATTGGTCGTACCAACTCAGATTTATAAACAAATTTCATTAGCAAAGGGAGGTGTTTAATCTGTGAGCAAAGGTGAGGTATGTAATCTGTGGCAAAGGTTTATATTCAATGACGCAATCTTAGACACATGCTGTCATGTGTCATGGCAAGCACGAAACGTACGAAAACTCAAAAAGGAATATTTTTTCCAGATTTTGTTACATTCTTGATTCATGCTCCCCTTCTATTAATAGTAGTGTTATGTTCTATAGCCTATAGTCTTCCTCGATAAATGGACTATCCAAAAGAAAATAAGAAAAATAATCTTTCGATTCGAACCAGTACTTCCCGAGATCCTAGCATTCAAACAAACAAACTCTTCAGCTTTATAATATTAGTATAGATGAGAAAATAATGAAAATAGTCCATATACTATTGGTGTTTTGAGCTTGGCTGTAAGAATACAAGTTTTAAAACTCCGGGAACATTATGGAGTCAAGTGCCAAATGTTATAAAAATGAGAATTTCATGGTTGAAATTATCAAGAAGAGATCCGAAGTTATTGTCCACTAAAACTAAAAACTCTTTCTGTGACGATAATTTGGAGGTAGTACAATCATAATAACTCTTTTACTCAGACGAATAATTTAAGTAATTAACATTTTACGAAAACTACATGTTGATATATTTTATGGGTAATGCATTAATAATGTTTGTAAGTTTTTTTATGTCGTCTTCTATAATGAAACTATTGCTATTTCATAATATCGAAAATAGGGTTATAATAAGTGTAAAATTTCGAAATATTAATAGAGAAGAATAACCAAGTTCTTTGTTTACATGAGCTAGTGACGTTGTACGAGTACAGGGCCCAAAGATCAGTAGTTTTCTTAGTTTTATTTTTACCATTAAATATTATATGATATTCAGCGGTTTCATGCAAACATTATAATTTTTTATTGTAGGCATTTATTTCAAAACCTAATGACTTTCACCGTATGAAATCAGTAAGTACTCTGACTCACAATGCAATCGGAACACGGAACCAAACCTCTCGGTCTTTGCTTTATCCACTTAGAATGACAAAAACAAGGATTGTCATTCCGAATTTGAATCGTTACGATGGCGTAAATAGCATTTCATTGTGAACGAGTAACCTGGACTTTATTATATTTTCTAAATGGCAACACCGTTCCAATTAACAAAGAGTCCTATCATAAACAAGCTAACCTAGCCCCAGTACAAGCTTTGCTTAATTTGAGGCTAGATGGTGTTGTGTGAGAAATGTCTACTAACAATTTTTATTTTGAATCTGTTTGCGTCATCAACGCACCTGATTCCTGTTGAACACGTGATTTACAGGAAAACTTTGAATCGACCGCTCCAAACTCGGTGACACAGTGACACAGAACAGTTAGCACGTGTAGCCTTGATTGTTGAAACAAGCATCATCTGGGGGATTGAATTGAAGCAAATTCTCTGACTATATTCAATACTATTCTGTCCTTGAATCATGTACGCTCTTAAACTAACTGACGCTTTAATATGGTCCCAGCGCACCACGAATATTGTTCATCACGAACTGAATCTCATTGTGTGGACGGTAGTGTGGTGTAACTCTGATAAAATTCAGATTTTGGTTATTTGAAAAAAATTATCTGCGAGAGTGGTCGTAATTTAATTGCCTATCCGTTGGTGTAAATAGAAAATACAAAGAATGGCTGTTTTTGGAGCGGATGCATGTGATATCAAATTGTTAATAATTTTTGTGGTTTCATTGTAAGGAGATTTACTATTAGACATAAGCAAACAAAATTAAAATTAAACAAAACTAAAAAATTTGATCAACTCCCGACTACCTCAGATTTGTTATCTGTACAACATTCTACTAGTCGAGCCCTTTCATTTGATACCCATATTAAGGGAGTCGTGAAAAAGAAATGTATTTCGCCATTTTGTGGAAGCGGCCATCTTGAATCGATATTAACCAAACATAGCTAAGAACATCCGCACGGATATTAACTTTCAAATAAAAAAAAACCGCGTCGAAATCGGTCCATTTGAGCTTTACGGTGTCACAGACAGACACACAGACAGACAGACAGATAGACAGACAGACAGACAGACAGACAGACAGATAGACAGGCAGACATCGACGTCAAACTTATAACACCCCTTTTTTGGTCGGGGGCTAAAATACTCAGTAACAAAAAAGGTACCAATTTGGAGTCAAAATTTTGCAGAAGTTTTGTGTATTTTTGTTTATTATTTATATCACTTGATCAAAACTTGACAAAAAATGTGTCTGCGCTTAAGACCGCACGGCAGAAGTGAACCCTAAAATAACAAATACTTTACAATTTAAAGACTATTAAATCAGTTTAGTAATTAAAAATTAAAACGATTTATGAATTTAATATACCGTCCTAGTAAACACAGCAACACTAGAATAACATGCAGCTGAATGACTAGTGAGACGATCTTCTTAGCATTCCATGGATTCACCGTGCGGGTGCCGGGTCCATCGTGTGACAGAGAGAAATCCCGAGTAGATCCTGAGACTTGTGAATCGGGCGTAGGTTTAAGGGGCCACTTTCTGACGTACATCAACACTCACCTTCACTACTCGTGTTTCTCTCCCTGCCCAGCCAAATCTGATATGAGCCTACTAGTGCAGCTTTAGATACTCGTTCTAGTATAGAACTTACTGCACTTCTGGACAAGCCAAGGTCTTTCAGCAGGTTATAGAGAGATTTTGCTGGTATACCTCTCGCTCCCACTTCTACAGCGTATAAACTAACTAGCTAACTACATAGCCGTTTTTTGTTAATGCGTTTAGGAGGTCGTAATACTTATTTTTTTTCATCGCGTGTTCTTTAGGTATATTAGTTTCCCACGGTACGGTAAGTTCTTCACATCAACAGGGAAGAGCAGTTGGCTATATATTATCTTTCTCCCTCTGGCGGTCTTGTTTATACTATATTTTCCTTTTCGCTCTAGCATCCCGAGTTTACCGGAAAATTTCTTATCATACCTGAGCGTGACGCTTGAATACAATTTCAGCCAACGAAAAATCTGTCTAGGCTCGCCAAAAGAAGTTTTCACTCTTTCACTTTGAAGTTTTCACTCCTCGAGCAAAACTCGTTTTGCTCGAGGACGCACCTTAACTGGACGAAGCGATCGTATTGCGAAGCGACTCAGCGATTAGTGCGTGGTCTGCTGCGTACCGTATTCGACCGTCTATTAGTAGTTTAATTTCACCGCAATGTAAACTAACTTGAAATAAAAAACAATTGCATAGCCCAAACATTTCAATAAAAAAACGTTGCATAGTGACACTGATAGCAAATTAATAACACAATCTTATAGTTAGTAGTAGTAATCGTAATCTTAATAGTTACTAGCTACCTCAAGAGATTGACATATAATGAGACAGAACTTTTTATAAATCCGCACATGTAGCGGTAGGGGCCTGGGTTGAACTCTCTGCATCTCATGACTCTGCAGTTCGTGGTGTGTATCTAAATCATGGATGAATGACTGTGTGGGGGTCTGGTATAGGATTTAATGGTACACTGTGAAAAAATATCTAGTAACCGTCTAATGGTAATGTCGCACATTATAGGTTTTTGGTAGGTAAGCATCACTCCATTGTCGAAATGTTGAAAAATGATTAATCAAAATAATATAAATAGCCTAGCATCAAACTACACACAATTATACACCCTCGCACCACACACACACACCCTCCCTCGCAGCGTCACACACCCACAACACACACACCCTCCCTCGCAGCGTCACACACCCACACACACACACACACCCTCCCTCGCAGCGTCACACACACCCACACACACACTCACATACACACACCCTAATATAAATATAAAAGCAAACAATTTCACACACGCTCGTATATCAAAGTTAAAATAATGTTATTTCGTGTATTTTACTGTATTGTTATTTTTCAAGGCGGAATACACTAGATTATGCAACACAGGCATTATTAGCCTAGTGCAGTTTCTAGAGTACAACGTAATTAGTTTTAAGATCCACAAAGTGTTCCATTTAAATTTGTAGTTTACTTTACTTTTGAAATAAATTTATTATTATTATAATCAATTATGAAAAAACCGAAAACAGGAGTACCGATGTGAAAACAGCAAAATCTACTGTTAAAAGAATAGGTTGCTAATACTGGCCGGTGCTACCATAGTTTTTGATTTTTCTCCAAATTGCCCTAAAATGATAAAATAATCCCTAGTAATTTCCGTAAGTTTTCCCTAAAATCGGGAATAATCCCTAAAAGTGGAAACACTGATTGATACTCTTAGACATGCGCAAGAAACGTAGAGGAATATTCTGTACCTTCTCTTCCATTAGTAGTTGTAGGTCTTTCAACATTGTAAATTCATTGGAGTAGGTGTTATTATTTTATATCGAAATGTTTGATAAATCTATTCTAATCTAATCTAATGACAAATGTGAACGTTACTTACTGACATAATTACGTCAGAAGAATCTTGATTCAGTGTAGCATTTTCGTATAAGTTTAACTAAAATTACATGTTAAATAATTTTTGTTTAGACATTGCGAATGTGCGTTACATTTTTTTTAATTGTATAGGTTGTTGCGGTGAGCCGGACTTGCGCCTGGTGGTAAGCATTACCCCTGTTTATACTTAGCACAGTGTGACGCAGCTATTTTTAACTTCCATTATTTTGACCATCAACACGCCTGATGGTAAGCGCCCATGTGAAGCGTCCAAATTACTACACTGCGTCCGTATCCCGAAGATATAAGATGATTCTTGTCTTTGCCCATTGCCTTGTCCATCAAACCGGACAAACAATTGTTTGCGTTTTACTGCTTTGGGGCACAATACCAAGCGAAAGGTGTGGTAACAGGTGGAATAAGAACTTTGCAATACGATAACTCTGCGTTAAAAGACCACTAAACGGAATGGAAATTAAAATGTACGGCTTTATCGCTTAGTTCTAGTTTTTTTTTCTTCTTTTTCGGGCGCAGAGGCCCGGCCCGCTAGCTAGGTCCCTAACATGATTAGGGTTGAGGAGATCCTTCCTTATTTATTTACATAAAAGTATTCTTATAGATAAAAAGTTATACATTACTACTTTCTTTTTCTTGCTTTAATTTTCTTATTCTACGATGTTATTACTAATATACATTGCATTTATGAGTAATAACAGCTATTATTTATATTTAACTTCAGACTTACTTTACTCGATAATAGTGTTTTCCTAATTTTGTTTTAATTTCTCAAATTTTTCAATATTGTTTTATTACTTAAATTTTTCACCTTTATCCTTATACTAGACGTCCGCCCCGGCTTCGCCCGTGGTACATACATAGTATTAGCACTCAGAGATCTCGTAAATATCCAACGATGAAAGATTTTTTGAAATCGGTCCCGTAATTCCTGAGAATATCGCATCGAACTTAATCAAACAAAAAACCTCTTCAGCTACCTGCTACGCCACCTGTCGGAAATTGGTAGTACCAACTCAGATTTAGAAAACTTCTGACTTTAGAAACAAATTTGATTAGCAAAGGTTTACATTTAATGACGCAATCTTAGACATATGCTGTCAAGCCAACGCTCGGTACGAAAACTCTCAAAAAGGAGTATTTTCCCCGTTTTTGTTACATTCTTCATTGATGCTCCGCTTTTATTAATTGTAGCGGTATGTTATATAGCCTATATATAGCCTTCATCGATAATTGTACTATCCAATAGAAAAATAATCTTTCAAATCGGACCAGTACTGTACTTCCCGAGATCCTAGCGTTTAAACAAACAAAAAAACTCTTCAGCTTTATAATATTAGTGTAGATTTAATGTGTCGCTAATAGTTTATTTGTAACATTGGCTTGTTTCTCCATAGTTCAAGTTTTACTTAATTTTTTTTTCTTTTTTAACCCCCGACCAAAAAAAGGGGGGTTATAAGTTTGACGTCGATGTCTGTCTGTTTGTGTGTGTGTGTGTCTGTCTGTGGCATCGTAGAGCTCTGTTGCGTTTGCGTTGCTTTTGCGTTTTTTTTTATTTGCACGTTAATTACCGTTCTGTTCTTATTCTGTTCTGTTCTGATGTTCTTAGCTATGTTTGGTAAATATCGATTCAAGGTGGCCGCCTCCACAAAATGGCGGACAAAATATTTCTTCACAACCTACCCCAATATGGGTATCAAATAAAAAGGCTTGACTAGTAAAATACTATACACTATGACAAATTTCAAATCCAAGATGGCCGCCACCACAAAATGGCGAATTACTAAAATTTTTTCACAACCACCACAATATGCGTATCAAATGAAAGAGCTTAACTAGTAGACTACTATGCACTATAACAAATTTCAAATCCAAGATGGCCGCTACCACAAAATGGCGAAATACATTTCTTTTTTCACAACTCCGTCGATATGGGTGTCAAATGAAAGGGCTTGACTAGTAGAATGTTATACAAATAACAAATATAGTCGGGGGTTAGTCAAAATTTTTAATTTTGTTCTTGTTTACCATTTAATATATATTTATATATAATATATTGGTGGCATCGCTTCGAGTTATCACTATCCATAAAACTAAAAACCATTTATTTCGGCAAAAAATTACAATAATTTATTGGTACGAAGTTCCTTACGTCAGGATTGGAGAAGATAGGGATTTTGCTGCGCGACCAAACTGAAAAAAAATAATTAGGTAACGGAAGTGATGCGTGTCTGCCCATGAGAGCCCATGACCAATGTTGCCTGTTAGAGTTATTATCAAAATAATGTTTTCAGTGCCCTTTGTTGATGACTATTTCTATTTCCTGGTCTATGAGTTTATAATACTTTGTAACAGAAAAAATGATTTGTAAATGATTTGAAGTTTAGTCTTTAACAACTACATTTCGTGGCAATGTTATATAAAACCAAGGATTACGTGTCAGTGTTCAAAAACGTCCTCACTAGCTTTACGACAGTCGTTATATGGACTTAGCACTTCACTGGGTATTGCATCCGCCTTAAAGTGGTGTGTTGTTTGATATTAATTGTACAATACCCACTCCAAAAATGGTGTATCATATTTTCAGTAATTACGTAACATGTAATTATTTTGTCAATTAAAAGGGGGTTTTTGTCTGGCTGTGTGTTCCGGCTAATATCTGAAATGGCGCGACCGATTATGACGGGGCTTTCACTGCTAGATAACTTATGTTCTAATGCATAATTTAGGCTACTCTTACTTAAGGTAAATAAACAGGGTTCCGCGAAATAAACAAAAAACCCGTTAAACCACCACGCGCGTGAAACCACCGGCACAACTAGTAAATAATAAAATTAAACATTTTTTACAAACTGTGTTGCTTCTGTACCTATATTCTATATTCCATATGCCAGTTTCTTGGTAAAATAGATTGATCATTTGCATTTTATGAACATTTCATAATTATCCGAAGGACCTTCGCTCCTACCTTTTTTCCCATGACACCACACCTTTTTTGTACCGAAAACTTCTTTCTGTGAGTTGGACATTTTTTTGAAATGAAAATAAAAGTGGTCAAGTGCGAGTCGGGCTCGCCCATAAAGGCTTTCGTAGCAGCAAGTAACATAATACAAAAGTTTTTGCACTTCGTTCTTGTACTTTAATCAGTGTTTTAACAATAGTCCATTTATGACGTATTAAAATAAAACTATTGACTAGATATCATTCAAAGCAATTTTCGTTGATAGATTACATGGTAACGTATGTACATCATACACTTTTTTTATTTTTGTCATTCTCTTATTTAGAAGTTTCAGTTTAGAAAAAAGTATGTTAGAAACCTCAATATTATTCTATTATCCATAGATAACCCACACGTATGGTTTTGATAAAAAAAAATTTTTTGAGTTTCAATTCTAAGTATGAATTTCTAAAATCTAATTTTTTTGGTTTTTTTTTCTATTTTTTGTATCAAAATCTTAATGCGGTTCACAGATTACATCTACTTACCAAGTTTCAATAGTTTAGCTTTTATAGTTTCGGAGAAAAGTGGCTGTGACATACGGACGGACAGACAGACATGATGAATCTATAACCCGTATTTTGCCATTTGGCTACGGAACCCTAAAAACAATTGAAATCGTTACCGTTTACTACTACGTTACCGACACCCCTTTACATCAGGATATTTACATATCTACATATATTCTGTAGGTATGTACGTAATTTGTTTAAAATAAGTAAGTTTACAGTGCATCGTAGACCGCATCGTTATATGGCAGTAAATTTATACCTGTAATGGTTTAAAAAATCACTTATGTCGGCCGTTCTACCGGCTAACTAATTTTTTTTTTACGATTTTGCTATTGTCGTCTCTATCATTTCAAACGAAAAGAATAGAGAGAGCAATATAAAAGCTAAGACAGTTTTAGTTGGGCGATAGACCCTCCGGAGTGTCACTGTTGTGACCGACTTCAAAAAAGGAGGAGGTTCTCAAGACCACGCGATGAAACAAAATAAGTATTACGACCTCCTAAACGAATTAACAAAAAACGGCTATGTAGTTAGCTAGTTAGTTTATACGCTGTAGAAGTGGGAGCGAGAGGTATACCAGCAAAATCTCTCTATAATCTGCTGAAAGACCTTGGCTTGTCCAGAAGTGCAGAAAGTTCTATACTAGAACGAGTATCTAAAGCTGCACTAGTAGGCTCATATCAGATTTGGCTGGGCAGGGAGAGAAAGACGAGTAGTGAAGGTGAGTGTTGATGTACGTCAGAAAGGGGTCCTTAAACCTACGCCCGAGTCACAAGTCTCGGGGTCTACTCGGGTTTTCTCTCTCTGCCACACGATGGACCCGGCACCCGCACGGTGAATCCAAGGAATGCTAAGAAAATCGTCTCGTCTCTCGTCTTTATTTTTGCTTATGTTACGTGAAAGCGCCGCTAATTGTGAATCGATTTTGATGGTTATTTTTTTGTTTGGTATATCATAAATCAGATGTGGTCCCTTAGAAATTTTATCGAAATCGGTGTGGCCGTTTGTGAAATATGAACAAAAAACTAAAATTTTCTTTTATCTTTTTTTTTATTTTTTCATGTATTTAGAAGACATAGTTGTAGTGGTGATTCTTATGAGTTTGGTCGAGTGCCTGAATTTAATCTTAAATTGAAGTTGGTTTTCGTTTTTTACGGAGGAAATAAAGTACGAATTTCATGACGCTATAATATTCGTAACTCGTTTTGGTTCAAAGATGACAATTACCATTTAGATAATCATTTTGTAGATAAAGGCCATCATTACAAAGTATAATATACCTGTCATGTCGCCCGTCGTCATCGGATGACGTATCCGCCCGCCCCCGCCCGGTTACGAAGGTAGCTAATAATAGTCGCATGTAAACACTTCTGAATGACTTTGTGTTTTCACTATTTCGCCATTTTTCTGTCGAAGAAAGTTTTTTTTTTCTATAAGTACTCTTCTTTTATATCTTAGAAGAAAAATACGCAGGTTAAAAGCTAAACGTATAATAAAATTGATGTAAACCATTAATTTGATTGGTTTTTGTTTAATTCTAAACTTATTTTGTAAATTTCTAAGTGATACATGTGTTAGTGATACCATATGTGGTATCTTTTGTTCTATCTGTATTAACTTTTTTTCTTTTTGTTTGTTTTATCAGTGAAAACTGTATTTGGCTTTAGTGTTTCCACTCACCTAAATTTTTTGATTGTGTAATTCTGTTTGTTTTCCATTTAGAATAAAATTTCTTAATATATACCTAAAATTCCAATGTCATGGTCTTTGTTCCCAGCGAAGTCTTCACTAAGTGAAGCGATATTCACGAAAGTTGGCATTTAAGTGTCATTTGGTCCAACTTGAGAGATATGATAGTTTTTATATTAATGAATGGTCTTTATATGACAATATCCGAGCGAAGCCGAAACGGGACGCTAGTATCTTCTATTCTTTTGTAATAGGAATGTTTAGGGTGTGGAGTGTGTAACCTGAGTGTGTAACCTGAGTGTTTACCCGCTGAACACAAGCTTGGTGTCTTGAAATCGAGAGTGATTGGCGGCATTATTATACGTTAACGATCTCTTCTAACTGGCAAATTAGTAAACAAGAACAAAATTAAAAATTCTTATTTACCCACGACTACTCGGATATGTAATCTGTACAACATTCTACTATTCAATCCCTTTCATTTGATACCCATATTGAGGGAATAGAAATAAAAATGTATTGCGCCATTTTGTGGCGGCGGCCACCTTGGATTTGAAATTTGTCATAGTGTTTTGTTTTCTACTGGTTAAGGCCTTTCATTTGATACCCATATTGAGGTAATAGTGAAAAATTTTTTTGCGATTGGCCATTTTGTGATGGCCCATCTTGGATTTGAAATTTATTTTAGTATATGGTATTCTACTAGTCATGCCCTTTCATTTGATACCGAGATTGAGATATGTTGTAAAAACATATTTTGTCCGCCATTTTGTGGAGAGAGAGAAAAAAAATTGGTTGCCTGTAAAGTCGGTTTACGGGCGAAAGTTTTACGTGACAACGACTTTGAGTGGTAAAATAATTTTAATGTGAATATTCATTCGTATAGTAGGAAGAAGGATGAAATAATAGTAACAATTTAAAACATTTATTTATACAAAGAATTATATTTAAGACATTAATTTATACAAAGAATCTCGCACTGAATTTCATATTAACCTATTCACTTATGTCTTAGTCATTTATTTCATCATGTTATATTATCAGTCTGAAATTATTTACCTTTGCTGTTTGAATTGTTGCGATGGACGAAACTACCTTCACATTATCACTACACAATCGTTTTACAATTAACTGGCAACGTGTAAACTTGTATGCAGGCGCCTAAGCGAATCGGCGACTCGGGCATGGTTAGCCCGCCTATGAGCGAGAGAGACAGACATAAAAAGTGAAAGGCACGCGTCCCTCTCACTCGCTCTCATTGTGAGCGCATAACGTGAGCGGAGCGTAACGCAGTTTCTTGAAGTGTCACCCGGCAAACCAATTTATAAGACGTTGTCACGTCAAAACATCCGCACGGAAATCAACCTTCAAATTAAGAAAACTGCATCGAAATCGACCAATCCGTTTGAGCTCTACAGTACCACAGACAGACAGACAGACATCGACGTCAAACTTATAACATCCCTTTTTTTGGTAGGGGGTTAAAAAGAACTTAATCAACAATTATTTAAGATTTTAATTACATTGCAGGTACCTAACTCACGTGTGTTATGGTCGGTCGAGACCGACCAAAGTTTCAGCCGCATTCGACGGCCACTCTAATGCGGCCGAAACTTTAGTCGATCTCCAACCATATCACTCATCAGTTAGTCGTAAATTTTTTCAAAATTGTGGAACAACCACATTATTTTTATACTAAATTAACTTTAAAATGTTTACTTAAGTAACGGATTTCAAATTTGATGTCACAACTCTTTCCATTCGTTTAGTTCTAGTAACCCTTATCGCACAGGAAACTTGTTAGAACGTGCGGCGTACTGATTACGAATGCCTAACTGCTCGTACTAGCTAGTATTGCTTATATAATTGGAACGTTTTGTATGGACTATTAATAGTATGTTGTTGTTGTTGAGTTTAGCTATTTTCGTCCCTATTGGGCACATACAGAAGGTTAAAGCAAGAGAGGCAGTGGATGATGTTGATTGGTTAAATTAGCAATGAAGTTATTTGAGATAATATTAGCACTTAATCATTTTATTACCTTTTTTGAAGTGTAAACTTCTTATATGCTGGGGCCACACTAACGGGAAATGCCATTAATTATCGTGATAATGGACGTTAACCGTAAGTGTAAAATACACCTTCGGTAAACGTCCATTAGGTGCAGCATTGGTGCACCCGCACACAGATTTTTCCGTAGGCTGTGAAATGTAAATGAAAGTGATCCGTCACGCCGTTAGGTGAAAGGTTCGATCGGGTGAACTCGGGACCGCCGAGTGTTCCCGATTGAGAAAGAGACAGTGAGCACCCCTTCTCTGCTGTGTCGCGTGTACCCGAGCCATAGAATAGATAATATAGATAGAACGGACACTCCCCACCCCCCGCCAATTTCAAGCTTCCTCACCCCTCAGGCCGTTTCGAGTACGCTAGGAGCACTAAACGAAGGGCTGGTATCGAACATCTAATTCCTAACGAAATATCATCATGGTGGGTTGTTGTGCTGTTTACGGCTGTTCGTCAACTAAACGGGACAAGATTATAAGCTTTATTTAAATTTTCTACGGATAAAATAACGTAAGATTAGAGACTTTTAAATAACGTTGCTTTATAATAACGTAGTAATTTTTAACTCAAAGTTCGTAACTTACACAGCCAGTTTTGGGCACGGATTGATAATGCCTGGAGGAATAATTATAGTGACAGAATAAAGTTTCCTTCTTGGGTAAGTATAAAATAATATGCGAATGTGTACCTACTAACAGAAATAGATATCTAGGTACCTATCTATCATCGGTTTCGTTTGATTTTACGCGGCAATACATACACCCTTTTAATTAGAAAGTTATAATTTATCACCATTCTATTTATGTAACTCAACATTATAGCAAGTTTATAAACTACTTTACGTCACCAGGTGAACTCAAGGGGCACAACTATTCAATAAAATAAATTCAGTAGCCCTAGCTCTGACGCACACATTCACGCGTGTGTACGAACAACATCTGCGTAGTTGTGTGAAGAGTAGGCAAATCAACAGCGGTGCTTGTATGAACTTTTAGTGGAGTGTCCAGGGTGTGCCCGAGCGAAAAGGATACAAGCAGCTGCTCGGCTGCTCCTGACTGCTGTGTCGCTGTATTAACCATTTTGATTTGTACATAATTTAAAAAAAATATACATTCAATTTCTGGCTTGTTTCTCATATATCCTACTAATACGATCCATAACTTCACTTCTGCCGTGCGGTCACA
This sequence comes from Ectropis grisescens, assembly GCA_017562165.1. Lineage (NCBI taxonomy): Eukaryota > Metazoa > Arthropoda > Insecta > Lepidoptera > Geometridae > Ectropis > Ectropis grisescens. The sequence goes on along the minus strand of CM029784.1, from coordinate 24,252,446 downwards.
AGCATTTTTTTCCTTGTGTTATCTCTATTCATATATTAACAAAGTCGCTTTCTCTGCTGCCCCTATATCGTTATGTATGCTTCGATCTTTATAACTACCAAACAGATATTGATGCGGGTTTTTTTAAATAGATAGCGTGATTCAAGAGCAAGGTTTATATGTATAATATGTGCATTTGTGCATACGGTAGGGAAACACTACTAATTTTAAAGGTTTCTAATGTGATACCATAAATAAACACATTTTTCTGCGCTTACTTTGCAAATGCTGGCTGGATCCTACTAGATGGATCAAAATAACGTACGACAATATTGTACCCCTTAAAAAGGTCTACAAAAAAGTCAACATTGGTATATGTCTATCTCTTAGAGATAACCTACAATAACCATTTTTATTCGTATTTTTAGTATCAGCATTACACCCGTGCGAAGCCGGGGTGGGTCGCTAGTAGGGATATAAAATACAAGAGATTAGGTATATAAATTAATAAAATTAAAATTGCACTCGCACAGTCTCTACTTCTACCTGTCCTAGATTATGCTGATGTCAGTTTCCTTGATCTTAGAGAAGACCAGCTAGATAAACTTGAGCGCCTTCAGAATTATTGTATTACATTCATATTTGGTTTACGCAAATATGATCATGTTTCTCATTTTCGCGTCAAACTCAAGTGGTTGCCCATTCGTCTGCGTCGTAATGCTCACATTCTTTATCTTCTATACAATATACTCTTTAATCCCTGTACCCCGCAGTACCTAAAATAATGGTTCACGTTCTGGCAGGACTGCCACGCTCGGCCGCTAAGGTCAAGATCTAACTTAACCCTGAAGCCACCTTCAGCACGTTCCGAAACTTATTATGGCAAATCTTTTGCCTTCCAGGCAGTTAAATTGTGGAACGAATTGCCTGTTGCTATTAGAAAATCGCCATCGCTCAATTCTTTTAAAGCTCATGTTAAAAATTATTATTTGTCTAAGCTGTAGTCACAATTTCATATCTTATTTTCTTTACTATTAGATATGCCTATATATCTACTATGGTTTTATATGCATTTAATTCATTTATCTTTTTCTACTCGTTATTTTTTCTTCTGATAATAATGGTTTGATTTATTTTCTGGATATTTATATACCTACAGTTATTTGTTATATATTTATTAGTATAATTTACAAATATTGCATGTATGTAAACCCTATTAGTATGTATGTTTATTTATTTATTTACGTTTTACAGTATGTAAACACATTTGATCGTCTTATTATTCTTTTTAGCACACCCCGCTTTTTATTACTTCTAAAAACATTTCCATCCCAAGATTGCCTGGAAGCGATCGCTTGTAGCGATAAGGCCGCCGATTGTAACACTAGTTTTAATGTATTTCTTTTTCTTTTACTGTATTGTTTTGTTTTGGTGTGTACAATAAAGAGTATCTATCTATCTATAATAAAAAATGTATTAATCTAAAATATGTAGCGTTTATAAAAGGTTTTCGTGAGATTATATAGGTACGAGTATAATAATACACCTTGCGATGTAGCCCGTATCTTGTCGACCATTAGGTAACTTTAACAGGATAAAAATAGTCTGTGCGGCAATCCAGGTAATGTAATGTAGGTACTTGATATGTATCTAGTTCGAATCAAACCCGTTCAGCCGTTTCAGAGGCACAAAAGACCAAACACATACAAACTTTGGCCTTTATAACATTAGTTTAATTCGGAAGCAAAGTCGCGTCGTTAATGAGGCGAGTGCGAGGCAGTCACAACAGCATCTTGAAAATAGTGGCCGAAGACCTGAGAGCTCCCCTTCCTGAGGCATTTCGTGAGGATGGTGATCAGGAGTTAGTAGTGATACATCCACTCGGAATGCGTCGGGAAAATGGGAGGTCAAATGGCCACTATATTATTGTAATAATTTGTTGTCTCTTTTTTATCCCCCGACCAAAAAAGGGGTGTTATAAGTTTGACGTCGATGTCTGTCTGTCTGTCTGTCTGTGGCACCGTAGAACTCGAAACGGATGGGCCGATTTCGATGCGGTTTTTTTTTAATTTGAAGGTCCGTGCGGATGTTCTTAGCTATGTTTGGTTAATATCGATTCAAAATGGCCGCCTCCATAAAATGGCGGAATACATATTTCTTCACAACCTACTTCAATACGGGTATCAAATAAAAGGGTTTGACTAGTAGAATACTATACACTATGACAAATTTCAAATTCAAGATGGCCGCCACCACAAAATGCCGAATTGTATTTTTTTTTCACTAATACCTCAATATGGGTATCAAATGAAAGGGCTTGACTAGTAGAACAGACAGTAGTAAGTTATACAGATAATCCGAGATCCGAGGTAGTCGGGGGTTAATCAAAATTTTTGATTTTGTTCTTGTTGTACTAACAATAGTTTATTAAGTATCTTTCTACTGACTCAACGGATTATAATATCTTTTTTTTTATTAGGGTGATTTTGACTATTCATTTTTTTTCTAATGATCGTCTATTCACATTACTCTTGTGGCCAATGGATAACCAAAACGAGTGTACCTTGAGACTCGATGTGTTTTTTGGCAATGGTAAGTCAACTTTAAACCTGTGTTGCTATGTAAACACAAGTTTAGTGCATCGATAAATACAGTTTAAATGTTTAATTAATTTACTTGTAATTTACATACAAAAGTGGTTTCATATCATAACATACCTCTACTTATATTAATTATATTCCTATTCACCTGCTGTAGAATGATTTTTATGTATTTCCTTGTTTCTACTGCCAGAGGTCACTTGCTTGACTTTCAAAAATACCTATATTTTTATAATTGGGTATATTCATCGATATAAATAAAAAGATGTGCACTGAGCACCTTAAAATTGTTAACATACTGCGTATCTGTGTGTAGCGTGAGTACAACTAATCTTGACCCCTAGAATGGCTAGCGGTGAGGTTATGTTGCAGTTCTACTTATTTTGGTTGATAACGAATAGTGATAGGTATAAGGTAGTTCCGGCGTTCACCGCTTCCTACAACAGACTAAAACGGAAAGAGTAAGCTCACTCTTTCCAACGATAACATAATTCCGTGCGCCTGAAATGTTGAAGGTCAAATCCTTTGATTTATATCGATGGATATATTTACCTATGAGGTAAAAACGGGATGTACCTATGAAAAGTTACTTCCAAAATGAACGCGGTTTTTTTTTCACTACATTGTTTCACTACATGCTTAATAAGCCCATTTTATTTTCCCACTGCTGGGTCTCTGGCCCTTCTCTTGCAAAAACGGAGTCTGAAATTTAGCTATTGTTTATGCAAAACCAATAAAATCGCAATGGAAAAAGAGAAGAGGTTGGTTAAAAATACTTGATGACGTACCTAACCATTTTCTTATCTATCAAACATAAAACAATGTTTAACATAATTTATTTTTCTCTGAAAAGACGAAAGCCGACTTAAATTTAAAATTAAATTTAGATACCCGACGAAATTTCATAATAAGTTAGTTACATCATCCAAATCAATGAAAACATATTTTAGTTTTGTGTAGATTATGTATTTCAAAAAACGACACACCGATTTGGATAAAATTTATATGGAACCCGCTCTGAAGTATTTTAACCAAACAGGAAAATAAACATCAAAGAGCTATCGCGTAACACACATACAAATAAAACACAACCGTATTGAGAATGTTCTCCTATTTTGGAGTCGATTCAAAACTCGGTTAAGCCGTTTCAAGAACGAACACAAACAACGCGATTTTTGTAAATTATTGTTCGTGTGTTGTGAAATCGTTTATTTTTTTCTAACAAAAAATGATCGTTTCTGTCGTTGATATCCACACGATTAGCTTGCGTTGGCGACTAGTATAAATAGTAGGGACTGAAATAAACGTGTCAAAAATATGGTGACCTTCTCAACTGCGAATCGGTAAAGGTTCGGCCACACTTGCGGGCGAACATTCGTGTTCGGGTAGCGAATGCCGATAAAAGTTTGTATTCGGTCTGCTTCAGACAGATTCTGGTAATTTAATTAAAGTAAAATAACGTGAATATGCGTTGACGATTCGTAACTAAAGTTAAGATAAAATATATCATTGGAATCGAGCTATGGTTCTCATAGTCTATGTTTAGTTTAGCGCTAGATGATGTTGTTAGAGAAATGCCTACCAATATTTATCATATTAATCTTGATTTATGTAGACGGCAGGAGCCCACCGCTTCTTTTGCTATCCCTGTTAGGTGTTCAGCCTAATCCCATTTGAAGGAAGTGGTCGCGATTCCGACATATGTATTATAAAAACAGCTGTCAGCCACGTGAACACAGTTGAAATTCAATTGCGCAGCGACTAAAAACAGACTATTTAAGATCATATTTTGCCAAATATCTATGTATCACGCAATTTAATGATACAAACACCATTTGTTAAAATTTTTAGTCCCCGCTGAATACAGAGTTTTCTTTCTGTGCATTAGTACTGAGCAGTTTTTTTGATTGATGGGTCCTATTCTGATGTTTTTTTTCATATTTGGAAGCTGAAGTTTTTGAAATTGTTCTTAACTATAAATTGGTCAAAGTAGTCTAAAACCTTCTAACACCTATGATCTTGTCCTTACAAGAAATAGATGACAATTGTAGTTCCGCAGTTCTCATAACAATAGGTCAGAGATGTAACGTCAACCCGAACTCAGGCCGAATCCCGCATGCCTGTTCGCAGCGTTACTATGGCTCGTTCGGTCCTTGACCTTGGCAGCGTCGTGCATTTTGACAACGCCAACCTTGAAGCCTCAGCTCTGTGAAACAGATTCCGCAATAATAACGTAACCTTGATTGTAATAAGCGTTTTACTGATATTTTAAATTGTCGTGTATGTCTAGTTTCGGTCTCAGATGAAAGAGTTATAGAGGGGAGTAATACAGCGTTACCGTAACGCTGATCGTGGTCCATTTTGACCGGCTAGTAGGCCTGTCATGAGCGAAGTTGAGTTCAAATTTACGTGTTTTTTTACTGAATCTACATGCTTTGCATAGTTTGGAGATTAATGATGTGTGGGGAAAGTATCAATATTTATTTCAAAGACTGACAAATAAGCAGACAGCTCGTGTAATATTAATCGGTCATCTGTATACCTAAAATTGTTACATTGGAGGTCATAAATATCACTTCTGTCACGTTATCGTCTTAACCCAACGAAATATTGCGAAAGCTTGTGAATGTACGTACGGTTTAATACCATATTAAGATTAGAGTAACAACAAAAGAGCGCTTGTCCATAATTTATATTTAAAAAGAAATTACAATTTCACGTATAGGCGACAAATACTCAAACCGAAATAAAAACAGTGAAGTTTACTTAAAAATGACACAACAGTGAATTAAACTTAAAAATGAACGCGGTGTCAGAGATGTGAAATACAGTATTTATTTGTTAAATTATGTTGGGTCAACGAGGAAGTAGAAGATAATTTTCATAATGTATAAGTGGGAATCCGGCGTTTATCTCAGTGATTTTTTATCCATTTTATATTGCATAATTTTTATAATATCGTACTATGTAAGTTAGGATCCATAAACACATCTTAGAACTGTAAAGTTTTTTGACACGCATGCGCTCCGCTTGAAAAAGACCGCTGAATGCGGCTGAAACTTTGGCAATCTGAATTGGTGTTACAATCGGTCGGTACATAAGAAATCCATTAATTAATTCAGTTTTTTGGGTTAAGTATAGTATTTGATTAAAATATTGCTGCCAAAATTACCGGTTGCTATGATAGCATAGTTTGCTCCTGTATCTGTAAAAAAACTAAGAATCGTAGGTAGTGCGCGTATAATGCGATTTAAGCAAATATTTGTTTTGTTTGATATATGGTTATTAATTTAGTTGTCACTTGCCTTTTGTAGCTCTATCCATCGTCATAGAGCAAATAATCTCTATATTTTTAAATATGAATAAAATCTCTCATAGACATTGAACAAGTTACCAAATATTGCTTTGAAAGATTCTATTTCACTTGGAGATCCTACTAACATTGTAAATGCGAAAGTTTGTGCGTATGTTTTAATGTTTGTTACTCTTTTACGCAAAAATATACTAAAGCTATCTCGATGAAACTTGGTACATAGATAGATAATGGTCTAGAATAACACAAGCTAAATTTTATCCCGGAAAACTGAGTTTCCGCTTTTATCCAGACCTATTGAAAATAAAAATATACGGCTCCGGAACAGCATAGAATATAATTTACATAATCGAGGAAATCCGCTCGGATGGCAGCGCAAACCCATCAAAATAAAATCTTATTACAAATTAATATAATCAGGATTTCATTAGCACTTTCTATATTACATTGTTATTTATTCAAAGTCTGACTCAGCAGTCTATTATTTCCCCCCGTTTCTGTACAAACAAATTTCCAAGCTAGCGAAGCTTGTGTTGATATGTAATTTAGTGAATACAATTTATTTCCACGATACACCGTAGTTGTTTACGTAAAATAATCATAATCAAAGCCCAAGTAGAGCATTAAGTATAGATACTAACTTATTGAAAGATGTAATTGCCCATTTATTGAATCCACCCCGTCATGGAGTGAAAAAAACCAGCGAGCGGTGTCGGTGTGGCCAGTCGTCGGAACAGAAAAACTGCACGACTTTGAAATAAACGGTAGAAAACAATACCTATGTATTGTTTTCTACCAACTTCTGTTCACATTTAATTGAGGCTGACCTGGTGGCTTAGTTGGTAGTAAGTCTGCCAGCGAAACCGAGGTTCGTGGGTGCGATCCCCCCACCCAGTGCAAATATTTGTGTGATGAATACAAATATTTGGGCTGTGTCTAGGTGTTTTATACGTATAATAAGTATGTATTTAAAATATATAAGTATTACTAGATGTCCGCCCCGGCCTCGCCCGTGGTACATATATAGCACTCATCGGGATCCCGTACAAATCCAACGGTGAAATCGGTTCAGTCATTCCTGAGAATATCGCTTTCAAACAAAAAACCTCTTCAGGTACCTGCTACACCAACTGCCGGAAATTGGCCGTACCAACTCAGATTTAGAAACAAATTTGATTAGCAAAGGTTCAATGACGCAATCTTAGACACATGCTGTCATGTCAAAGCACGGTACCAAAACTCTCAAAAGGATTTTTTTTTTCCCGTTTTTGTTACATTCTTGATTCATGCTCTGCTTCTATTTATGTTCTATAGCCTTCCTCGATATATGGACTATCCAATAGAAAAATAATCCTTCAATTCGGACCAGCACTTCCTGAGCTCCTAGCGTTCAAACAAACAAACAAACTCTTCAGTTTTATATTATTAAGTATAGATATCAGCTATCTGACTCCCATATTACAAGCATTGCTTAGTTTGGGGTCAGATGGTATTGTGTGTGAAATGTCCACCAATATTTATTATTATTTTATGATTGATGCATTGTCTATCAAAAGACAACAACCAATAAATAAATAATGTCTTATCTTGCTTACCATCAGGCACATATCCTGCTTGTCTCGTCACTCAATACTATAAAAATAAATAAATATTTGTCGACATTTCTCACACAGTTCTATTTAGCCTCAAACCAAGTAAAGCTTGTGCTATGGAAGCCAAACAGCTGTTATAAATTACATCTATAATTTTAAGTAAACACATCTCATGATACTCGTACCTAGAGACACCCAGAAGGTTAATCTTTTTTTGTACTTCCATAATCAGATATTTAGTCACATATTTGAACCTTTACAAATAGTATAAGAATAAGAATAAGAATTTATTTATTGCTATACTGTGTTTACAAAGATCTTATAGTAGTAGCTTAAATGTACAAACAGTGTGCCCAATTACGGACGTGCAATATGTGTCACATAGTGACAAAGTACTAATTTATAACAAGTTTTTAGTTACAATACAAGTAAGAATAATAAAATGTGTAAGTGCTTAAGCTTACCTAAAAAACCTATAACATTTTAAAAATCTAACCTTATTATGTGATCCGGGTGCCAGAATACTATACATATGAGTCGAGTATGCAATCAAAATCTATCTTTTATGACAGGCGATGAAACGCTGTTGCCAGTATTATACCGCCAAGCAGTAAACGTAACATTTTTGTTTTCCGGTTTGAAAGGCAATGTTTCCAGAGAAATTACAGGACTGAAAGATAAATCATGTATTATCTCTGGCTGACGAGCGCAGTGCAGGTGTTCTAGTGTACCTACTAGATAGTGATTTGGACTCTTTAATTTCAAATAGCAGCGTTGTACTGTGTTGTTATGAGCAGGTGGGTTGCTTACTGTCAAGTGCATGTTTTGATCGACCAGTCACTCTGTGTTATATTTTTTTTTTTTTTTTAAATAAAGAGTGACGAGACAATCAGGCCATGTGCCTGATGGTAAGCAATATGCCTGACACATAACAGCACAGTGACACGCAGCTATTGGAACATGAAGAGTCCAAATCATTACCTAGCACTGCACTGCGCTCGTCACCCAGAGATCTAAGATCTTATATCTCTAAGCCCTGTAATTTCTCTGGAAACATTGCCCTTCAAACCGGAACACAGTAATGTTTGCACATTACTGCTTGGCGGTAGAATAACTGGCAAAGGTGTGGTACTTCCCCAGGCGGACTCTGCCAAGAGTCCTACCACTACTAAAATATTTAAAAAAATAAGTACTAGCTAGCAGTGTCCCGCGGTTTTGCCTGCGCAGTTCCCGTTCCAGTAATTTTCAGGTAATAAAACTATATTATTCTTGTATAATTTCTTTCTTTTATTTAGTCTATATTTCCAAATTATAATTGAACTGTGCCCCAAGTTTCGACCCGATCCGTTCAGACGTTCCGATATGATTGAGCAACTAACATCTAAACATTCGCATTTTATAAAATATAAACATTAATACTCCAGAGTAGGTAAGCACAGACACGTTAAACTCTTATGTCTAGTGCTTAAAAATCACGTACATGTCTAAAGTGAAATTTCTACCATTGAGACGGAATCGCAAGCGCATCGAAAGTGACGTAACCCAAATACTTCCCATTCACTCGGAAAGCTCGCGGCACCTGTACGCGCGCCGTCCCGCAACTCCACCTCACTAAATCGGCTATGGCTTCACTATTGCTGTCTCTATCATTTCACGCGAAAAGAAAAGAGAGAACAGTATTTTTTTAGACAGTTTTACTTAGGCGTATGTTAGGTAGAGCTAAGGAGTATCATCTCATAAGGTAGAAAATTTAAAAAGGTGCCTATATGTATGACATAAACATCAGTTCAATATTCTTCAACAATGGCACACCCCGGACACTCCACTAAAACTCCATACAACCGCCGCTGTGGAGTTGCCTACTCTTCACACAACTACGCAGATGTCGTTCGTACACACGCGTGAATGTGTGCGTTAGCGCTAGGGCTACTGAATTGTTTTATTGAATAGTTGTGCCCCTTGAGTTCACCTGGTGACGTAGTCTATAAACTTGCTATAATGTTGAGTTACATAAATAGAATGGAGCCAAAGTACACTATTCTAATTAAAAGGGTGTTTGCACAGATTTCTAAATTGTTTCAGAAATCTGTGGGTGTTTGTATTGCCGCGTAAAATGAAACGAAACCGATGATAGATTAGATCAGGTACCTAGATATCTATTTCTGTAAGTAGGTACACATTCACATTTTATTTTACACTTACCCATGAAGGAAAGTTTATTCTGTCACTACAATTATTCCTCCAGGCATTATCAATCCGTGCTTGGGCACGTAAGTTACTGGCTGTGTGAGTTACGAACTTTGAGTTAAAAACGACTTCATTATTATAAATAAATAAATATTGGTAGACAATTCACACACAACACCATCTGACCCCAAACTAAGCAAAGCTTGTAATATTATAAAGCAACGTTATTGAAAAGTTTCTAATCTTACGTTATTTTATCATTAGGAAATTAAATAAAGCTTTTAATCTTGTGCCGTTTAGTTGACGGACAGCCGTAAACAGACAACAACCCACCATGATGATATTTCGTTAGGAATTATATGTTCGATACCAGCCCTTCGTTGAGTGCTCCTAGCGTATCCGAAACGGCCTGAGGGGTGAGGAAACTTGAAATTGGCGGGGGGTGGGGAGTGTCCGTTCTATCTGTACTATCTATTCTATGACAATGGCCCAGGTGTGGTATGAACGTAGCAATTATAGATAAATTTCAAGTATGCCGAGTTAAAAAATATTTATTATCGACTTAAATAGTTACTTCTAGAAAAGTTCAGTTACTTTCTCAATTAGTTTATTGATTAACTTTAAAATGTACCCTGATGCTAATGTGGCGCAACCCTAATTCAATGCATTTGGACGGCCACTTTTCATGTAAGCAGATGATACTCCTTAACTCAGCCCTCCATAGTTAGGCGATAGGCCGCCGCGCCGTGCGCGCGAGTTTTCACTTTCGCAGGCCGTTGCCCTGCCCGTATCCGCGGCACACTCCGGCGCGGCCGACGGTGGGTCAAGGCCGGAGCATGGGGTCTGGGGATATTTGGGTCTATAGTATAACTGTACTTTTTTCAATCTTGTCAACTGTCTCACAAAGAATATATTATTGTCTGCTTCGCGTTATTATTGAATAAGCTTTTTTTGGGAAATTTTAAATAATATCGTAGGGCTCTTTGCAGAGTACGCCTGCGGTAGTAGCACCATCGAGCAACTTGATCTTCTGCGCAACACGGAAGGGAGCTAGCCTTAGCTAAAAAATATTGTTCAAATCTTTCTGTCATTTCTTGCGGGAGGGGAAAGTTGCACACTAGCGCAAAGCCACACTATTACATACAAAACATACCTGTACCGATCCATTGCCGATCATACTCACACAGTCAAATTACTAAACACATAAAAAATAAAGCACCATGCTAGCCTTAGCTAAAAAATATTGTTCAAATCTTTCTGTCATTTCTTGTGGGAGGGGAAAGTTGCACACTAGCGCAAAGCCGCACTATTACATACAAAACATGCCTGTACCGATCCATTGCCGATCATACTCACACAGTGAAATCACTAAACACATAAAAAATAAAGTACCATGCTAGCCTTAGCTAAAAAATATTGTTCAAATCTTTCTGTCATTTCTTGTGGGAGGGGAAAGTTGCACACTAGCGCAAAGCCGCACTATTACATACAAAACATGCCTATACCGATCGATTGCCGATCATACTCACACAGTCAAATCACTAAACACATAAAAAATAAAGCACCATGCTAGCCTTAGCTAAAAAATATTGTTCAAATCTTTCTGTCATTCCTTGCGGGAGGGGAAAGTTGCACACTAGCGCAAAGCCGCACTATTAATTACATACAAAACATACCTGTACCGATCCATTGCCGATCATACTCACACAGTCAAATCACTAAACACATAAAAAATAAAGCACCATTCACAAATCTAGCCCTGCCCTCAGCCACAGTATAATTATCAAACTCCATGGTCCACGCGGAATTGTACTTGTACTTTTGTACAGAGGGGAAACGCTGTGTATGCCTACTTCCCTTCCGTGTTGCTCGCTGAGTACCTCACATTTGCCAGTTATTCTACCACCAAGCAGTAATCAGACAGTTACTGTGTAACACTGTTTGTATTATAAATGTATGGAACGTCGCAATTTCACAATCAAGAGGTCATTGGTTAGAATTAATTCTGGCTGCACCTCGCGAGCGTTTCTCTAAGTGCAGATGTACTAGTTTGTCATCACCACTGGCTTAAAGATCGGAGGAAAGTATCGTGAGAAAACCGACGTGTTCCTAGAAACACTTTTGAAGGAGATGCGTTGTGCGCCGACCCGTACTGGTACAGCGTGGTACATGATTATGACCTTGACACTCTCCTTGTGAGAGAAGGCCCAGAGTCCCAGCCGTGGGAATTTAAAGTGGGCTGCTAGAGTTCAAATGCAAGCTTGAGACATCCGCTAAAACAGCCGCGTTCGAAATACAAAATGTCGGAGTGTAATTAACACACATTAGCTGGTTATCGTTTAGGCATTCGTCTTTATGAATCATTGATGCATTAACCTAATTTTATCGTTGGTAAATGAAGTAGCTAGGAGTCAGACCAAACCAGTCTATTTTCTCATTTGTTTAGCATAATTCACTAGGCTGTGGAATACGTTGCCTGAGTGGGTTTTCCCCGATGGATACAATCTTTGTGTCTTCAAATCGAGAGTGAATCGGTTTCTTCTAGGTAAACACGCTCCAGCGTAGACCGCATCGTCGCTTACATCAGGCGAGATGGCGGACAAGTGTATACCTATAAAAGTAAAAAAAAAATCTACCTCTATTGTGTTGTTTTTTTTTCTACCTCTCCATCTGCCTGAATGAATAAATCAAAATTCTCTATCCGACATCAAAAAAGAAGGAGGTCCCCAATTTGGTTCTTTTTTGTGTATGTTACGTGGTTAGTCCGCCAATTGCGATACGATTTTGATGATATTTCCTTTTTTTAACCCCCGACCAAAAAAAGGGGTGTTATAAGTTTGACATCGATGTCTGTCTGTCTGTGGCACCGTAGAGCTCAAATGGATGGGCCGATTTCGATGCGGTATTTTTTATTTGAAAGGTAATATCCATGCGGATGTTCTTAGCTATGTTTGGTTAATATCGATTGAAGATGGCCGCCGCCATAAAATGGCGGACAAAATATTTCTTCACAACTTACCTCAGTATGGGTTTCAAAAGAAAGTTCTTGACTAGTAAAATACTATACATTATAAAAAAAACGAATCCAAGATGGCCGCCACCACAAAATGGCGAATTATATTTTTTTTCACTACTACCTCAATATGAACGAAAGGGCTTGATTAGTAGAATACATTGCACTATGACAAATTTCAAATCCAAGATGGCCGCTTCCACAAAATGGGGAAATACATGTATTTTTTCACTATTCGCGTAATATGGGTATCAAATGAAAGGGCTTGACTAGTAGAATGTTGTACAGATAACAAATCCGAGGTAGTCGGGGGTTAATCATTTTTTTTAATTTTGTTCTTGTATGTGCCTATATACCTAATTAAAAAAATGTGCAGTCATAGGAGCTGCCGATACAAGTAAGAATTTCGACAGCTTACTTTGGAAACTACGCGGGTGAAACCGGAGGGCGTGGTCATGCATTGGCCATGGTCCTGAGTTTATCCGGGTAGAGTTCTTATCGTAGTCATGAAGGTCTTCAAAGCTGAAATCCTCAATTTGCGCTAAGCTGCGCTTTCTTACCAACAATGCAAACATCACCAGGCTGGCCTAGTGGCTTAGTTGGTAGTAAGACTACCTGCGAAGCCGTGGTTCGTGGATTCGATCCCCACCTAGTGCAAATATTTGTGTGATGAATACTAATATTTCTACTGTGCCTGGGTGTTTTCTATGTGTAATAAGCAAGTACCTGGTTGACCGAGCTTTGCTCGGTTTTTTTAAATGAAATTTAGGCAGGTACGAATTACGTAGCGATGACTTACTTAGACCTACTTAGATACGAATTAAATGCGTTTATAAAAGGCTCTAAGTATAAGATTCTCAGAAAAAAAGAAAAGTCCAGACTGTAACCATCAGGGTTCGAACCGGGGCCTGTTGACTCCGAGGGCGAGCATATTCCGTCTGAGCCATTTAGACTTAAAGAACAGTGGCGAAATAAGTTATCGTATTCTAATGACATTGTAGAAGTTTTTCATTGTCTAAAAACGCGCATAAAATGATGTTTTTAAAAAATAAAACCTAGCTAGATCGATTTATCGTCCCCGAAACCGCCCTGTATACATAATTTCATGAAAATCGTTCGAGCCGTTTCCGAGATTCAGATTCTATTTATATATTGAAGAATTACAAGAATACTTACAATTATAAGAATAATATACAAGAATTGGTCGTTTAAAGATAAGATGTATTTAAAAATATGTAAGTATTATATCAGCTATCGGGCTATATTACAAGCTTTTCTTAGAATGGGGCTAGATGGTGTTGTGTGCGAAAAGTCCACCTATACGGTCAGTGTTGTATGATTTACCATTGTCTTGAACTTGCACAATAATAAATAAATAATGTATAGGTACCGAAGCGATCATCGACCCTTGTTATCTGTCGTTATCACGATCAACATGGCTGCACTTGGCAAAGAATGGGCCTTATCGTGTCCTAAAGATAACCCGGGGCCAGTGATACTGCAAATCCAAACATGTCTCGTTTGGCTCACTTCTGTTGTTCTACTTTACTTTCTAAGTGATAACTTCTTCAGCCGTGTTGAGATTTCTTGGGACATAACTTGTAGATTCCCGTCACCAACGTTTTTATGTAGCGGTGCAGTGGGACGTGACGAAGGAGTGTCATTTCTCACACTTAATAGTTTATTTATTTATTGATTCATAGGCGAGCAGCTTTAGCTGATATGCCTATATCTCAGTGTTGAAATAACAAATTATAGGTAATTGTCTGTTAAAATGATTTTGTCTTTTACTATCTATTTGTCAAGTTTGTTCTTAAAAGAGTTTAATGACTTTGCCGAAATAACATCCTCTGGCAACCTGTTCCCGTTGTAAACCACTCTGTTGCTGAGGATGTGGTGTGCAGTGTTTGTCAGTGATGGCGCGAGGTATAACTGGGACTTATGACGCCGACTGTCTCTCTTATGCTCCTTTAATCTGTACAGGTTCCTAATGTGAGGGAGATTATAAAATCCAAGTCTCCCCGTAACCGTCTCTCCTCCAATGTAGTGAGGCGCAGGGCTTTTGTAAAACATTTTTTTTTAATACACTACTGTCTGTCTGCAATGGTTTGCATAGATTAAAAAAAAACTGGTCCTAAAGAAATCATTTCAACCTGACATAAATCAATCTACATGCTATTATTTATTTATTGAATATTAGGCGAGCAGCTCTTGCTGATATGCCTATATCTCAGTGTTGAAATAACAAATTATGGGTAATTGTCTGTTAAAATGATTTTGTCTTTTACTATCCATAATAGTTAACTAAGGTCCCATTGCGACTTCGCTCCGATGTTGTCATATAAAGACTATTAATCTAAAAATAAAGTATCATATCTTTCAAAGATCAAACTGCACACGGTGTGCCAATTTGATTAAACCGGTTAAGTACCTAGCTACGGACTCGATCGCGGACAAACAACGTAATGTGTAATTTATATAATTAAGTTAAGATATGTTATGGAGAAGAAGTGCAAATACATTTTTTTTTTAATTGTGCATAAAAAATATTTAACAAAAAAGACACGAGTTTCGATCACTGAGTGATCACTACTTGTTATAATTATCATCGATATAGACCACTATTGGTTTGACTTTTGCTCTCTCTATAAACATTTACCTGTTAAAACCCCGTGTCCCAGCTGTGGGATCCCTAAGTAATCCACGTAAACACGTTCATTATCATTCCACTTTCGAAATGGTACAACAAATAAAAATACTGAAACACATGTCATTGGCCCGACGCGAGTCGCGACATATCCGAAGCTCAAGACGAGACTATCGCTCTAATAAAATCAATTCAATAACAAGGTGGAAAAGAGACGGATATAGTTCGCGGACGCCGGGCTAATTGCGTGATGCAAATGCTGATGTTTTTTTCCTTCATTTCCAATGACGGTATATCACATGGACACAACGTCTCAAACAAAAGTTACAATTAAAATGTACTTGTTTCATCTGGACGTATGATGCTCATACATAAGTTAATTATGATGTCACAAGTTTAATACAGCTCTATTTTCGGACAGTAATGCTTATTAGGGATTGTCGAGCTTAGATATTTAAGAAAGCAGTCTAATAACTAGTCACTTTTTTGGTTAGTCGAGTTAATTTTGTGTACTTATTAAAAAAACATTATTGAGGGTTTTTTAGAGTAAACGAGTCCTCGTCAAAAGAGTGTCAAAACTGCAATTGTACCGTAATTTTACGTTTACGATAACCGTTGTTTCACATACCTAGATCTATGGATGAAATAAGGACACTTTATTTGTAACTTTTGTTTGATACGTTGTATCCATGTGACAGAACGTCGTTGAGTAACGTGACATCCTTAGTTTTCATTTTCACATCAACGAATGCAAATGCTGATTGGTTTTTTTCTTCGTTCCAGATAGTCAACAATGTTGGAACAGGACGGCGATAGCGAGCCGGCGCACCACGCGCGGCGGCCGATGAACGCCTTCCTCATATTCTGCAAGCGCCACAGGAGCGTCGTTCGCGACAAATACCCGAATCTTGAAAATAGGTTTGTTTATTTAGACTTTTTTTACTAGCATCGCCTTGCGATTTTCCCCGTGTAGTTCCCGGTGTTTTTCCGCAGTCAAAAGTAGCTTTTATGTAGTATTCTAAAATGTAGGATACATAAGTTCTGATTATTTGCTATTCCGAAAATCATGGCCTAATCTTTAACACGATCCGATCAGCCGTTCTGGTATGATTGAGCAACAAACATCCAAACTTTGACATTTAAACCTATTATTGGTAGGAAAGATTGTTCACCTCTCGCAAGTTAATGAGTTGCCATTCAACAGCTATTCTACGATTGTAAAGTGTTTCGCCGTGTAAGCCGCAGCTTGCCAGTATTTTATGGCACTTTATTTTCGCCAAATGCGGTTCAGGGGTAATTGTTACAAACTGAGAATCTCATATTTGTTTATATTATCTAAATCAAACTCCGAAAAATACATATCAAGAGGCTTTTCTGAAAATTTCAAATGATTATATTTTCATACAAACTTCATCCCCGAGTTCAACCCATAAAAACTTCTTTTTTTTTCACATTAAAAGTATCACATTCTAAACTATTTCTGTACCAAAATCTGTGAACAATCTGTGTGTGGTGCGCCGAAATAAGTTTTCGCTTCAAAAAACATTGACGCCACCGTTAATTTATTATATTAACGTTGTATTGTATTATCTATCTATGTTCATGGGGCTGTGTCTAATGTATTGCATGAATATGATTGCAGGTCCATCACAAAGATTCTTGGAGAATGGTGGGCTAACTTGGAAAAAGAAGAGGAAAGCTTGCTACACAGGTCTTGCAAAACAGGTGCGTACTCTTTTAAACAGTAAACGGAGTAAACCATTGTCGATCCAAACGAAATAATACCTAAAATATATTTTGTAGTGATAGGCCCCTTTTGCAGTCTGACTGAAAAAAGTATGTGTACACACCTTAGATATTTATTTATTCTACTGCCAAGATATAATCTGCAAAATTTTACATTGTTCGTTTTTTTAAAAGAACATTTTCCAGATAAATTTAAGAGCAATCAAGAAACAAGAGATACACCATCTCATGTTTCTGACCGCTGGCTAGCTTGTGATTCACATTGTATTCCCATTGTCCAATAAAAGTAACTTACAATATATATTTTTCTTATTTCTAGTACAAAGACGCCTTCTTCAACGCCCACCCCGACTTCAAGTGGTACAAGTTGCCCGCACCGCCTTTACGTACTCTCTCTACCTGTCGGCCTAGGGAAGTCAACGAAAAGTCTGCCGAGTCCCCCCAACCATGAACATCACGAGACAGAGCTAGAGCGTACAAACAATAACTCAACCAAGTATGACTACAACAAACCTGCCGATAACTTTTACGATAATGAACCTAAAACGCTGTCGATGTTCACTCCGGGCAAGCTGGCAGACGAAGCCCAGATGGGAGGTCTCAGCAGCTTGCTGGCAACTAAGACTGAAGCACAAACTCCGAACCCATACTACTCACCTCCATCGTTTAAATTCAACGCGATCTCAACCGCTAACGAATACAGATCTCATAACTTAACCGCCTCCAGAGAGGACAACATTCGCGAACTCCAGAACGCTCTCTCTGAAACAACTCGAGTATTCGAAGAAGACTTCGATGAAAAGGGCAGGATTTACCGCTACCCCAACATGCCGGAAAATCACCCTCAACCGAACGATCAGTTCACGAACCAAGACGTGATTGACCAAATAGTTGATAAGAGATTCTCTAAGGACGATTATTATAATAGAAACTGGTCCGACGACGAGAAAAATTCTAGATCTGGGAGGTCGTGCAAAGGGAAGCGTTATCAAGAGTTCATGGCCGGGGGGGGACTGATTGCAAACAAACGCCAGAAGAGAGAGTACTCAGACAAGATGCCAGACGACGGCTACAGCATGAATTGTAACTGGGATTCTGGCAACTTCCGCGGCGAGGAATCCAACTCGACAATCACCGACGAACCAAAACCAAGCAACTCCTTAAACGACACGTTGGCCGAAATCGAAACTAAACACGAACTAACATCGGAACCGGACAATAACGTTACTAAAACATTCAAAGCTGCCGACTTTGACTTGGATGCTAAAATCAGAGCTCTGCCCTCCCTCAGCTTGGAGAAGTTTCAGCAAAAGAAGCGTGATAATAAACGCAGGAAGAAAGTCGTGAACCTGAAACCGAAAGCTCTGGAGTCTTCGTATATAATCAACTCGGTCCCTCGCCCCGCGGTGGACGAGAGGCGGCAGATGATAGAGAACTGGCGAGAGACGGTCATCGGGAGCCAGAAGAGGAAACCGAGGAAGATCAGCATCACGAGACTCGAGATCAACAGCATGGTTTCGAGCGTCGATTTCAACAACGCGCATAAAATTAGCCCCGAGATAAAAATAGCGACGGAAGCGCCTTGCACCATCGGCCAAAACATGGACATACGCAAACAGAGCTCCCATAGCCACGTGGACCTCCTTGCGCTGGCAACCCTGGCCGAAGTGGCGTCGAACACTTCCAAACTCGAGGATTCTTCGATCGCCACCATAACTGCCAAAGCGAGCGATGAAAACGCTCCCAAGGTATGAAATACCTATACAATTAGCCTTAAAAAAAAGATATTCCAAATATTATTTACTTTGTAATAATCAGATAATATTTATACATAGATCTACTTTTACAATGTACGCATAAAAATTAATATTATTGTACACTTTTAACTGTAGTTTTTATAAATTAGCTATAGAACTATTTATATTGAGATAGAGAAAACTATGTATACTTTAGTGGAATATTTAGTACCTATATGTAGGGCGTTCGTAGGCGGGTCGTTCTAAATATTGCTTTTTAGAACTAGAAACCATAATTACGGTGATTGATTGTTATATAAAGATCACAAGAATAACAAAGCATAATTCTACGTTGTTAAGGGAAAATGATTTACTATTTAGATCCCTATTATACGGTTTGCTCTTTACGTGTATAGGCAACGCAAAACTTTTTGAGCCGTCGGGAGTATCTAAGAGGCGAGACGAAACCGCGCATTATGTGTATTTTCCTATGTAGAATATGAGATGATGTGCTCCAATCGAAAAAGGGGTCAGTCAATCCACGGAGCGAGGTGTTTGACAGGGGACTATGATCTTGTATCGTCAATTTGTGCTACAAAATGTTGAATGTGTGATTTAAAACCGCGAGGCTGATCTGTCATGTCGCTGCGAGATACCTGGCGTCGGTTATAGGTAGGTTGTTATATTATTTATGTGTGTTTGAATATAGCTCTCTGACTACCACAAAGCTAGACGCAAGAAGGCGAAATACGTCCTTTCGCGTTTCTGTAACATGAAAAATAAGTGAACTGTGCATATTTAAATAATATCTTGGTCCGCAAACGAATCGTTTTGTCGATAGTAGATTTTAAGATAACGGTATACCATCAATCCAATATTTCTGAAAGCTCATAAACTTTTGCTCGATTTATACCAAGTCGAAGACTCACTAACGAACCGAAACAGTTTGTTAATGGGGGACTATCATCACAACAATATCAAATGCCAAACGAAGATACGTCATATTTTTTAAACGGTTAACCTCATTACGTTTTAAAGTTAGATCATTTTAAATTGCCTTAATAATTTAGATAAATAAACAAATTAAGACACCGTGTGCATAGACTGCATTGCATTTTGAGGGTGATTTTATTTTGTGCTTTAACCTTGCAAATATTGCGATATTTTTTATAAACTGCGTGGCTGTAACAGAGCCGCTCGTTTTATATATTACGCGAATTTATCTCAACTTTGTGCTGTGTTCAATCGAATACGAAAAATTATGTATCATGGAGATTTTAATCGATTAACATTCATCGATCGAATCATGATTCTGTTGCTAGTGATAGATTCTTGTTTGTCCACCCTAAAAGGCCCATCTAAGGATCGACATTTGGAAACACATATACTAAGAAATGCGACCCTATGATGTCTGTTTATCCACCCTAAAACAGAAACCCTAGAGTGGATAGGTGGACACATTTTTCCCAGTGTCCACCCTAGGGCGTTTGATGAGTTGGAATAAAACGGATATAACCGATTGAACGGCCCTATGTTGCGGCCAATATTTTATACTACCACTTTGAATGAGTGAAACTCGTAATCATTTATTTGTGATAAATTAACTAGTTTTAGTTTCATATTTATAAAATATCATGCAATTACGATGTGTTACAAACGACTAAATATCAAAAAGTGAAAAAAAAAAAAATAGTTAGATTTTTAATCTTGTCCCCATTAGGTACCTGAAGTTAATCGAAAATTAATAGTTATCGTTTTGAAATTGTAGGTACATTCGATTTATGGATGTTAATAATAGCGCGTTACGTTAATGTTAAAATTGGGACAGTGTGTCTCAATTTTTATTGTTAACGATCGATATTAGTTACTGGGATTTTTGCGGACAGAAAATGCGGCGGATGTGGCATGCATCTCTAATCATCTGGGAGTATTTAAATCAATAAAAATAGTGTCTACTGGTGTTATCTTTTGGTCTGATTGAACCTTTATAGTTTACCTTGTACTTAAATTTTACTTTGTGTATACTAATAGTATAGATTGAGACAGCCGATTTCTTATGTTTGAAATATTTTTTGGAGCTACAAGACCTACTTGAAAAATAAACGTTTGCATAATTTCGATTGCTGAAAATGTATAATGTTTCATTATTTCAGATCGTTATATATTATATCAGTTGATGAAACCGAATAAGACAGGCCACCAGTTCAGTGTAAAAAAAAACGAATACAGCACATGTCATAATCATGCAACGACTTATAACTTTGCTAAAGCACGAAAACATTATCTGTGGGTAATATCTGGGACCTGAAACATCCTCACATGATTTTTTATAACTGTTGTGTAAGAGCTATCGATGTAAGCCATTAAAAATCATTTAAGAACATTATTTTAATAAATAATCGGATTTACTCATGTTTGTTGTGGCCGGCTGAAAAAACCGTCAAATGCGGTTGAAAGTAGTTTACTAAATTGAAGTCTAACAAGCACTTGGGTCGGTGGTCCCGCTATTAAACAGCAAAGTCGATCAAAGCAAAGGAATCGGAAAAATAAATGAAGAAACCACAAAAATATTGGGCTACTAATGTCATCACAATAACTCGAAAAGTTATATATATATATTCGTATTTTACAAAAAATAACACAAAAACCTTCCCTTAGCGATGCATGAACCACTTTGCCTTGCGTTTTCTCAATTCGTGTTGATTTTTTTAGAAATCTCTTAAGGGTCGCTTTTGTTATTTTGCAGATCATCTAGTCTAGAATAGGGTTGGTAACAAAATCAAAATGTACGAAATTCGAAAAGTGCACTTATATATTTTAAACTTACACTATGATGACACAAGCCAGAAAGCTGCTCATCCAAAGACCAAATACTTTAGAATAGCGAAGCTAGACGGTAGATATTGTATATGTAATTATATTAAAACATATAAGTGATATGTAAAAGAATATGTATGTAAATAAAAGAATTATACCTTGTCAATAAATTGTGTCATTCCAAAATGTGTAAACCTATTAGGTTCTGTTGATGCATTTCTGGAAACAGTTTATATATAACCATAGATTGTAAAACTTATTGTTTGATTGTTCGTTTTATGTAAATTTTTATTTGTTGTTAAGTTTGTGGAGTGGAGAGCTTTTGTGGGTTCCTATATGAGATTTTAAAGAAGAGCTTTGAAGGGCTTTACTTAGACAGTACTTTGTACTGTGGGTTAAAAAAATGAGGATTAAGGTGATCGACACTATTCTCAAATACGGTACATTCACTATGGTTATATGATGGAGCAACTGGATATTTCGACGTAGCTCTATGCAAAATGTTGTATGTAAATATACAGCAATGCATGAAAATAGTACGACAGTTGATGTATCAGACGATCACTTTAAAGAATCCTTTTTAGACCCACTGACGAAATTACATAGTAAAGTTTCAAACCGATTCTTATGATGAATGGTTTGCCTTGTCAATGACTAAAGAGCCTTATATTTAAATGTAGAGTTAAGGGAGAGATGGGGCCAGTTTGAGCAAGTACACAAATCATATTTTGTGATACATACTACGAAAAGTGATACTATAAAACAATTCTGAACGAAAAACGACTCTGAACCTAAACCTCATGAAAATCATTGAAATCAAGTAATACATACTCACAGTGGAATGTTATTATTTTAAAATAAGTAAAGTCTAGTTAAGTTAGTGCTGGTTGAATTGATCTTATAAAAAGAGATTCACAAAGTTTCAAATCCCAAGGTTACAACTTATTTCAAAGCGTTTTGCATTTTTTTTCATGTAGTATCATGTTTCGTAGGTTTTATATCATAAATCGGGCCTTTGGCACTGTTACGGTTTGAATTGTCAAAACCTTGAGAAATCTGTGGACGCGGAATCCACAGACAATTGAATATTGGTGCTGGAAGATCTGTTTGAATTATGTTAAGATTCCAAGCCCAATGTCAACTTTAGTAATATTTGGCTATGGGCTTGTTTGTGAGTTTAAGTATATTAATAAACGTTGTATATGAAATCGCGATCATTTTGTGCTAATATGGCTTATTATTTTTTAATTTTTGAATGAGTTGGTTCCGTATGATATGTTCGGTCAAGTCGAGTGTCCCCCCTTCCCCCCATCAGTGGGTGATAGAGGCCAAATGAGGCCAACTGCCATAGGTCTCTTGTAAAAAAGGGCCCGTGTCCCGTTTGGCGTCCTCTTCAAAAAAAGCCCGTCAAATGCGGCTGAAACTTATTCAGCTTTGACCTACCGTAACATACGTAAGAAACCCGTTATAAAATTAAAAATGTGTAAAAACCACGTAAGTTGTCATAACTTTGTTTTAAAAATTCAGTACATTATTATATATACGGCACAATTTGATTGCGATTGGTTTTTATCTGTAATATAGAAATATAAATATGTATTGTTTGAGAAACACTCGTCTTAGTAACTGTTATGTAAGTTAGGGCATAATAAAGTGCAGTCGGCACCCTAAAGGCTTGTTCGCACAAGGCTAGTAATTTAGCCTAGTGGCGAGTAATTTAGCAACTAAACGTGTATGAACAGTGAAAATTTAGTCGAGTAGTTTAGGAAGTGATTTAGTCGAGTCAATCCATTTTGTTCTATTTTCAACGGGCGAGTAGCACCCCCCACCACGCGTTCGTTGCGAGCGGTGCGCTCATTGGCTCGCCGATTAAACAGGTTCGAACTTGTCGAATTAGTCTGGAGAGAAAAATGACTTCAAACAAATGCGTTGTAGGATCTTCATGTTGCGAAACGCTACTCACTTGTGAACTGTACTAAAGCACGGTGCGAACGATTTTTGAATAGTAGCGAGTATTTTAGCTACTAAATTACTCTCTACTAGACTAATTTGCTAGCCTAATGCGAACAAGCCTTTAGTGTTTGTTTACCTGTTTGGTTCCAAAGTATATTGTTGATTGTTTTGTTATTTGTGAGCGCGGTTTATTCTATTCACTGTTCTACTATCTTGAGTGCAGTAAGCTTGTCTCTTAGCACTTCTAATCACGAAAAGAAAATGTAAATACAAATTACAGAAAAATGAAAAAAAAATCGCTCTATGCGTTTAGGAGCTACAGTCTGCAGACTTAAAAAGACCTTTTTACATACTTACATATATTTATGTCATATGTGGTTTATAAGGAATCATTTCGTATGCCGTTTTTTTCATATTGAAAAACTACATGACTAAACATGGCGCTAAACCACTAGCTACAATTCGTGAAAGTCGCCTAAGTACATAAATGGCGATTTATCAGCTTGTCATATATTATTATCAATAAAAATTAATGTTTGAAAATGTGTTACATATAGGTACCTACATTTATATCTAAATTAAATGTATATTGTAGGTAAATGTAGAAGTACCTACGTATTATTTTTAAAGAAAGATTCAAAATGGAAATATTGTTTGTCCTTAACAGATTAAAAAATGGAAAGTAGTGTAGTCGCTGTCAGATTTTCAATATATCTGAAACAAGCTTGCTTTGCGCTGGATGTCAAGAACAGTGTTACAAGGGCTGTAAGCAATCCTACCTACCTATTTTAACTCTTCTGTGATCACATGCGATTTGATATTGCTGTCGCAACATACACATACGACGCAAGCATAAATATCATTAAAAAAAATAGTCATCGCCTTCGACTGATTCGACTCTTAAGTGTCTTAATTAAAATAAAATTACACAAAATTTTCTTGACGTTGACATTTTGCCGTTTTGTTTTGGCGCCATTTATGGAAAGTACAGGCTATACTTTATTAGATTCCTTGTTGTTTATTTTAGTCTTCAGCGCATACCATTCAACGAGTGTGCGATAAGAATAGCTAAATGCTCGCGCCTTATGTGGTATGCGACAGCAATAGATTGCAAGCGTATGTTTTCAATTTACTATTAAAACTTGTTATATTGCCTCATGAGTTCGTCTGTTGAATGTTTTTTGTGTAATGGATGCTTACGCCCGAGCGTCTTCTACCTATAATTTATTAGAGAAATAAAGTTTATTCATAATTAACAACATGTCGTTATTTTATTTTTCCACCTCTAAATATAGGTACCCAATAATTAATTAAGTAAGTACTCAATCTTCAGTTGTATTTGTAAACAAAGTGTGTGTTTGCTTAAGTACGCACGCAATAAGTTATACCTACTTCTCTAATTTTCTCTATTTTTATTTTAACACTAACGTGCAACTAACGATCTTTCCGCGCTAGTCGAAAGTTTGCTGGGCATCTGAGGCCAATTGACAATAGGGATGTTAACAACTTTTCGGAACTGCTTTTATTTTGAAGATTAACGCATGTTTAGCGTAATAAATAACATTTTATTTCAAAATATTTGTATTTTCGATGAGTAAATATGCAATATTAGACTAATTTTGAATTTTGCCGCTAAAACACTAACGGCTGACATGACGTCACTAGTCGCAAAATATTGGTTGCGATTCATGACTGTATATCCAGTTTATGTGTTTTTTTATAATTACTTGAATACAAACAATCAAAATCGTCGTCGCTAAGATCGCAAACTATAGTAAAAATGCAGAAAAGTTAACAGTTTAGTCAGTTTTCGATAGCTTGTTTTGCGACAAGTGACGTAATAATTCATATTGGTGTTTCCAGTCACGTGACAACAGATTCAAAATATAGCATTTAAAATCGTTTATAACAAATTTATTACGTAATATTAAATTATAAAAATGTGTTTTTCGATATTCTATTAATACAAACTACCATAAAATCAACATTAAACATTAATTTGTAATTAGTGTTAACATCCCTATTGAGGGCAACTACCAAATGCTCTTTCAATAAAACCAACTTCTTTGAATAAAACCTAACGATACCTACGGAAAAGTAATGTAATAAGACGAGGTAAGGAAAGATGAAGGAAAGTTAAGTGTAAAAAAAATTAGCTGTCATTGGAAATGCCGATAGAAGTACCACAGACTAAGTTGAGAAATACTCAGAATTTAATAGCTTAGGCCAATTGTCCACGTAGCCGCACGTTATACGCACGCTTTCGTCAATTGACGGTTGCAAGACGAATGTTTGATTGTTTGCATCACAGACTAAGTAGGTTTGCATCTTGCGTACAAACAATAAAATCGGTGTCCACGAAGCGGCAACGTCGCGTGTCGCGTCAGCCGCTCGTCAACGAACGTATGACGAGTTATAGTAGTGGTAGGACTCTTGCCAGAGTCCGCCTGGGGAAGTACCACACCTTTGCCAGTTATTCTACCGCCAAGCAGTAATGTGCAAACATTACTGTGTTCCGGTTTGAAGGGCAATGTTTCCAGAGAAATTACAGGGCTTAGAGATATAACATCTTAGATCTCTGGGTGACGAGCGCAGTGCAGTGCTAGGTAATGATTTGGACTCTTCATGTTCCAATAGCTGTGTGTTATGTGGCAGGCATGTTGCTTACCATCAGGCACATGTCCTAATCGTCTCGTCACTTTTTATCTAAAACATAACCTTATAATCTAAATCATAAAATATAAGTGCGTATAACGTGCAGCTCTACGTGGACAATAGGCCTTACTTTGGAAACTACGCGGGTGAAACCAGAAGAAGAAGAAGAAGAAATGCGTCAAAATGCAAAATTTCTAGGCGGCCAATGGGAAATGTTTACTTACGTATTTTTAAATGGCCATGGTCCCGAGTTTACCCGCAGATTTCTTATCATTTTCGAGTGTGACGCTAGAATTCAATTCACAGCCCACGGAAAATCTGTCTGTGGCGCGCCAAAAGAAATTTAATTTCATAAACTTCCCACAGTTCACCCTGGTGGGCGCAGGACGTGGACTGTGGAGAACTACCCCAAATAATTTAAAATATAATAATGAATGCGGATTGGCATGAAAATGATATAACACAAGAATGAAATGTAAAAATTAGATAAAACAATCCATGATGCGGATTGTATAACATTCTAAAATTTCAGCTCGTTCGGTGCAGAACTTTTTAAGTTTTTGAAGCGTACACAAACCAACATAACATTTTTATAGATAGAGATTTTATTACACCATGGCTAAGAGATTTTGGTTCCAAGCTAGTTCAATTTCCCCTCGTGACAGATCGCAAATGACTTTAGGTATAGTTTAACTGCCAATATGTCAATTGTCAATGTCAAACGAGTCTAATTTCAAACACCGGTCGCGGCGGTTCTCGTTGTATTGTTGTTCAAATATTATTTTAAAATATATTGTCGTGACTACCCCCACTATACCTAAATAGTATTATAATTACCCGCATTAAATAGGACCTCTTAATGTGCGTGAGCTGTCATACACATTGTTTCAAATCTGGATGAGGAAACAATGATTGCCGCATCTGAACCTCTGGTGAGCATTCCTGCTCCTTGGCTATACTTATTTTTGATGATAAAAAATGATTTAATCTTACTTTAATGTATTGCCAACAATTATACAAGCAACGAAATTAATATTCAGTGTTTTGTTGTTTATTTTCAGTTGTATTGAAATTTTGTGTCAGTAGACTTTTAAATTCTATTTGTTTTGTGTTTTATGTTTTATGAGTTTGTGTGTGATAAATTTGTAAAAACAATATCCTGAGGCATTTCGTTGCTGATTTAGACTGTACAATTTCTCTGGAGATGTTATACAGTATTGCACTGTGGTGTAATTGAAACATGTTTATCATCAGGAGTTTGTGCCACACGGGCGGTCCGTGCTAGCGAAGCATCCAGGTCAGATCTACGGCAAACATAACACATCTGCTTCAGAGAACTCTCTCCTCTTCAAGTTGAGTAACTTCGCTATCAAAGATGAAAGCCTGCAGCCTGATAAAGCGGAGGAGAAGGAGTGGTGGATGGTCAGAGAGGTATATTACAGAGCAACTGAAGGTAATACTATAATTTGTACCTTAAATGCAGAAAAGGTGTTTTTTTACTTTTATAGGTTTACACTTTACCGCCATCTTGCCTGATGTTAAGCAATAATGGGGTATAAATATGATGGAGTGTATTTACTTACTGACTACTTACTTGTGCTCACCAAACATATCACACTAACATAGCACAACGGGATAGAAGCCAAAAATTGATAGACGATGAATCAGATGACATATATATATATATATGACTAGCTGTTACCCGCGACTTCGTCCGCGTAGAATTTTGATTTGTTTTGTGTGTAAATTCACTGCTTTTAAAAAAATTTATATATATATTTTTTTTTTTTTTTTTTTAAATAAAGAGTGACGAGACGATCAGGACATGTGCCTGATGGTAAGCAACATGCCTGACACATAACAGCACAGTGACATGCAGCTATTGGAACACGGAGAGTCCAAATCATTACCTAGCACTGCACTGCGCTCGTCACCCAGAGATCTAAGATCTTATATCTCTAAGCCCTTATATTTATAGTAACGACGGTGTGTTTGTATATTTCACTCGTTACCAGGGAATATACACATAGTTGTACTTTTAAGGACCCGTGCATTATTTCGGGATAAAATGTAGCCTATATGTTATTCCAGACTATAAGCTATCTGTCTACTAAATTTCAGCTCGACCCGTTGTGCCGTTTGGGCGTGATTGAGCAACAAACATCCAAACATCCATTCATTGAGATTTATAATATTATATATTAGTAGGATACAACCAATTAAAAGTTAAAAACGAATAAAGAAGAAGAAGACTTTATCAGCTGACTGTTATTATCATTGTATAAATTCAGACTAATGGAAACTGCGTTGCCAGACATGTTGCATGCCTCTAGAAGAAGAGGCCAGTTTGTATGAGTCAATTATTTAAATGTTTTGTATCATCTTATCTTACCTGTAAACAGCAATAAAGATTTTTGTATTTGTTGGATAGTCCATTTAATAAGGAAGACTGAGGCTATATAACATTATGCTACTATTAACAGGAGTGAAGCATGAATGAAAAATATAACAAATATGGGATAAAATAATTGAATAAACTTTTTTGGGAGCTTTCGTTGAGCGCATTGATGTGCGTCGAAGTCTGTGAAAGCATGTGTCTCATCTTTTAAGTTTGTTAAAAATCTGGTTGCGGTCTATTTGGACTGAATGTTATATTGTACTAAAACCGTAATGAACAAATCTTAAAATGACCTTTTCCCATAATGACTGATTTTCGAAATGTCTTTTATGTCTAATGTCCGATAATCATTATGTCTGACGGGACATGTACAATCAGATGCAACATCAGTACTTCATGCTAGTGTATGTTATACTCTGGTCAATACACTGACAAGAAAACTATGATTGTTTCATCAAAGTACCATCACCAAAAATGTCCTGCTCGTGTTCTCAACACATTTTCTACCAATTAGCGTCGCAGTATCTTCTCTTCTTCGCCATATTATTTCTGATCTTAGATCTTTGGATGACGAACGCACTGGAGTTCTAGGTA
The DNA here is from genome assembly GCA_017562165.1 of Ectropis grisescens. Taxonomy (NCBI): domain Eukaryota; kingdom Metazoa; phylum Arthropoda; class Insecta; order Lepidoptera; family Geometridae; genus Ectropis; species Ectropis grisescens. Next base: position 24,223,216 of record CM029784.1, on the reverse strand, counting down.
CGAGTAATGATTTGAACTTAATGTTCCAACAGCTGCGTGACGCTGTGCTGTTATGTGGCAGGCATGTTGCCTACCATCAGGCACATGTCCTGCCGTCTCGTCACTCTCTACCAGGGGTCCCCAAACTTATTTTGTCTGTTGCCCACTTTGAGAATTTATATTTTTTGCGTCCCCATTTTTTCACATGCTTAAAAACCACTATAATTTCAAATTCAATACATTATTGTGAGCTATATTAGTGGGGATTCAACATTAATTCTAAACGAAACTTACTTACTATAGCTCGCAAGAGTTAACTTGAGACATGAACCCTGTAGGTAGTACACAACGGATTTCAAGCCTCTACACAACCCCCTCATTTTTTCCTGGGTCTCTTACCGCCCTTTAGGCCTGCAGCGCGCACAATGGGGCGTATCGCCCACTTTGAGAAAGGCTGCTCTATACTTTAAAATGAAGTCGGTTAAAAATAATCTATGGCTAAAAAGTTTATCCGACGGTAATTTTGAATATTTTTTTATACCCGCAAAATGGGTGTTATCTTCTTTATATAGTAAGTACCATACATAAATTATTTGTTTGCCTGCGATAGACTCCTAAGTATTTTAACAGATTTTAATCAAAACCAACTTGAAAGTTAGGATAGTTTTGATTTCAATAAATAGTCTTTACCTATATGACAATATTCGAGCGAAGCTGAAGCAGGACGGTAGTAATATAAACATTTTTATGTTTAGGTTCTATTTCATTTATTGTTTAGTCAATTTGCACGGTTGGTTGCAAGATATCGTCCTAAGCAAAGCATTAATTGAAATATCTAGATTATAACGTTCTTAAGTATATTTTTGTGGCTTTTAAGAAAGAGTTTTCTTATCTGGTTAATTAATTACACCATATATATTTGCATCAGATTTAATTTTTATCACTACATTTTCATCAACTATCATCCGGTGCATCATAGTTATATTAAAATTAAGAATAGAATTTGTCTTTTTTGTTGTAAAATTATTATTTTATTTTATTTTAAGCTTTTAAAAAATGTTACTAACTGTACTTCAATTTGACAGTTTTTTTTCCGGCGTACTAGAATAAGTACATTTCAAAAATCAGTCATTATGGGAAAAGGTCATTTTAAGATTTGTTCATTACGGTTTTAGTACAATATAACATTCAGTCCAAATAGACCGCAACCAAAAATCTGAGTTGGTTCAACCAATTTTCGATAGGTGGCGGAGCAACGAGCGCTGATTCAGCTAGTTTATAGTATTTGTATGATCATGTCCATCAAATATACAGTTATTTATTTCCAGAAATGGAAGACGAACCCACACCAGTGAAAGACAGAGACTACAATAATTCTGACTCGCTACGCCCTCCGAGCCGCCTCCGACCAGATTTCAATGTCTCAATAAAGTCTGAACTCTTCAATAAGAAACAGGATGAGGGTTCTGGTGGATCCCGTGGAGGCAGTGCTAACAGCTCCAGTAATATGTCAAAGAAATTCAACTTGAATTCAGGTAAGGATTCATTGACGGTAAGAATTTTTCATACTAAAATGCCCAATAAGCCCTACAGAAAACTAAAATAAAATAAAAATCGGCAGTCATAGGAAATGTTGCTAGAAGAGAAGACTTATAACTCAAAATTTCATAGCTCACTTTGGAATGTACGCGGGTGAAACCAGAGTCACCTGTGAAACCGAGAAACCGTGGTCATGATCATGGCCATCTAGAAATGCCAATGGGACCTGCTGACGCATTTCTAGATGGCCAATGGGGAAATGCTGACGCATTTCTAGATTGGCAATGGGAAATGCTGGCGCATTTCTAGATGGCCATTGGTGATGGTCTGGAGTTAAACTTCAACTGTTTTTTATCGCCTCCATTCGGTAATGTTACCGGAATTTCGCCAGTGTCCAGCGTTTCATCATTGACATAGTCTGAAGTTTATTTAGTAGAACAGGTTGGAGTCTTGCTACAGTTAATCAGTTGATCTTGACTTACCCGAAGATTTCTTATCATTCCCGAGTGTGATGCTAGAATTCAATCCACAGCCTAAAAAAAACCGTTTGTGGCGCAGCAAAATACTAATATAAAAATCTTTATTGCTGTTTGCAGGTAAGATAAGGTGATACAAAACATTTTAATAGTTGACCCATACAAACTGGCCTCTTCTTCTAGAGGCATGCAATATGTCTGGCAACACAGTTTCCATTGGTCTGAATTTATACAATGACTAGAAGCCCGCCCCGGCTTCGCACGGGTATTATGGAAAATAGTATAAAACAAAATTATTAGACTTACAAATTTTAACATACTCTTGGTAGAATTGCCATGCTTAGGACATACGACCAAGACCAAACAAACAATCCCAATCATCTGTTTATCATTTAAAACGCATGTTTTTTTGCCTATTTTACTTTATAAAAAAAATGCGGGAGCCATAAGCTCAAGTTCTGAGAGGGGCGAGCCAAGCGAGGCCAAGCGAGGTCGTCGCCGTAGCGAGAGGTTACACTCAAGGACATAGAGCTTCTGGCTCCAGGAGCTCACCCGGAGTCGAACCTTAGTGATAGACCATAATAGGACCAATTGTTATGTTTAGGTATGGTTATGCTTCTCTCAATATGCGCCTTTAAACATTGTGCTAAGTTGTGTTTATGCTATATACGGTAGCAAAAATTATGCGAAAACTGTTATGCGTTAGTTGTTATGGTATATTATCATTAGTCCTAAAAACGTTAGGCGTGTCTGGCGTCGTTGTTATTCCCCTTTGACTTTTACGCATCAAATCAAAAATTAAATCAGTAAATATTTAATGGTTGTAATTTAGTGTTAAAAATCTGCTAATGCCACCTACGACGTAGTTTATGGTTGTGCAATGTTTTATGTAGGTACTAAAGTCTATTAGTTCTAAATACGTACTAAATAGTTACGGCTGGTCTAGTCGGGAGAACGGCGGCGGCCGATCTGGAGCCCCGGTTTTAAATCCCACGTGCACCAGGCACCACTGTCTTTTCGGAGTAATATGCGTAATACCGCTAACTTAAAACGGTGAAGAAAAACATCGTGAAGAAATTGCCATGTACTTAGAATCGCTTGAGGTCATGTGCCATCCACCAACCCGCACTGGGCCAGCGTGGTGGATTATGGACTTGACTCTCTCCTTGCGAGAGAGGGCCCCGAGTCCCAGTAGTAGGAATATTTAGTGGGCTGCTTATTGAATCTATTGACACAGCTAGATTTCTGATCGTCTCATCATCGTAGTCCTTAATGCTCCGTTTTATTCTACTTTAGTAGGTAGAATAAAGGGGACCTTTGGGGATGACCTATATCGTATCCTATCCCCCAGCTCAAATTACACGCGCATCATTGTTTTTTCGAAGACATGTCCGTAATGCCTCCAATTTACACGACACAATTACACGACTGCCCTAGTGGCTTAGTTGGTAGTAGCTCTGCCTGCGAAGCCGAGGGTCGTGGGTTCGATCCCCACCCAGTGGCTTAGTTGGTAGTAGCTCTGCCTGCGAAGCCGAGGGTCGTGGGTTCGATCCCCACCCAGTGCAAATATTTGTGTGATGAATTCAAATGTTTGCACTGTGTCTGGGTGTTTCTATGTATAATAAGTATGTATATAAAACTATATAAGTATTATATCAGCTATCTGGCTGCCATCACACAAGCTTTACTTAGTTTGGGGTCAGACGGTGTTGTGTGTGAATTGTCCACCAATATATAAAAAAATTATAAAACGGTGAGAGAAAACATCGTGAGGAAACAGAAATGGAATAAATTTTATGTAATACTGTGTAGAAAGAGCGAGAAAACTTGAACAATAACAGTAAAGGTAGAATAAACTTATACAAAAGTAGTTCTGAAAAGAATATTTTGATAGGAACATAAAAAAGTGTTACGAAAAAATGTTTAATATCATTTGCGTCCACCTACGTAGCGAGGCGACCACGCGAATTAGTACTTAGTAGACGCGCGCGGCTACTCGTAGTACTTAACTTACCTATTTCATAGCTGCGAACACCTCTCCCCCGTGCCTCGGTGTCCCCTCTATCCGTGTTGCGCCGCGCGGCGCTGCATTTTGATAGGATTGATATTTTTAATTATATCTTTTGAATGGAATGTCCGACTTCAATAATTCAAAAAGTAATCAATAGGTATTAAAAGAGTCTTGAATAAGAAATAATTTATTTGGATAAGAATTAATTCGAATGTGTTGATAACATGGTCTGAATTTGATAGGCATTTTTTACTTACTTTTAAAATGTAAAAAAGTAGTTGTTGCGAGGTAATTACTGTAGTTAGACATATGGTCTCGCGAGGTTTTTTGTAGATTTTAATACGCTCTATAATATTGTAGAACATTGTTTTGGTCCATCATTAGTACTTTCCGCAGCGTATGCAATGAAAACCAATTTTAAGACTGTTTTTTAATACCTTACGTTGGTTTTAGTAAAAATTTCCGTAGATATCTCATTTTTTTTCCTGATAAACATAGCCTATGTTACTCAATGATAATGTAGCTTTCTATTGGCAAAAGAATTTTTGAAATCGGTCCAGTAGTTTTTGAGATTATTTGTAACATACAAAAATAGAAATCTTTCCTCTTTATACTTAGAAGATAATAATAATAGTCAGCTGAGAAAGTCTTCTTCTTCTTTTTTCATTTTTAGCTTTTAATCGGTTGTATCATATTATGTGTCATCTGATCCATCGTCTATTAATTTCTGGCTTCTATCCAGTTGTGCTATATAAGTGTGATATGTTTGGTGAGCACAATTACGCCAACGTCTTGTGCTTCAGCAGGACTTCAAAAGAAGTGTTCACTTCAAAAAATTAAGTATTAATGTGTTTCAATGGAAATGACGTAGCTTCAAGAAGAAGCACAAGAAGTGGAAAACTTGTAGCTAAGAATCAAACAGCACTAATGTTGCACAATATGTCATCTGTGGAGCTACAAGGATACTGCTATTGTGCATGTCAGTATGCAATATCACAAAATTTCACCCATCCAACAAGCGTTCGATAGACACGTTCCTCTCCGCTGCCGCTCCAACGTTACGCTCGCATGTCGGTGACCGGGGCCGAATTTAGGGGAGGACATCCGGGGCATGTGCCATGTGGTCTCCACAAACAGGCAACCTCCACTACAGAGACTTAACCTGGGGGTTTTGTATTTCAACATACGAGGTTCAAGACGAGATTATCATATATTAATAGCTCTTTGCCCCGGGGCCTCCACACCTCTGAATCCGGCCCTGTCGGCGACGCGTATACTTAATGTTTCCCTCTACCAAAAATTGCTACAGTTTTTGGTAGATTTGTTCAGTGGTTTCACTTCCCATAAGGGATTTTAGCTAGGTATCCGATCTCTAGAACTTGAGTGTGATTCGCTACTGCTGTAGGTAGCAGGTGGTCTCTTGGTTTTTAAACCGACTTCAAAGAAGAAGGAGGAGGTTCTCAAATTGGTTGTATGTTTTTCGTATCCTAAGCGATCCTTCGCCAATTGTGAATCGATTTTGTTGATTCTGTTTTTGTTTTTGTTGATTATGATCCGGATGGAAAACTCAACATTTTCCGAATTCAACATCATAAGAATCCAACATTTTCCAATTCAACATCATGGTCCAGAATGATTATTCACAAGTTGTTCCATATAGATTTTATTGAAACTTGTGGTGATTTTTGAAATATGTATCAATAAAAAAGTTAAATTTGCTTGCCCTTAACCTGGACGACGTTATCGTAGATTTGACAAAAAAATATACAAAATTTTGTGGGTTTTATTTAAAATTGGAGTTACTGTTACTGTTATTGTCTGCTATTGTTGAACAGTAAAATATCGAAGTTAAATTTATCCGGTTATTTTATTCAAAGCCTGTATAGATAAAGGTTAAGTACAATATAACTTCAGTTGTTACAGAAAAAAATGTATACGAAATTATTTCACCTGTATTATCATTATTTTTATTTTTACTAATTTTCAGCAACAGATAAGAACAGCAGGGAAAGACCGCTGAATCCGAGAACAGACAGCTTCTATGAAGAAGAGCTGTATGTGAAGGGATGTACTGCTGTTTGGTCTAAAGGTATGTGTAGTGGTTTTGTAGTGGTAGGACTCTTGGCAGAGTCCGCCTGGGGAAGTACCACACCTTTGCCAGTTATTCTACCGCCAAGCAGTAATCTGCAAACATTACTGTGTTCCGGTTTGAAGGGCAATGTTTCCAGAGAAATTACAGGGCTTAGAGATATAAGATCTTAGATATCTAGGTAACGAGCGCAGTGCGGTGCTAGGTTATGATTTGGAATCTTCACGTTCCAATAGCTGGGTGTCACTGTGCTGCTATGTAGCAGGCATGTTGCTTACCATCACAAATGAACATTTTTTTTTTTTAAATGTGTATTTGTGTATGTTATGTTAATTGCCACAATATCATTTAATGACATTTGTAGATAGTTACAATGCCGGTTGTAGTACTACCAGCGCCCCGAGCGAAGTTTATTTTTTAACTTTAACAGTTTCACACTTGACCGCCATTTCGCATGATGTTAAGCGACTATGTGGTCTAAGATGGTACATGCTTAGTGCTTACCTAGAAGAAACCAATTCACTCTCGATTTGAACACACCGAGATTCAACCATCGGGAAAAAACCCACTCAGACAACGCATTTCATAGCCCCCAGACACCACTATCACTAAAGTACAGTCTAGCCTCTTCATCTTTATCTTAGTCTTTGGAACGTCATTTATCATGTTGAAATTTTCTGAATTTTCGAGTAAGTAGGTCTCCGTAAACTATGGGATTCGAATAGTTTGTCATGCAAACGATAATGACTGTAATTTGTAAAATAAGGCTGTTTCTGTTCTTTTGTATTTTTTTAAAAAGTATTTTCCCTGTTGGAGAGTCTAGTAGTGGTAGGACTCTTAGCAGAGTCAGCCTGGGTTACTACCACACCTTTGCCAGTTATTCTACCGCCAAGCAGTAATTTACAAAACATTAACTGTGTTCCGGTTTGAAGGGCAATGTTTTCAGTGAAATTACAGGGCATAGAGATATAACATCTTAGATATCTAGGTAACGAGCGCAGTGCGGTGCTATGTAATGATTTGGACTCTTCATGTTCCAATAGCTGCGTGTCACTGTGCTGTTATGTGGCAGGCATGTTGCTTACCATCAAGCACATGTCATGCTCGTCTCGTCCTTTTTTATTTAAAAAAAACAAAATGAAGACGCGTCTTTTGCCCTCGATTTCAGGTCTCATCTCGACACCAGCAACAAAACTGTCAAGTGCAGAACAGAGAGAAACAATATCCTGCTACACAATAGACGATCCTATCTTACACGCAGCGTTCGTTAACTTCCATGTAGACATAAAGAACACCATGCTCATCGATGCTCTGAACTCACAAATCGGAGACGCAAAGAAAAACATCAAAATAGAAGACACCACAGAACATATCAAATCAGAAATCATGCCTGCGTTAGCCCTACTAGACAACAAATGCATGAGAGTGTACGCAACTGATGGCAGAGAGTACATTACTAGTGTACCATTTCAAGTGAAGAAAGTATGGCCTATGAAGTACGGGGTATTGTTGGAGAAAGATGCCAGCCCAGTCCAACACACCTCTTTTCTACCAACCTCATTATTAAAGATGAATGATACAAACAGCCAGTTCAATCGTTCCAGGAATACCTTTTTTAATATGAGTGCTAAGTCACAGGAATCTATGTCGGTTTGTGACGATGTGAATCTACCGACTTGCTTTTCACTGACTCACCCGCTTGATGAAGTCACTCCGATCTTGATGAAGTCTCCATCGCAAGGATTACAGTACTACAATGATGGTGATTTACAAATAATCTTTGTGAATACCAATCCTAGTATCATACTGCTCTATGATTGGAAAATAGCTACCCATTCGCTTTGGAGGATTCGGAAAGCGACAAGAGATGAGTGTTTATCAATGTGTCCCAACATGAATTCAACAACGACAATGTTTAGCCAATCTTGTGACTACATAGGAAGTCCAATGCAAAGTAATAGGAATACTACAAGTTGGGCGACCGGTTTGGGGAGTCCGTTATCGAAAAAAGGTCCTAATACTCCAACGAGATCAAAACTAAACAGTCCGCTTGCAAACGTTTTTCATCAACAGGGGATGTCGCCTCAGGCTTCGGTTGGCCAAGCGTCCAACGTGTCAGCAATGGCACAAACCATGAACCAACAACTGCCTTCATTGCCTCTGTACCCTGACATCTGTGTAGACCATATTTGGACAGACAATATCACGATAAGAAGAGATCCTATAGAAAATCAAAGCGATACAAAAACTTTCCTACATACAGACTTAGTAGGACACGAGTATCTGTGCTTCATCGCTAAAGTTAATTCGGTTAGCAAGTTGCAAATTTTAAGATTACAGAAAAGTCATTTCCACGGACAGTCTTCGAAGACCAATTTGATAGTTGGCACGGTTTCGACGGTGCTAGCAAAAGACGCTGTGGTGTTGCCGCATTTGAAAATGATTGCGCTGATAGATGAAGCTGGGAATATTATTCTGCAGTCTGGCAACAGCGTTGTTGGCAAGGTAAGCTGGTAGACATACTTTTATTTGACCTTGGACCCTTGAAACCTGTTTCACATGCTCATTGTATTTATAATTATTCAAGTAAGGGTTAGTTGCCAAAAACATGGGTAAAGCGACGTTTTCTAAATCATATGCAGAGACGATCTTCTTAGCATTCCATGGATTCACCGTGCGGGTGCCGGGTCCATCGTGTGGCAGAGAGCAATCCCGAGTAGATCCCGAGACTTGTGACAGGGGTGTAGGTTTAAGGGGTACATCAACACTCAGCTTCACTACTCGTGTTTCTCTCCCTGCCCAGCCAAATCTGATATGAGTTTACTAGTGCAGCTTTAGATACTCGTTATAGTATAGAACTTACTGCACTTCTGGGCAAGCCAAGGTCTTTCGGCAGGTTATAGAGAGATTTTGTTTGATGAGAGATGTTTCCTCTCCCTCCCACTTCTACAGCTTACTATTAAATTCTACATACCGTACGCATCCAAACCAAGCGCTAGTATTGGTATAAGTAGATTTCATAAAAAGACATCAATTTCCGTCAGGTGCATGTGGGTGGTGTGCTCGCGCGACTAATAGACTCCCCGTATTCGGCCCGCGGCGCGCTCGCCGGCGGGTTCCCGCGGAGAAGCAGCTTACTACCGAGCCGACGTGATGATACTCCTTTTGACGACTCGGCGCTGCATCTACTGTCGCCAGTACCTCATACTTCGGCCAGACGGGAGCCAAAAGAAACCTTAGGTATGTGGATATAGAGTTTAGTTTTAAAGCAAAAGCCCCCATACTGCACTTGTCGACTGAGAGCTGAATCAAACCTTCAGCATGTTGGAATAGACTTAAGTTTTCCTTGCAGCTCGCTCTCTGCCGCGTTTTCATATTTCGGCCAGGCTCGGAAGCCAAATGTGGAGAATCAAACCTAAGGAATGTTGGAATAGAGTTTAGTTTGCCTCGCGGCGTGCTCGCTGGCTGGTTCCCGCGCAGAAATAGCTTACTTCTGCCAGATGAGAGCCGAAAGAAACCTTAGGTTTATGGATACAGAGTCTAGTTTTAATGCAGTCTAGTCTACTGCCAAGCCACAGCGAAAATTCGGCGCTGCATATACTCGAGTGCCTCATACTTGGACCAGACGCGAGCCGAAAGAAACCTTATGTGGATATAAAGTCTTAATTTTTCCTGAATAGATATGGTGTAGCAAAAGCCCTCACTTTGCACTCTTCGACTGGAAGCTGAAGAGAACCTTCGGTGTACTGGGATAGAGTTTAGTATTCCCCACGTATTGCAGGACTGTTCGGACTTTGCGACGCGGCGGGGTCCCGGCTCACCCTTCAGTTCGAGTCGGGCGCCATGTTCCGCATCTCGCTGCCCGCGCTCGCTTGCTCGGCGCTGGTGACGCGCTGCTGCGCCGCGCTGACCGCGATCCTGCCCAAGGACGTCACTATGCAGGTCGGACTTCTATTGTACCTACCCCTAAAACGACTTCATTATTTTATGGTTGATGTGAACAAATGCACAGTGCATTTGTTTTAAAAAAACGTGTTTTTTTATTGATTTTATTTTTTATTGATTAGGCGAGCAGCTTTAGCTGATATGCCTATATCTCAGTGTTGAAATAACAAATTATAGGTAATTGTCTGTTAAAATGATTTTGTCTTTTACATTTTTTCACTTGTCAAGTTTGTTCTTAAAAGAGTTTAATGACTTTGCCGAAATAACATCCTCAGGCAACCAGTTCCAGTTGTAAACCACTCTGTTGCTGAGGATGTGATGTGCAGTGTTTGTCAGTGATGGCGCGTGGGACAACTGGGACTTATGACGCCGACTGTCTCTCTTATGCTCCTTTATGAAGTTTGTTTACTACAGTATACCCTGTAGATGTAAAAAAATAAATAATGTCGACGTCATTATAGAATCACGTGCTAATTTTAATTAACTATGTTATCGACAACAAAATTATCCCATTTAATTTATAATGTCGTTAGTCCAGGCCGACTTAAGTTGCTTGATTGATCTGTCTTTTCTAGGTGATAATAAAATGGTACGGAGTCAGAAACGCACCCGGGACGCAAGACCTGACCCCGGAGCAAGAATGGTCCATGTTCTCCAATTTACTCCTCTCCCTCATCGGCTACGACACAGAGCGTCTCAGCTCCCACCAGAACGACGAAGAGCACGCAGAGACCGTCACGAAGAAGCAGAGAACTTCCAGCGATGGATCACAGGACGACTGGGAATACCTACTCAACTCAAAACTCCACAAATGCATCGGGAAAGATCTATCAGAACTATTACACTTACCAACGCTGTCTTCAGAAAGCAAGCACAAGCATATATCCCTTGATGATGAAGAGAAACGATGCAATTCAATGCCAATTCGCTTCTATGTCCGTATTTAGTTCCAATATTGTATGCCTTCCATTTGCTATACGAAGAAATCAAATTAAATACCCTTCTCACGAGCGATTTGAAGCTACTGTCATCATTTTTGTATCAACTATCAAAGGATTTGAATCTAGAATGCTATATAAACCATTACTGGCTGGATTTTCCGTCCGAGTACTCTATTGATATGGACGTAGAGTCGCAAATCCCAGAGGAGATAGTGAGGAAGTTGAGTGAACCGTCTTACTTTAGCCGGGAGCCTCCCAATGTGTTTGCTTACCTGAACGCGATGTTCAAGGATGTCGATGTTGGATTGTTTCCGTATTTGACTGATGTCAATAATACTACGAGGGATATGATTGAGGTAAGTTGTATGTAAATTCTTAAAAAGATTGGTATGTAAATTTAGTATTTTTCTTTTAAAAACAGTTTTTATAGATTAATATGTGCATGGCTGTCATCTCGCCTGATGTTAAGTGACTGTGTGGTTGTTGATGATCTATCTATAAGCCCTGTAATTTTCTGAAAACATTGCACTGCACATCAAACAAGAGCACAATCATTTTGAAAAAGCTTGGTGTGAAAAAGGTGTGGTATTTCCCTACCCGTTGTGGTGATTTGTGGCTTTGAGTTGTTCTAATAAAACTAATTAATATAATATGATTTATCAGCTGCAATGTAAAAACCGGTTCATTAAATGGGTCATAAATCATAAACGGTAAGTTTTACAAAAAAGTTTTTCAGTAAACAAAAGTTGCGAAATTTTTGTTCTACAAAAATGGTTCTGTAACTTATGGCCTTAAGTGCATAGTTTCGGAGATATCGGCCAAACACGTCTTTTTAAGTTGGCGTTTGAAGTTCCACCTAGAACTGTCAGCATTTTGTGATTTTATGCTCTGTAAGTTATTCTACACAAAACAAAAAAAATAATGGATCGGTGGATTTTTACTGGTCTATTAGATAGCCAAAGAATTCATTACACCAAGCGAGGACTGTGACCCTTGCGATGGAGACGAAAGTGCTTCCATTTTGTGTTTTAAACAATTAATTCTGATCTAAAAATCTTCCCGCACACGTAGCGCTTGTTTTATTGAGGATGTGTTTTGCGATCCCGAAAATTAATTACTTGTTGCGGACTGCCCCCACTTGGCAATTTCCGGCAGAAGTGTCTGCGTTTGATGACGCGCTGAAATCAGCGGTTGAGTCTGTCCTCAACGTTGCCCTTGATGATAATCAATGGTTGCAGGCAGCTCTTCCGATTCGGTTTGGGGGACTTGGGGTACGTTGTGCGGGGGACGTCGGCCTGCCGGCTTTCCTTGCGTCGGTGCATGGGGCTGCTAACCTTGCCGCTAATATCCTAAATTTAAATGGCGGTGAGGAAAGTTTGCCTTTTGCTTCCGATGCGCTGGCAGTTTGGAGGGCCCTCAACCCTGGGCGTCTACTCTCTTTCTCCGCATCCGCACTTCGCAAACGGCCGTAAACGAAAACGAAATATTGCCTGTAACCTTACTCTATTTCTCTTGCGGATCGGGCTACGGACTTTCAAATCCATAGAGTCTCATCGTGAACGATGTAATTGAATGAAAAACAAAAGGTTCCACAGATTAAGTAGAGAGGTTATTTTCATTGCCATTGCGGTAATTTACGGTTTTTTCTTTAACATCATATTTATGATCCGTTATGCCGTATTTTTTAAATTTAACTAAAAAATACGATATCTGATCTATTTGTTTTAAAATTATAGCAATTGGTTCAATGAAACGAGTGCAAATCATATTATTTACGCAATTAGAATCGAGGCACTAGAATAGACCTTATTATGCGGCTAAATATAGGAGTTATACAGCAAGCACTCGTTTGAACTACAACTTGTGACAGTCAAACATATCCGCTTAATACTTAAAACTCATATTGGCATTGACGTTTTGTCGAGGGACAGTAAATCTAGTGTTGCCCTTCGCACAATTTAAGTCGTACTTATACGGTTACCTCATGTACGATCGAGAAGTCGAAATCGTACGCATATGAACTTTGAAAGGAATCTTGCGAATTACTTAAATAAATAACAGTATGATTATGTTTTTAAATTATTTTTTTGGTGTAAAAAAACAAGCAGAAAAGTTGAACGAACTTGAAATTCTTCAATGTATTTTCTTTATACATCTAGTTTATCCTGTGGTATTAGCCCCTCAATGTGGCCCACTTCAAATTGGAAATCCTCTCACAATCAATATTTTTTTATGTCATTTTAAACCAATCGATTACACTACGTACGTAAGGCGCTGAGAACTTTGTTATATTTTAATTTCTTTCATGTTGAGGATGATGAAGATAAACAAATTTGGATACTACTAATGTACTTTACTTATATATTTTACTTTACAGAAATACAATATGCACGCCATAACTAAAAATGTTCCACGGAATAGAGAGAGCATAGATAAAACGGACTTGTCTATAGTGCGAAGCAAAGAGAATGTAATATGTAGGAAGGTGCAATTTATTTTTATTTTTAATTTACACAGATTATACAAAATACTTCAACACTCCCTTCAAATTAAAGCCTTCCTTCTGTAATTTCAAACAATTAAATCAATCATAACAATGAAAACAATACTACTTTCTGAATAAATACAATTAAGATTTTAGACACATGCCTATTTTACTTCTCATTAGCTTAAATTTATCTCTAGACAGGCCCTTAGTAAAAATATCAGCTAGTTGGGTCTCTGTACTTACATAATTCAAAGAGATAACTTTTTCACAGTATTTTTCTTTTACAAAATTATATTTAACGTCTATATGCTTACAGCGCTTATGATATTCGCTGTTTTTAATTACATTTATGGCACTTTGATTGTCAATATTTAAGCACACTGAATTTTGTTTATACTCTCCCACATCACTGAGTAATTGCCTTATCCACATAACTTCTTTGGTGGCTGCACAAGCAGCCATAAATTCAGCTTCTGTTGTTGAGAGCGCCACACTTTGTTGGCGCTGACTAGACCATGTGATAGCTGCTCCGTTTTTAATAAAGACATATCCTGTCATTGAACGTCTTGACGTAACATCATTGGCGTAATCCGCATCACTGTACCCAGTTAACTCAGTAACTTGAGGCTTAGATTGGTAACATAGACCATATTCTACTGTACCTTTTAAATACTTGAATATTTTCTTCACTGCATTCCAGTGAGACTCATTGTAACAATGCAAAAACTGACTTACCAAGCTAACGGCAAACATTATGTCAGGTCTAGTTACAGTTGCTAGATGAATGAGTGAGCCAACTGCTTCTCTGTATGGTAAGCTTTTCACAGGCGCTGTTTCACCTTTTTGGAGCTTCACATGCGGATCAGCTGGAATACAGTTAGGGTTAGCAGTGTTCATGTGAAACTTGTCCAACAATTTTTTAATATATTTCGTTTGATGGATAAATATGTATTTATCATTTCTTTCTATTTGCATACCAACAAAATTAATTGGTGGACAAATCTTTATGTCAAAGTTTCTCTTCAATTCATCTACAATATCATTCAACACCTTTTTCTCTTTACATAATAACAGCCCATCGTCTACATACAGGCAAAGATAGCATTTGACTCCATTGATTTGACCTATGTAGACACATTGATCAGCTAAACTTTTAACAAAACCAAATTTTTGTAAAGCTGCGTTAAATTTAGTGTTCCAGCACCTAGGAGCTTGCTTTAAGCCATAAAGAGACTTATTAAGTTTGCATACTGTGTTAGGTGCACACTCTAAGCCATCAGGTGGGCACATAAATATTTGTTCTTTTAATTCTCCATACAGGAAGGCTGTCTTTATATCAAATTGCATTATTTCCAAGTGTTGTTCAGCAGCTATTGATATAAGTGAACGAATTGAATCATACCTGACTGTTGGTGAGAAAGTTTCTTCATAATCAATACCTTTAGTTTGTGCATATCCCTTAGCACACAGACGAGCTTTGTACCGTGGACCCGTTGGTTCTTCCTTTAATTTAAACACCCACTTACACCCAATCACTTTGGCGTCTTGAGGTTTCTCAACCAATGTCCATGTTTTGTTTTCGTTATGAGATTCTAACTCTTGTTTTATTGACATTTTCCACTTTTCAGATTCAGCTGAACTGATTGCATCACTGTAGGTAATAGGTACATCCATATTTCCTTCACCATAACACAAGTAACTTTCCTGTTCATCAGTTTTTGAAGACAATTTTTGGTTCTTGGCCTTAATGTCATTTTCGAGGTTCGCATGTCTTGTAATTTTTCATCGGGTACATATATACTAGTGTTTGATGATTCATCAGATTCAAATTCATCAGAACTTGTGACAGTGTTTGTGGAGGTTGACATCTCACTAGAAGTTTCACAAAGATTCTCACTCATAGGGTCATCTTTTGACTCTGTCAAGTCCACCGGAACATAATTTCTAATGACAGTTGACTCCAAGAAAACTGCATCCCTGCTTTTGACAATAACTCCTGTAGTAGGTATAATGAATTTGTAACCTTTGGTATCGTCACAGTAACCAATGAAAATGGCCTTTGTTGCCTTTGGATCCCATTTCTTTGTCTTTTCTTTTGGTAAGTGTACCATAGTTTCACACCCAAATATATGAAGGTGACTAACACTTGGTTTTCTTCCAGACCATAGTTCTTCAGGAGTTCTATATGATAGGGACTTTGTTGGAATCCTGTTAATAAGATATGCTGCTGTATGTACAGCCTCAGCCCAATATTGTTTCTGCAATTTTGCATTTAACATCATGCATTTGGCTTTTTCTACTAAAGTTCTATTCAGTCGCTCTGCAACTCCATTTTGCTGTGGTGAATAGGGTACTGTTGTCTGATGTATGGTTCCATTACTTTTTAACAGATCAGATACATTCTTATTTACAAATTCAAGCCCATTATCTGTGCGGAGGCACTTGATTTTGCATTCTAGTTGGTTTTCCACACATTTCACAAATTCTCTCAGTTTATCTATCACTTCTGATTTCTTGTGCAAGAAATAAACAAAACCTTTTTTTGAGTAATCATCGATGAAGGTGAGAAAATACTTAGCTCCACCCAACGATTCTATCTCCATTGGACCACACACATCGGAATGCACTAGTTCAAGTAGTTTAGTAGCTCTTGTTCCTTTATTGTTGAAGGGTAATCTTGTCTGTTTAGCTTCTAGGCATGTTATGCACGTTAAATTGTCCTTTTTCTTTAGTATTTTCATACCTTCTGTATTTTCATTCATTTTATTTAGGTCAGTGAAGTTCAGATGACCCATTCTCTGGTGCCATATATATGCATCTTCCTCATCAACGTCGGATATGTATGCATGTTCATTGTACATGTTTAGCCGGTACATATTGTTGATTAGAACGGCTGTTGCCACTATAGTGTTATTTTTGTTCAGAATAACACATCCTTTGCAGTTAAATTTGACTTGGCCACCATTTCTTATTATTTGACTGACAGAAATTAAATTAGTTGCCAGCTCGGGCACATACAGAACGTTTTGTAGTAGTACTGTATTGCATTGTCCTTTTACATTAAGAACATCTAGAGTTAACTGCCCAGAACACTTCACAGACAAGGATTTATCATTGGCAACCTTGATTGTTCTGGTTAATGGCTCTGTCTTTTGTGATAGTAAGTGCATATGTCTAGTCATGTGTACAGAGGCTCCGGAATCAATATACCACGAATCATTACTGTTTTCGGAGGCGATAAACGCTGCAGCATATTTTGAGCTTTCGGTCTTGCCTTTATTCTTTGATTTGCACTCTGTACTTATGTGGCCATACTTATTACAACTGTAACACCGGGGCCCTTGTTTAAAAGTTTTCTTATTGTCTTTCTTTTTGAAACTGTGATTAATTGCAAATGCTGAGTTTTGACTTTCATTCATTTTGACATCTTGCAGAATTTTGGATTTGATTAAATCTGCACTTATTTTCATCCCGGAACTTTCAATTGCAATTATCATGGGTTGATAAGACTCGGGTAGACCGGAGAGCAGTAGCGTACCTAACCACTCGTCGTCCACTTTGAACCCAATATTTCGTAACTTATGCGCCGTCGTCATTATTTTACTGACGTATTCTTCTACATTTTGGCAACCGGTGAGCGATGTCGTGCACAATTCTCTTAGTAATCCAACGCGGCGTGTCAGCCCTGTATCGTCGAAGGCTTTGGCCAGATTATTCCATACTTCCTTGGCAGTGTTGGCTTCTTGAATATGAACATAGTTCGTAGAATCGACCAGAAGAATTATTTTCGTCTTTGCTTTTGTGTCACGCTTGAGATCTACGGCGGCATTACTTTCAACACAGTCCCACAATTCCTCGTGTTGGAGATATGTTTTCACGGCGAATCTCCACGTCGAGTAGTTGTCTCGGCCCTTTAATTTTTCAATTATTGTCAGGGGATTGTTGGAAGACATTATGTAGTATACCGCTTGACACGTGGCGGAAAAATTGCCGGCACTTCGAAGTTATGAACAATTTTCACTTTTTTGTTATTAACAGGGCTTCTGGGCCCATAACCTGTTGAGGATGATGAAGATAAACAAATTTGGATACTACTAATGTACTTTACTTATATATTTTACTTTACAGAAATACAATATGCACGCCATAACTAAAAATGTTCCACGGAATAGAGAGAGCATAGATAAAACGGACTTGTCTATAGTGCGAAGCAAAGAGAATGTAATATGTAGGAAGGTGCAATTTATTTTTATTTTTAATTTACACAGATTATACAAAATACTTCAACATTTCATGTAGTTTGATAAATAATTGTATTATTATTAGTCTTACTAGCATCATTATTACTAGCAGCACCCCGTGGTTTTCCCATGTAGATCTCTTCTCCTTCATATTCCCGTTATAAAAAAAAACAATTTTTAATCTTCCTTAATCATATCGTAACATCTGAACGGCCGAGCTGAAATTTGAAACACATTATTTTAGATTACAATCTGGACTATTACACAGGCTACTCTTCATTCTGAGAAAATAATGGAAACGGCAACTACGCAGGTAAAACCCCAGGGCGCTGCTAGTTTATTATATTAATAATATACGTATTGGTGTGCTTAATTCCTAGGTTTTATTATAAAGTTTGCCATATTTTTGTGTTTAAACGGTTTAAAAGAGCCGCCGTAAAATAATGACAGTTTCTCTTGTATGACGAGGTAAAATAAAACTTTTTACAGTGAAAACTTCATTTGGGGCGCCTAGATAGATTTTCGTGGGCTGTGAATTGAATTATAGCGTCACGCTCGGGTAAGATAAGAAATTTTCGGTGAACTCAGATACTCCAGCGAGAATTAAAATATAGTGAACAAGTGCGTCAGACGGAGAAAATGATATGGTCAGCTGCTCGTCGCTGTTATGTCCTTGTGTTTATTACATTATTCATGTTATTTTGTCGCAACATTAACTTCTAGGTACTAATTACTACCACATTAATTGAACCTGTCACGAAATATTAAATTTGCATTTCACAACCATTGCAAAAAGTTTTGGTTGTAATATTAATTTCTATTTTATCACAACACGTAAGCACACAATATGACACCTAGGTATTTTCATCGCAGTACTTACACGTACACTATAACACAACATAATTACCGAGCCTATTGCGGAAGACCATCATCAGCGACAAAATGTAACGTATTTCACTTTTTTATCGTAACGTTCAGCTAAAACCAACAAACTGATACCCACAGAATTAACAAAAACTGTAAATAATGTGAAAACCATTGAATCATTTCCAATCTGAGGTGGGATGAAAGTTACATAATTATTATTACAAATATATTTTATGCCCGAGCGCAAAGATAAGATACGATAAGAGAGATAAGAAAACTCTTCATTAAAAGCCATAATACAAAAAAAAAAACATTTAACTAAATATAAAATTACATTTAAATTGGCGGCCTTATCGCTTAGAGCGATCTCTTCCAGGCAACCGTGCACGGATTAGAAACAAAAGATAGTAACATGGCCCGTTTAATTAATACATTTCATTTATCAACACCATTATGAGTACTCACAACAGAAAATAAATAATAACATACTCCATATTTACAACATAAATAAACTTACACATACTTATTGAAATATAATAAAAATACACATTACCCAATATGTTATATAATAATATACCACATATACATACATGAAATAAAAATCATAAATGTACCAATGAATCAATCGATGTACTTAACTGGACCACCAAAATTGGTAATCATTTACCTAATTAACACATTTTATCCATAATATTGGAAGCCCTAGTCTTGAATTCACACGATTGTTCAAGTTTATGGTACGGATTTTGAAAAATAAAGGTGGCAACACTACGATACGAGATACTATCGAAATCGAAAGTTCTAATTCAAAACATTATTACATACATTAATTACATTTTTACATTACAGACAAACAAATTAAAACAAAAAAGGCCTTGCAAGTATTTCGTGCAGTTTTCGTTATTTTTCTTAATATAAACATGTGTTTATGCATAAAAATTGCCGTATAAAAGTGATGGGAGTTGGATTTGGTGAATGGCAAACCGGACCCAGATTTCCAGACTTTCCGAGTTATAAATAGGTGGTTCGAGTGCAAGCTTTGTGTGAATGATACATGCATATTTTCATTACAACATGGATGAAGCCATTGGGCTGAGCCACTATTATAATTATGCATTATTTCTAACGTACAAATATTCTATTACATTCAGCACCGGCAGCTTGAGCTGTTACCTACTGATCAACAAACACGGACCACTCTTGCAGTCCGACTGCAAGATGAAATTTCACAGTGCTGTTAACTATCCGAAGCAGATGCAACTGCTTGAGTGGTTTGTGTGTGTACATACATAGTACCTAGTATGTAGTGCACTATGCAGTTATAGCATGAAGCAGTCGATGCTGACTGCTTCAAGATGCCGTGTACGACCAGCCTAAGACATATATTATGTACCTACAAAATTGAATTAGAGTGTTAAACCTACTTGGTCAAAACCAATACTCAGATACAAAGTTTGTTAGTAACTTGTCATAATGATGATTTAAATTAGAATATTCATTGTTCTTTTACAGACCCACAATCCATTGCAGAAGGCTGTGTGCTGCGGGCTGTCCGACTAGAAGTAGTTGAGAGAGAGAGAGGGAACACTGAATTTCCTGGCGGCACTACTCTACACGTGTGGGGTTTTCAAAGAATATTCTAGAAGATGTACTTAATAAATTTTAATATACTTTCTAGATAAAATGGTATTTTATTTAATTTCCTAGATAAAATGTTATTTTAAAGTAAACAAAAACCCCTAACACTAATTTCCAAATGGCTGGATGGATTTTTATGATATTTGGATAAGATAACTCTACAAGTTACATATTTGTATACTATTATAGGTTTACAGTTGCAGTAAGTTTTTCAGAGAAGATTGAAAGCAGCTGGAATTGGCCTGTGTTTTTAAATCTAAGTGTGAAATTTAAATTATTGTAAAATTAATTCCAGCTATAAAGGCTTAATAATAATAGGTTTACAGTTGACCACCATTTGAGCATTTGACTGATGTTAAACGACGATAGTCTATGGTGGAGCGTGCTAACCCAGAAGAAAACACTTCACTTTTGATTTGTAGATATCTACAAAAGCTTATTTTGAAATAGCTGGAATGATTTTAGTAAAATGGTCATGAAAAACTACAATGAAAATTGAAATAAATCATTATATTGCATTATCATATGGGAGGAGGCCTATACCCGAAAGGTATATGGTTATTTTTTTGTTTGATACATCATAGTTCAGAAGTGTTCCCATGTAAATTTTAATGAAATCGGAAGTAGTTTTTGGTTTTTTCGGGGAATATTCAATTATTACTGTGTTGTTTTGTAGGTGATGTCGATAGTGGGATGCGGTCGGAGCGCGGGCGTTCAGACCGTGACCGGGCGCGAGTCGCTGACGGCTAGCACGCCGCGTGCGCGCCGCGCCGCCGGGCCGCGCGTCACGCCCGCCTGCCAGGCCGTGCTACTGCTGTGCGAGCGAGGTAACATCACCCTACGTTATATCACGAGCGAAGTAACATCACTGTTTTTCTGTTTTTTTGTCCCATGACCCCATAATTATGTTTTGTTATTTCGTGAATAGGTATAACTTAGGGCCCTAGCACACGGCATTTTCGAAACGCGCGTTGTATGCGCCTTTCTACGCTGTGGATTTGCATTGATTAATTTTGTATAGATTCAAACGCGCGTAAAACGCGATACAAAACCGGGCGTGAGACGCGTCCGAAACTCGTTTGAAGCGCTTGCAAGGGGTCATTGTACAACTGACGACATCAAAACGCAGAATTTACGCGCGACTACAGCGCGTCAGTATCGTTGTGTTTGCGCGCATACCCGCAGTAGACGCGCGGTTTACTATCACTTCATGTGCTTAGGTTACAAGGTTGCGTTCGAATCTCGTTCTCTGCGCGGTATACTGCAGATGAAGCGCGTATACGCGCGTCATCTGCGCGTTTAAAATACGCCGTCTGGTAGGGGCGTTAGCTTGTTACGAGGGGAGGGTTTTTTTTTAAATAAAGAGTGACGAAACGTGCAGGACATGTGCCTGATGGTAAGCAAGATGCCTGCCACATAACAGCACAGTGACTCGCAGCTATTGGAACATAAAGAGTCCAAATCATTACCTAGCACTGCACTGCGCTCGTCAGAGATCTAAGATGTTATATCTCTGAACAATGAGAACGACTAATATACGACTTTATTATAATGGAGGTAGGTAATTATTTAAGCAAAACTAAATGGAACCACTTTTCTTAAATCGAAAAAAGGTGATCTAACGATTTTATTATCAGTCACCCAGAGATCTAAGATATTATATCTCTAAGCCCTGTAATTTCTCTGGTAATATTGCCCTTTAAACCGGAATACAGCAATGTTTGCACATTAGTGCTTGGCGGTAGAATAACTGGCAAAGGCGTGCTACTTCCCCAGGCAGACTGCCAAGAGTCCTACTACTACGATTCTTGTATATATTTGTGTGTTGTTACTAAACCGGAATACAGCAATGTTTGCACATTAGTGCTTGGTGGTAGAATAACTGGCAAAGGCGTGGTACTTCCCCAGGCGGACTGCCAAGAGTCCTACTACTACGATTCTTTGATATACTAGTGTGTTGTTACTAAACCGGAATACAGCAATGTTTGCACATTAGTGCTTGGCGGTAGAATAACTGGCAAAGGCGTGGTACTTCCCCAGGCGGACTGCCAAGGGTCCTACTACTACGATTCTTGTATATATGTGTGTGTTGTTCCAGGTATAGCGTCTCGCGACATCGACAACCTGCCCCCGGCGCTGGGGCTGTTCCTGGTGTCGGTGTTCGCGCGCTGCCGCGGCGCGGCGAGCGGCTGGCCCGCGCCCGCCGCCGCCTACGCGCTGGTCATGCGTGAGGAGCTCGCCCTGCACCAGCTGATCGCCGACGCTGTCGACTCCACGGAGAACATTGAATGTCAGTACCGGATTCATACTGTAAAACGTGTTTCAAATCCGGTCACAAAATGGAATGTTCCGGAATTACCAGTATTTTGTGAAGTGAGAAGAGGTATATTTTTGTGGAAACAAAAAATGTACCTCTGTGTAAACAAAAATATCCTTCTCATCAACAACAGTGACAGCTATCTCATAGCTATCTCATAGCTAGCTGACACTGTTGATTCCATGGAGAATTTCATATCAGAAACATAGGTATGGACAGATAGTAGAGACATTTCTGTCGAAACAAATGTCAATAAGTACTGTAAAAAAAGTCCGGTCACAAAATGTATTTATAATAGTGTTTAAGGGCCATTTTGGTATGCCATCTCCTGTCCTTGCACGGTTGCCTGGTAGAGATCGCTTTAAGCGATAAGGCCGCGAATTAAATTGCTAAGAGTTTTTTTTCTGTTTTGTATTATTTGATGTTTTTTTTTTGCTTTGTGGCTTTTTAAGAAAGAGTTATTGTATTGTAAAATGGATATGTTAAGGAAGGATCAGTATTTTGTGAAGTGAGAAGAGAGTAACTATAAATTTTTGTAAATAACTCTGTGGTAGGTTGGTTCCAAGAAGAATACTAAATGTGAGTTTCCAACCAGATTCATATTTGAAACATAGACAGATAGTAGTAACATTTGTTTCGAAACAAATTTGAATGAAATGTTCCGAAATAATCAATTTTTGATGAAGTGGGATCTCATATGGTCGCTTTGACAAAAATGTACCCCATTTTTTGTGAAAGCGACCATATGAGTACAATATTCACATTTATCGACAACGAGATTCCCGCGCTAGGGTTACTCCTCGTGTCGGTATTCGCTTGGTTGATAGCTGATGCTCTTGAGTCCACGCAGAATATTGAATATGAGTACCAGATTCTTATTCCTCGACAGCCCTAGCCTGAAGGTTAGGGCTGCTCCTCGTGTCGATATTCGATCGGCTGATAGCAAACACTGTTGGTTCTACAGATAATATTGAATGTGAGTAGCAGTTTCTCATATTTGGGCGTTTTCACAAAAAAATATATCCTTCTTACTTCACAAAGTATTGATCATTCCGGAACATTCAATTTTGTGACCGGCTTTTATACCAATTTTGATTTATAGTAAAAAAAAAAATTCTTAAAAATTATAGAAAAAAAATCAAATTTCGAATTTTATATTGTTAATTATATTTTATTAAAAGATCGTTTATTTTATATTTTCGCATGTCATAATGAAGGAATAAAATATTAATAGCTTAGTTTTTTAGCATCTTAACGTATAAAACCGATTGCTTCGAACGTGCTAGCGATGTGTACATACACATCTCACATCATCATACACTCTATTTGCTCTAAGTCGTCATTCTCATTTTTTTTTCATCAAGAGATCAAATTTTTTTTTTGTGTAGATTAACATTTATAGCTTTAATTTTAGGGATTTTTTTTGATTGTCCAAGTTACTCAATAATCTATTTGAAATGTTCACTTCCGGTTTACAATACGTAAAATAATTAAAATTTCGAATTCGACAAAAAAAAAGTACTTACTACCTTTTAACTATTAGAAACAACACTATTTAGTTTTTTTTTTAATATTTAATTGATACAAATAAGAAGTATAGAAAAAATCGTAATTTCATTTTTAGCTAATTTTTAAAAGCACATAACTCGGCAATAAAGCGTCATACGAAAAAAAAAATGGTGTGTACACACCCACGACTACTAGAAGTATAACTGACCAGAGTATGAACAAAATTCACGACCTCATATTTTTTTGTTTGTCCGCTTGGCGTGAAATGGGGCATTTAGCATGGGGCAGTAGTAACGTAGGGTATACATTTTTGTGAAAACGCCAAAAAAACGTCAAAATATGAATCTGGTTAAATGATTATTTAATTATCTCGACGTCTCGGTAGCGTTGTAACGGCCTTCTTGTGACACAAAAATAAACTTACTTTATTTTGTTGAAAAAATCAAAACTTTTGACGTGACAACGTCTAATAAATCGATGAACGCCGGCTGCATGCACGAAAAAGTGTCCCGTTTTGTCCCGTTACGCTCATTATCCCGTTACGCTCAGTGTACGCTTGCGCCGCATCTATCAATGTTTTGTAATGACTTTGTCACGTTAAACTATCGTCCGTAAACCAACCGACTTTACGTACAAACCAATTTTTTTTCATTCAATAATTGCACATAAACTAGGAAACACATATAAATGGTTGTTCTATTTTTATTATAAATGTGTTTTTTCTTTTCCATTATTTATTTTTATTACTATAAGTATGTTTTTTTTGTACTTCTTATTTGCACACCCCAATTTCTGACTTGTCCACATTTTGTTTTCCATCCTAAGGTTGCCTGGAAGAGATCGCTTTTAGTGATAATGATAAGGCCGCCCACTGTCGCACTAATTATCTATTTTTTGGTTATTTTTTTGCATTGTATCTTTTTTTGGTGTGTCAATAAAGAGTATCTATCTATCTATAATATAATATATCTCTCTCTTTCCAGCCCTGGCACTAGGCGCGCTCGAGAAAGAGACAGCGTACTCAACACACGGCAAACCAGTGGAAGAACCGGCCAAGCAAGACGAGGCCGACTCGACGACCGGCATGGAACATCTCAACACCAAGCTGCTGTCTCTTTTATACCCCAGGGACCATCGGTAAGTCTCAGGCAAGCAGCTTTTACGGAATAGACATAAGTTTCTAAAACTGTTTTATTCAAAAAATGTGACATAACTCACTAAAGTTAAATTCCATATTTTAGCATGAAGGAGGTATTCAAAATGCTACAGTTGCCCCAATCAAAAATAGACAAGATAAAATGTATCACAATTTGCTAAAGTTAAGGTCCATATTTCAGCAGAACGCAGGTATTCAAGGCTATGAACTAAAAATAGGCAAAACAAAATATGCCGTCGTACGCTAAAATTAAGGTCGATATTTTATGATGCATGATATTTCCGTCATGATCCGTGACGGAAGTGCAAGAGAAAACGTGCTATAACTCGCTAAAGTTAAAGTCGACATTGCAGCATGACGGAGGTGTTCAACCTGCTGCAGTCGTCGCAGCCGGTGGCCATCAACCTGACGCAGCGGCCCGAGGTCTCCGACCACGACTTCATCGAGGAGCAGGAGAAGTATCTCTTCGCTCTGAGCACCAGGACCACGGCTTTGCCCATTGCTAGGTATGTAGGTTGTAAATTTAAATTTATAATTAAACTAGCTGTACCCTGCCACGCTTCGCTGTTGCACATTATGAAGCAAAAATTAAATAAAAACAATCCTTGTTGCGGATTATATATCATTCTAAAATTTCAGCTCGATCGGTGCAGAACTTTTTGAGTTTTTGCAGCATACACAAACCAACATAACATTTTTATAAATAGAGATAAATAAATGTATACAAGTATCTTCTCAACACACTTGTTCACACAACACCATTTAGCATGTTTTTTTTTTCCTTTTACACTTGACCGCCATCTTGCCTGATGTTAAGCGACGATGTGGTCCACAATGGAGCGTGTTTACCTAGAAGCAACCGATTCACTCTCGATTAGAAGACACAAAGATTGTAACCATCTCGGAAAACCCACTCAGGCAACGTATTCCACAGCCTAGATGTTCTTTTCACAAAAGTAGAGTCAAATCTCTTCGTTCGTGTTTTTGGAACATCAACCATGAAACGATGTCGCTTTTTCATGTATACGATATGGTGGATTTACCCCGAACAATATTTTAACAGTCCATTCTAATACTGATGTATCGTCTTTCATCATCATTAACATCAACATCTTTCCCCTAAGCACGGTCAATCACAAGATAATATGAGTCAAAGTTTGACGTAAAACTGAGCTTCAACGCCGCGGCGTCGTACTAAATCCTTGCTGATATCTGGCCATTAGGGTTATGACAAATTTTTACATATTTTTTTTTCTATGGAAATAGTTATTTGTTATACAAGAGTGCAAAGTAGATTTTTAACCGCGTGCTCAATTTTGATGACCGAGCAAGCGAAGGATTCTAAAATTAAAACTGAGTGTAGCAAGGGAATCAAAAGAGCACAAGGTGAAAAATCTTTGCACTCGAGTGCAACACGTAACTTTTCATTCCACCTCAGCGAGGAAATTACTAAATGCAAATTTTTAAATGTTTTCGCGCTAAGCAAATTAAAAAAAAGTAAGTACACCAAGGAGGTTCCGAGTCTGAGTTTTTAACATATTAAAAAAAAATGCATTCGGCACCAAGGAGGTAGAAATAAATAGGTTGAATTATGTTTTGAATTCAAAACCTCAGTACACACAATGTTCTAAATTCAAATTTACTTTAACCTCTAGAGGGTAAAAACGACTTTTGCGCCCTGATATCGAGGAGCAAAAGTACCCTTTCCGAGCTGGTGGGATGAAAATATAATTATGTTGAGCTTTCATGTCTAATTTTCACTTGTATGATTCAAAACATAATATAGATGAACTACCATAAATATTGTTGCACCTTTCTGCAGCACCTTGTATTAGCGTACATGGTGCGATCTCTGGAAAGGGGAAAGATTTTGCACCACTTAACGCTCGTCGCTTGTTGTGTGTGTTCAGAGGCATGGTGACGTACCGCACGGTCCCGTGCTCGCCCGTGGACGCGCCGGGCGTGGCGCGCGTGTGCGTGTGGGGGCGCGGCGCGCGCGCGGCCGTGCCGCTGCCCGCGTCCGAGCTCACACAGCACGCGCTGGCCTGGCCCAACTTCCACACCGGCGCCGCGGCCGGCCTGGCGCTCGTGCCCACCACCGGCGCCAGCGTCGACTCCTCCTGGCTCTCCTACAACCGGCCCAAGGTAACTAACTCCATTTAGGACACCCCCAGAAAAGCTTATGTGGAAACGACGCAGAAGATCATGTTTTTTTAAGTAACCTGAGTTGCCCCTCTTCTGAGCAGGTCTCTGTGCTTCCATTGTCTAATCTCTCTTAAACGCTCCGAGCTCATCTTTCCATTGCGCTGGAGGACAGCCCTGGGGTCGATTAGCCGATGGCGTCCACTCTGTAGAAACTTTGAATCATAAAACATCATCACTTTTTTTAAGACATACTTTTGCCACTTTTGGGCTAAATTGATGAGAGTCAATATTTACGATGCGCGCGCACGGATAAACTACTCCCTGAAGATAGCTAGTCAACATATTTATTTGTAAAGTGAATGCAAACAGACAAGACCTAAACATTTTATCAACTGCGTTGGAGATGTATACAATTTTTAGTGTTGTAAATTTATACTAGGGTGCGTTCAAATAAAATAGTTAATTAATTCTCAAATTGGCAACTTCTGTGGTGACTTTTAGGTGAAATATACTACTTGGATGTTACGTAACGTTTATGGAGAAGGGATGCAAAAACTAGGGTGGAGCAAAAACTTGTGCATTACAAGGGG
The DNA here is from genome assembly GCA_017562165.1 of Ectropis grisescens. Taxonomy (NCBI): domain Eukaryota; kingdom Metazoa; phylum Arthropoda; class Insecta; order Lepidoptera; family Geometridae; genus Ectropis; species Ectropis grisescens. The sequence goes on along the minus strand of CM029784.1, from coordinate 24,195,285 downwards.
GCAGGAAAGGGTATAAAATCTGATAGAGTTACAGAAAAACTTGAACGCCCCATAAGTTAGTGGCAGGATTTTGTGACTCGTACAATAGGCTTAAATTAATTTGTGCCAGAGTGGATTCTCCACAATAATTTTCCGTCTTCCTTCCGTAAAGTGTCTTCAGATGATCAAATTAATAATCCTCTTCCTTTGTGTACCCAGGGTACGGCAGAATTGTCCCCGGAACATGCAGGTTTCCTCCTCGCGTTGGGGTTGAACGGGCATTTGAGGGACATGCCGTTCATGAACATATACGAGTACCTCATCAAGAGCAACGAGATGGTCAGCGTCGCGCTGCTGTTGGGATTGGCTGCCACATACAGAGGTCAGTTAGTTCATTTGACGGCTTTTAACGTACTTAGTCTCTTAATTGGGCCATTGTACGTGGCTCATGCTTCCCTTCTCTCAGGCCGTCTCAGAAGATCAGCATCCTATTCAGTTTGTGAACGGCCTTCCGGACAGATGCTGGAGATTGGAGTAATTCTCCATGTTGATATGCCACGCTACTGCATTCCATAAGCACAGGCTGTGGTCGTTTCCTTACTTTTCCATGCATCCCCTGCAATGAGGATCTACCTATCACATAAGTTCCACTAAATGTTCCCTCTGCAAAGATTCGGGGCTTCTTCTCACAAGGAGAGTCCAAGCTATAAGTAAACTACCACGCTGTCTGAGTCCGAGTTGGTAGATGATACACATGACCTCGAAAGATTCTAGGCACATGTCGGTGTCCTCAAGATGTTATCCTTTGCCGTTTTTAAGTAAGCATTACGCACACGACTTCGTAAAGACAGTGGTGTGCGTGGGATTCGAAATAGTGTTTCCCGAGTCTCAGCAGTGGGAACATTTAAACCTGCTTATGCTGTCTCTTATGTCAATCATCTCCCGCCTCTCACCTTATGTTTTGTATTCTAATTAAGTGCAATAAATAGTTTATCTATCTATGTTTTATTCGTATTACAGGCACCATGGACCTCCAAGCCACGAAGCTGATGTCGATCCACTTGGAAGCTCTCCTGCCCCCGACGTCGATAGAGATGGACCACCAGCAAAGCATCCTTGTTGCGGCCCTGTTGGGGGTGGGACTGCTGTACCAAGGAACAGCGCACAATCACTACTCGCAAGTGCTTCTCAATGAGATCGGTAAGATTTTGATGTTATTAATCCTACAAATATACTTACTTTAAAAACTTTATTTATACAAAAGCAGATTACATTTAATGTATTTATACAATGGCCCGACACTAGGCTCTGGGCCCATGTCGTGGTAACCTTATCAGACAGAGTTCAGACCTCGAGATACATTGGGGTAATTTATACAAAACAAGATAGACAAAAACTAATAAAGACAATAATTTTGTTTGCAATGTTATATTTATCGGAATAAAACTAACATATTTTTAAAATTAAAAGTTTATATGTAATTTGTAATAGCGTGCTTGTGTTGTTTATGTGTGCATGTATGTATAATAATATTCCTAATCAAAATTGTAACCATCGGGAAAACCCACTCAGGCAACGCATTCCACAACCTCGACGTTCTTGTCACAAACGTGGAGGCGAAGGAAAACGAAGGAAAGATGATCTCTGAAAAAAAAATTCGCTCCACGTTCGTCGAAAAGTCGAGGTTGTGGAAGGCATTGCCTGAGTGGTGTTTCTCCAATAGTTACAATCTTGGTGTCTTCAAATCGAGAGTGAATCGGTTTCTTCTAGGTATACACGCTCCGTCGTAGATCGCATCGTTGCTTAACATCAGGTTATATGGTTGTTAAGTGCGAACCTATTACAGTAAAAAAAGAGTTAAACGTAGCGCGTGTAGGTAAATAATTTCGAATTTGTATATCATCAGGTAAGCCCCCCGGGCCGGAGATGGAGAACTGCGTGGAGAGAGAGGGGTACGCGCTCGCGGCGGGACTGGCCCTGGGGATGCTACAGGCCGGCCGGGGGGAGCGAGCGCCGGGGAACATCCCCGCCACGCTGCGCGCCTACATGCTGGGGGGAGACAAGCACCCCCTCACTGGTGAGTTACTGTGAGGGAGGGTGCGGAGGGGGAGCGAGCGCCAGGGAACATCCCCGCCACGTCTTCGTTATATTATATACAACTAATTAAAACACAAAATCACTATGTTATTGTATGATCACTTATAAATACAAAATCACTTATTGTATGATGCTCCTAAACTACTTAAAACCTCAGTGACACTTAAGATCAACCTGGTAGTTTACATTTCAAATACAGTAATTTTAAACAAGCGACACCGTTAGAAGCGTCTTGAAACGCTCTTCAGCTTGAGTTAACGGAACCAATGGACTTACACTCCGCGAGGTATAAGCTGAGCATTGCTTTAGTGTGAGTGATCACCAATCAGGCAGGAGCTTGAAATTTTGTCCGCGAGGTATAGGCTGAGCTTTGCATTAGTGTGAGTGATCACCAATCAGGCAGGAGCGCGGCGAGACAGAATGGCGCCGCGCCTAAGGCCGGTTGTCACACCTACACTATCCATGTACACTCACACAAATGCAAAGCTCAGCTTATGCCTCGCGGAGTGTACGTAATTTGACGCCCGTTTTTCCGCCAATTCCGTAAACATGCGCAGGCGCCAGTGTAGCGAGCGGTTATTGACAACTTGAATTGACGCAGAAGACGCAAACGCCCTACAACGTCAATCTCTTTGATTGAAACGTTTTGAATTTGTTCGTTTGTCCGCAGGCAATCAAAAAGAAAAATACAAGCAGGGTTCGTTCGCGATCCGTGAGGGCGCCACCATCAACCTGGACGTGACGTCGCCGGGCGCGACGTGCGCGCTCGGCCTCGTGTACCTGCGGGCGGGGGCCGGCGCCGCGCCCGCGGAGTGGCTGCGCGCGCCCGCCACGCCCTACCGGCTGGATGGCGTGCGACCGGACCTACTCATGCTGAGGATCATAGCGAGAGGTAGGCGAACTAGATGGCGTGAGCGTCGAGTTAGCTCGCGGTGGCGACTTCATTGTGACACGTAGGCGAACTAGATGGCGCGAGTGGTGGTTATTACTTAGTTGTGTCACAAAAAACTGGAGTGTGTTGTTGGTTGTTGGGGTAGGGGAACTATGCGAGTACTGAGTACTGTGACCAAAATGCGCACCAAACAGCACATTTTTGTGGATGCACCAACACTTGGTGAACAGATGAACATCTTGTGGTTATGTGATTGTCACATACGGCGATTTTGCTTATTAACAAAATTGTTCATCCAAAAATGCGCCTCGTCGCTAAAGATGATTTTAGGGCCAAAATCGGGCCCTATTCCAAACTTTGTGTAGCGCAGTCAGCGAACAAACGGCGTTGTCTATGGTCATTCACTTTGAGCTCCTGGTTTAATTGGATTTTATACAGGTGTAGGACCAAATACAGTCGCAAAATTCGCCAAGTTGAGGTCTGCGAGAGGCCGAGTTCTTGTGCACGGTACGGCACGGTGTAAAGTCACCAAATGTAAGCCTTAGTTCACTCTTGCCATGTATAGGAAGAACCTTGAAGTAACCTGAGATTGTAAAAAATCATATAATGGCACTGAATTCGGTTTTGAAAATTCCTCATCTTTGTCGCTTTGAATGCGAGAATGAGAAATGTACGAGACAAAAATAGTTAATTCTCTTTTTAGGTTTAATTCTGTGGGACGACATAGAGGCGAGTGAGGAGTGGATCGAGTCCCAAGTCCCCGAGTCGATCAAACCGTACGTGTTCGTGAAGCCCACTGAAGAGAATATCGACTATGAAGCTATGAAGTAAGTTTTAATAACTTTTTAGACTACGAAAAAATTGTAGATTAGTGGGTATAACATCCGATTGTACAATAGTGAGGTCGTGGATTCGAATCCCGCCTGTACCTTTAAGTATTTCCATTTACATTACAAGAGATAAGTTTTTAAAAATTCGTACGTGTTCTAAAATTGTATTCATCAAAAATAAGTGCAACGTATGTACGTGTTGGCGATTATTTCAAGAGCAACACTAAGCCTTTAGTTGCCCTAATAAATAGATTCATTAATTACGCTATTTAATATAGAAAAGCTTGTGCAATTTCATTTTTAAGAAATTAATTTTCGGCGATTATCTGAAAGATTTGGTAGAATCAGAATAAGTGTATGGTATCCCCTATCTCTGACGCAACAAAGTGTTTTTGATGTTTCGTAGTGGCTGGCTTGTGTTTATTTATGGCGAGATTTTCAGTTTATGGATAAATTTGCCGCGCTTTGTCAGTATCAACTTTCGTTAGCCAGACTCTAGGTTCACAGCCTACCGAGTGAGTGAGTAACGAACGTGAACTTAGAAGGAACCGATTCACTCTCGATTTGAAGACACCAAGGTTGTGATTGTTACACATCGAGAAAAATCCCACTCGGGTAACGGATTCCACAGCCCAGAAGTTCATATCACAAAGGCATAGTTACTTAACATAATATCATATAATATTTATAAATTTAAATTAATACGAGTTTATTTACAAAGACACAAATGGCAAAAACAAGGACCTCCTTGTTTTTGCTTTTGTATAATAAAAATATAGCAGAATCACATTAAAAAACTTTCGTTACAAAAATAAATTTAATCAATTGGAAGATTATTATCAGTCTGAATGACCATTTATTTACTTTTACTCACATTATTACACACATCCCCATGATCACACTACAAGCAAACCAGTATGCACGCTGTACGCACACACATACATACATATACACAAACTCACCCTCATCCTATTTCGGTAACCTCCATCCTTTGTAAAGTGATGGAACGTGTCCTTAATAAGAAGCTCATGGCATATCTAGAAGACAACTCTCTCCTCAGTGATCGACAATACGGCTTTCGTCGAAACCGGTCGACTGGGGATCTTCTAGGATACGCCACTCACATACTGGGCGAGGCTATAGAAAAACACGGCGAGGCTTTAGCTGTGTCTCTTGACATCTCTAAAGCCTTCGATAGGGTTTGGCACGAGGGCCTTATTGCTAAGCTTCCAGCATACGGACTGCCTACCAGTCTATGTACATGGATTGCGGACTTCCTGAGGGAACGATCGATCCGAGTAGTCGTCGATGGCTGTTCGTCCGACTCAATGGTAATTAATGCCGGTGTACCTCAGGGGTCAGTACTTTCTGCAACTTTATTTCTGCTACACATAAACGATCTGCTTAAGCCTGGTATCTTTGGGTATGCAGACGACAGCACAGTTGTAGCATCATATATATCCAATGCAAGAACTAGCGAGACGGAAATCGAAGCGTTGAGAAAGGACATGGTCGAGCGGATGGATAAGATTCTCACCGATGTAGTAAAATGGGGTGATGAGAATCGGGCGCAATTCAACGCTAATAAAACTCAGGCATGTCTTTTCTCCGCAAAAAAGTGTCCTTTCACACTATCTCCAACTTTCCGAAACGTGCCTGTACAATTGGCAGACCACTTGGACCTTCTAGGACTGACCCTTAGCCCGACTCTAAATTACGGTGGCTACCTGGGTCAAGAGCCAAATTAGCTGGAAAAAAGCTTGGTGTTCTCAATAAGGTACAGCAGTGTTTCACACCGAATCAACTACTAGCTCTATATCAAGCTCAAGTTCGTTCTTGTGTGGAATACTGCTGCCACCTATGGGATGGATCGGCAAAGTACCAGCTCGAGACTCTTGACTCGGTTGAACGGCGCGCTGTTAGGCTAATCGGCGATAGAGACTTAGTAGCTAAAAACTGCTAAGCCTAGAACATCGTCGAAAAGTGGCTAGTCTGTCAGTATTTTACAGGATACATTTTGGAGAGTGTGCAGCGGAGTTGCACGACCTGATATTGCCTTCCCTTTCCACTACAGGACAAGTCGTAAGTCGGCTCACTACCACCCATACACTGTGGATATTCCCAAAATCCGTACTAAAAGGTTTGAATCCACTTTTCTCGTACGTACAGCTTTGGAGTGGAATAAGTTGCCGGCCTCCTTGTTCCCTGAGAGATACAATCTAGAACTTTTCAAGGTCAGAGTGAATAGGTACCTTCTAGGTCAACGTGCGTCATCTTCGACCACACCGTCGCTTACCATCAGGCGAGTTGGTGGTCAAACGCGGACCTATACGCGATAAAAAAAAAATCCTTCACACGCACACACACCCTCACATACACACACATACTCATACATTCCCTTATTTTAACTAATGTAAACAAAAAAATGTTATGGTTATAGAGAGGCGGAGTCTCCTAATACAGGTATATCTTATGCTTAAAAGGAGACCCCGATATACCTGTTTCGTAAGTTTACTATTTGAAAGAAATAAACATTTTTGTATTTTGTATAGTCAAACCTCTTCATCAGAGTTTTTGGTCGAGCGCGGACCCAAGCATAATTTTTAAGGAAATCTCCGTGTGAACTCTGTTGATCTAGATAGCCTTGATCAATTGATCACGGCCGCGCCATCGAGTTTCACCCGCGTAGTTTCCAAAGTGATCTATAAAATTCTGAGTTATAAGCCAATGTTTTTTAATGCGTTTTTTTGTTTCAACGTTGTGTAATATCGTCTGTTTGTCCCAGTCACGCATACTGCAACATAATAGCGGGTGCGTGTTTCGCGATGGGCATTCGGTTCGCGGGTTCCGGCGACGAAGACGCGCGCGACGCGACGCTGCACTACACGCGGCTCTTCCTCACGCTGTCGGGGAAGAGCTACGCCGAGCTGGCGGGGCGAAGCACGCTCGAGGCGTGTCTGTGCGTCTGTCTGCTCGCCTCTGCTATGGTAAGTAGTGGAGGGCAAAGTTAACCATGAAAGTAATAGTAACTATGATTTATTGTATAACTGCGACCGGCCCCGGCTTCGCACGGGTCCAATGCTGATAATAAATATAAGTACTAATAAAAATGGTTATTGTGCGTTATTCCTAAGAGATACATATACTATTGTAGACTTTTGGAAGGTGTACATTATTTTGATCTAGCTCATACGGTTGACCAAGCGTTCGCAGTGTAAGCGCATAAAATGTGTTTATTTATGACATTACATTAGAAACCTTTGAAATCATCCGTGTTTATCTCCTATTTTATGCACGTATTATGCATATAAACTTTCCTCTTGAATCACTATCTATTAAACCGAGAGTTCAATTTGCAGATGGCCATCAAAGACAGAAATGCAGTCGTGGTGGAGGCGCTGAGCCGGGAGGAGGCGGCTTAGAAAATAAGATAGGCCTAGAATTAGAATGAAAATGTTCCCTACTCCCCCCTATTTCCTTTTCTTCCTAATCCAAGATTCATGTAAAATAAAAAGAAAACAAATGGCAAAGGTCACGGACCCCGGAGTCTGTGGAGTTGCTAAATAAAAAAATACTATCTATTAAAAAAGCGCGCATCAAAATCTGTTTGGTGGTTTTAAAGATCTAAGCGTATATAGGGACGGACAGACGCGCGAAGTGACTTTGTTTTAAACTATGTAGTGACTACGTTACGATTCAATAAGTCATTTGATAATGTTGCAACTAGCAGCGCTCTGCTGTTTGACTAGCTCACAACAGTACTGTACCCGATCAAAAGGTCTACAAAAGTCTGCAATAGTAAGTCCATCTCTTAGGAATAACCCACAACAACCATTTTTATTGGTATATTCTCGTAATTTTTTTTTTCTCTCTCTTTCACTCTCTTCTTACTCCTTTTGACGTGACAACGTCTTATAAATTGGTTTGCCGGGTGACACTTCAAGAAACTGCGTTACGCTCCGCTCACGTTATGCGCTCACAACGAGAGCGAGTGAGAGGCACGCGTCCCTTCCACTCGGGCATGGTTAGCCCGCCTAAGAGCGAGAGAGACAGACATAAAAAGCGAAAGGCACGCGTCCCTTCCGTAAAATTATTTTACCACTCAAAGTCGTTGTCACGTAAAACTTTCGCCCGTATACCGACTTTACAGGCAACCAATTTTTTCTTTTTTTCTCTTTTTGTGTTTTTGCCCTTAGGTATATATGTGCAACCGTGTCTACGTACATTTGAACGTGTTTTGTGACGTGTTACATAACTCGTCCGCAGATAATGTCCGGCCGCGGCGACCTGTCCGTGCTGCGAGTGTGCCGGCGGCTGCGCGCGCGCGTGCCCCCGCCCCCCGCCGCCGCGCTGCCCCCCGCGCGCCGCGCCGCTCACACACGGCGGCCAGGTACAAACACACACGAAAACACCCTCGCACAGACCCTCACACACACACACTGCCGCCGCTGCGATTATATTACAAACTAGATGTCCGCCCCGGCTTCGCCCGTGGAACATTTATTAGCACTCATCGAGATCCCGCACATATCCAACGGTGAAAAAATTTTAGAAATCGGTTCAGTCATCCCTGAGAATTTCGCTTTCAAACAAAACACCTCTTCATGCTACGCCACCTGTCGGAAATTGGTCGTACCAACTCAGAGATTAGCAAAAAGGTTTTATATTCAAGAGGTATGTAATCTGTGATATTCAATGACGCAATCTTAGACACATGCTGTCATGTGCCATGTCAAAGCACGAAACGTACGAAAACTCTCAACAAGGAATATTTTTCCCGATTTTGTTACATTCTTGATTCATGCTCCGCTTCTGTTAATAGTAGCGTTATTTTCTATAGCCTTCCTCGATAAATGGACTATCCAATAGAAAAAGAATCTTTCAATTCGGACCAGCACTTCCCGAGATCCTAGCGTTCAAACAAACAAACAAACTCTTCAGCTTTATAATATTAGTATAGATATGTGTTTTGTTGTGTGTTCCAGATGGCGGTGCACAGCGCGCTCGGGCTGCTGTTCCTGGGCGGCGGGCGCGCCACGCTGGGCACGTCCCCCGCACGCGGTGGCCGCGCTGCTGGCGGCCTTCTTCCCCAAGTTCCCCACGCACAGCGAGGACAACCGGTAACTTAACTTGTACCTAACAGCGCCCCACGGATTCACCCGCGTAGTTCTTAAGATATAAAGTAGCCTATGTGTTCTACCAGACTTAATCTTGACTTGCCTGGAAGAAATCGCTATAAGGCCGCCAATAGAAATGTTTTTTTTTAAGTAAATTTCTTTTGGCGCGCTACAGACAGATTTTTCGTGGGCTGTGAATTGATTTCTAGCGTCATACTCGGGAATGCTAAGAAATCTTCGGGAAACTCGGGACCATAGCCATTGGCCATCTAGAAATACGTCAGCATTTCCCATTGGCTGACATACTTCTAGATAGCCATGCTCATGGCGACGCCCTCCGATTTCACCCGCGTAGTTTCCAAAGTAAGTTAACAAATTCTGAGTTGTAAGATTTCACTTCTATTGGCAGTTCCTATGACTGCCAATTCTTGTATATAGTTCTAAAGGAAGATCCCAGAGCCGCCAAATGTCACGTATTTTCTCATAAACGAAATGTGGACGATTGAGTAGAGTGAGTACGTACTAAGAACACTCAAATGTGTTTCTAAATCTGAGTTGGTACGACCAATTTCCGACAGATGGCGTAGCTGAAGAGGTTTTTTTGTTTGCGAAATGCTCAGGAATGACTGAACCGATTTCAGTCATTCTTTCACCGTTGGATATTTACGGGATCCCAATCAGTGCTATATAATGTACCACGGGCGAAGCCGGGGCGGGCATCTAGTTATAACATAATTATAAATAAATCATACTGACTGACCTAGTAGCTTAGTTGGTAGTAGCTCTGCCTGCGAAGCCGAGGGTCGTGGGTTCGATCCCCACCCTGTGCAAATATTTGTGTGATGAATTCAAATGTTTGCACTGTGTCTGGGTGTTTCTATGTATAATAAGTATGTATTTAAAAACTATATAAGTATTATATCAGCTATCTAGCTGCCATCACACAAGCTTTGCTTAGTTTGGGGTCAGATGGTGTTGTATGTGAATTGTCCACCAATATTTATTTATGTAATGTTTATATTTATTTATACTTCATTTGTAATTTATTCGTCAGACAACTATTTTTATAGCTAAATTTATACGAGGGGTGATCCAAAAGTAATGATAATCAATAATAAACACAATGAATAAAATCAAAAACTAAATTTATTTCTCAACATAGTCTCCTAGCAAGTCTATACATTTAGTCCATCTCTTTTCTAAACCTAAAATTCCCTTAGAAAAAAATCTTTATCTTGACTCTCAAAAAAGTCCTCAACCGCGGCTATCACGTCGCTATCATCGTCAAATTTCTTGCCCCGGAGGTGTTCCTTGAGTCGTGGAAAGAGATAGAAGTCACTGGGGGCTAGATCTGGTGAATAGGGGGGGTGTTCCACCAGCTCAAAGCCCGCTTCCTGAATGGCAGCCATGGCAATTGCAGCTTTGTGAACCGGTGCGTTGTCTTGATGGAACAGCACTCCAGCCCGCAGTTTGCCTCGCCTTTTCTCCTTAATAGCCTCCCGCAATCTTCTTATTTGTTCTGCATAGTAGGAGCCTGTAATAGTGGCCCCTTTTCCAAGTAGTCCACCATGATTATTCCTTCAGCGTCCCAAAAAACAGACGCCATAACCTTCCCTGCTGAGCTTGACACTTTGAATTTCTTCGGCGTCGGTTCATCGGATCGTTTCCATGTCATCGATTGTTGTTTTGTTTCAGGATCAAAATGGTGGATCCAGGTTTCGTCCATGGTCACAAATTGTGACAAAAAATTATCCTTGTCTGCCTGGAACTTTTCGAGATTTGCTCTTGACATGTCGACTCGTTTCTTCTTTTGCTCGTCGTTTAACATTTTCGGTACCCAACGCGCGGAGACCTTTCTCATATGCAATTCGTTCACAAGGATTCTTTGAATGCTGCCATATGAGATCCCTGTGACCTCAGCTACATGCTGATAGTCACTCTTCGATCTTCCAATACAACTTCTTCCATTTTTTTCACATTTTCTCCAGTGAGGGACGTCGATGGGCGCCCTTCGCGGTGTTCGTCTTCCGTCGATGTTCTTCCCAGCTTAAACTCCTTAGCCCAGCGTGCAACTGTGGAATATGGAGGAGAACAGTCCCCTAATGTTTCCACCAAGTCGCTGTGTATGTCTTTGGTAGACATTTTTTTCAAGCAGAGGTATTTAATGACAGCTCTGATTTCGTGTTTTCCATTTTGATGTTCACTCCTTGACAGTCCGTATTCAAATGAATGTAGCTCCCGGAATCGTGGCCTATTTATATGATTTTTTTTCCTAAACTAGTGGGTAATTGAGCAAGTGACTGTAATTTTTTTGTATTTTTGTGTGCACTAGAAATAACTGATTATCATTACTTTTGGATCACCCCTCGTATTTCCAAAAAGAGAGACCGATCTAAGGGGCCAATAATCCCCTAAACTGGATGATTTCGATTCGCAGCAGATCTCGCTGCAGTCGGTACACAGGTTATTTATCTACAGTGGTACACTCCGCGAGGCATAAGCTGAGCTTTGCATTTGTGTGAGTGTACATGGATAGTGTAGGTGTGACAACCGGCCTTAGGCGCGGCGCCATACTGTCTCGCCGCGCTCCTGCCTGATTGGTGATCACTCACACTAATGCAAAGCTCAGCCTATACCTCGCGGACAAATTTCAAGCTCCTGCCTGATTGGTGATCACTCACACTAATGCAAAGCTCAGCTTATACCTCGCGGAGTGTACAGATTTTGTTCTTGCTATTGTTATAGTTACCACTTGCAAGCGTTCCGACATCTGTACGTGCTGGCCGTGGAGCCGAGACTGTTCCTCCCGCGAGACCTGAACACGGGCAAGCTTTGCTACGTTCACATACAGGTACGATCCTACAACTTCACTCCCACCTCTCTGCGGACTCCATAGACTGACATTTTAGAAGTAAACACTTCTTTCGGCGCACCTCGCACAGATTTTTCGTGGGCTGTGAATTGAACTCGAGCGTCACGCTCGTGAATAAAAGAAATCTTCGAGTGAACTCGGGACTATGGCCATCTAGAAATACGCGTTATCATGGTTACCATTACACATTTATACATCTAACCATGGCCATCTAGTCTAGATGGCCATTGTTAAAAATACTTATTTAAACGACAATGTGTTTAAAAATTATTCGAGCAAATCGAGAATTTATTAAATTTATACAAAGTGAGCTGTCAAATTCTCTGAGTTATAAGTTCACTTCTATCGGTAGTTCCTATGGCTGCCAATTTTAAGCTATTGCATGGCTTTTATCGCGGGCCTGGGGACCGAATTTTAGTGATCGTGCATCTCTTTCTTATGTTCACAAGAAAGAGGGATGGAAGACCGTAACGCCGTCCTCCCCACTCGGTCATTCGACTTTGAATCTTATTTGTATTAGGTTTACAGACTAAATGCTCTTAGCAGTGTTGCCAACTTACGGATTTCCCGTGATATTTTTTTATAGTAAACAAATGTCACTTATGTTGATAAAAATGCATGCAACGTGCAATAGCTTTACCGCGGCAGTCCCCGAGAGCCACACTTCTTTTTTTTTTTGTTGTGTGGGACGTAGGTTTTTTTGTTTTTCAATGTTAAGCGACAACGCGGTCTACGAGTCATCTTCAGTATCGCCTAAACGTCACTTAACATGGAATAAGAAGAGAAGATTACATACTCATTAAGTTAAGAGATCTAAACTAAGTAATTCCTTAGGTGCTACTAGTATTCCGAGAGTTGAGATAGATTTTACCCCGCTACACCAGCGAGAGCCAAATCTGCGCCTCCGTGTTGGGGTATGATTGGAGAGCCATGTGACAAGTTAGCTTGCCTCAAATACCAAAATTTGCTACCATCTCACAGAATATAATGGGAATGGATTTAAACTGCTGAAATGGATTTGATCTGAAGCTGCTATATTTTGAGGAGTGGCCCTCCTCACAATCTTCAAACTCAAAACTGTCAAACTTTCGAGTGTTTTATTTGGGCTTATCGAAGTGTTCGTCCGTGCAGGTGGTGGACCTGTCGGGGCTGTCCAAGGAGCTGAAGGCGCCCTGCATCCTGCCGCAGCTGAGCTCCCTGCAGGAGGTGAAGGTGGCCGACCCGCGCTACTGGCCGCTCAGCTTCCACCGCGACCGGAACTGGGACCTGCTGCAGTACGTAGCTAATCTTTTATTACCAGAGCGTCCATTATTAGAGCGTCTGTTGATTCAAACAAACAATATTTGATCTACAACTTTTAACTAATACTCAATCTTTCCTAAAAAAAATGTTTGTTTTTGGACAACAAAAACCAATTTTTTTTATTTAGAACTGTTTAGCTCGATGCACATCAGCACTTTATATATTTTATTGTACTTTATTCTAAATGAAACAGAAATAGCATTACGCAATCTAAAAATTGAGATGAGTAGAAACACTAAACCCAAATACAGTTTTCACTGATCACATCACATTTCAGTAATCACATTTATCGAGTGCGCGCTCTAGTTACGAAGAGTTCGACAAAATTAAAATGCATAAGTAAATATATATTAACATATAAAAAATAACACTTATATCAATATATATTTTAAAACATTTATTTCATTCATAATTTAAGAGCAACGCTCTTGTCGGTGGAGTTCCTTCCATGTACTTCTACACTCCGCCTTCTCCTTGACTTCCTGATACGACACTACATTTGTCTTCTCCTTCACTTGGTTCATGTAACTTCTCCTAGGTCTACCTCTCTTCCTCCTCCCTTCTAATTTACCTCCCATTATTGTTCTAATGAAGTTGTCGTGTCGTATCAGATGTCCCAACATCTTCCCTCTGTTTCTGTTTTCTATTATTTCCATTAATGTTCTTTTCTCCTCTACCATCTTCAAAACTTCTTCATCAAAACATATATTAATATGTATTTTAACATATAAAAATAATATTTATTATTTTGTAAGTAAGGGGAAAAATATATGAATTTTTAAATAGTGTAGAACAAAAGTTGACATATTTAATGTGATTGTGAAAGCGTGAGTAGTTTACACACCGCCAATCTACTTGACCCCTAGAATCGCTAGCGGCGAGGTATGCTGTGGTTCTACTTATTTTGGCTTACAACGAAAGTACAAGACATCAGTCTGTTTGAAGGGCAATGTTTCCAGAGAAATTACAGGGCTTAGAGATATAAGATCTTAGATCTCTGGATGACGAGCGCAGTGCAGTGCTAGGTAATGATTCGGACTCTTCATGTTCCAATAGGTGCGCGTCACTGTGCTGTTATGTATCAGGCATGTTGCTTACCATCAGGCACATGTCCTGATCGTCTTGTCACTCTTTATAAAAAAAAAAGTCCAAGGTGATTATAATCGTTATTATTCGCTATCAAATTTTAATGGGTAATTAGAAAATATCTAAAAACATTTTTAAATACAGTACTTACGCATGAAATGTAATTATTTGGTTTTATTTGTGTTTCTATTCCTAGCCACAGGAAGGCATGTTTGTTTATATGTAAAGATCAAAATCAGTGATAGGTAAAAACGACCGGCGTTCACCGCTTCCTCCAACCGACTAGAACGGAAAAAGTGAGCTCACTCGTTTTATCGATACCATAATTCCGTGCGCCTGAAATTTGAGAGGTCTCATCTTGGCACGACCTGATATTGCCTTCCCCTTTCCACTACAGGACAAGTCGTAAGTCGGCTCACTACCACCCACACTGTGGATATTCCCAAAATCCGTACTAAAAGGTTTGAATCCACTTTTCTCGTACGTACAGCTTTGGAGTGGAATAAGTTGCCGGCCTCCTTGTTCCCTGAGAGATACAATCTAGAACTTTTTCAAGGTCAGAGTGAATAGGTACCTTCTAGGTCAACGTGCGTCATCTTCGACCACGCCGTCGCTTACCATCAGGCGAGTTGGTGGTCAAACGCGGACCCATACGTGATAAAAAATAAACCCTTTGATTTATTTCGCTAACTAACTCTAGGGCTAACTCAATTTTTTTGTTCGTTTTCTAGAAAGTTCCTGTCGAATACGTGGTGCGTGGACGTGAAGCAGCGCGCCGGCTGCCTGTCGTACGCCGACGACCCGCAGGGGTTCCTCTCCATGCTGGCGCAGACCCTGACGCTGGAGAAGACGGTGTGGGGGCAGCCGCGGGACATACGGCTCTTCACCAACGACGACGGCATCCGGAGCTTCGTCAACCTGTACACGGTCACGGTGAGAGAACTGACGTGGGCGCACATGTTTATAGTTTTTAAATTTATTAATTAATTAAAAACATTCGTGACTTGAATTTATTTTGTAAACGTACGAGTGTTACAAGATGTAATCAAGATCAAGATAGACGTCGAGGTGATCCAATAATCATTTAGATCGTGATTAAGTCCTGAGCATAGAGAAAATATCCCAGAGAGTTGTGACGTTTTACTTCTAAATTCTGCCAGAGTAAGACGATTTTGTGCAATATCCAAACAAAGGCAAACGAAGACTGTGTCCAGAACTTTGACCTGTGCCCATTCGATCTGTTGTTTCTGTTTAAAAAAGGTTTTTTGTAATGGTAGTCGATAAAAATGTCTTCTTGTTCTATAAAATGCTGTGGGAACAACAGCAAAATTTCCAGTTATCAGAAAAATTATAACACCTTTTACTTATACGTAAAATTGATGTAATTGTTTGGTTTCCATTTCATGTAATTCTCAAAATCATAGAGGTCTAGTTACGCTGGCCGGACTGTTGACCCGGCTGCTAGCTGCGTCTCATTCGCACTCGCTGTCTTGACTTTCTCCTTTCCTTGTCTTTACTGTATTCTAGGGTCGGTTGGTTGGTCAAAGCTCAAGTCACGCGCGGTAGAACCAATCAAGCGAGTCAGATGGCTCCGATCTCAGGCAGACTTGAAATCGAACTAATATAGTTAAATAATTACTCTCGTATATTTTCTCTATGGTCCTGTGTTATGTTTAAGAACGAATATTGTGGTGGTCAGGAGGAGGAGTCCGGGTGGTCGGCGTGCAGCTCGTGCTTGGTGACGCGGCGGCGGCGGCGGGGCGCGGGCGGGGCGCGGGGCGCGTGCGCGTGCCGGCGGGGCGCGGGCCCGGGCGCGGCGCACGCGCGCGCGCTCGCGGGCGCCGCGGCGGCGTGCGCGCGCGCCCGCCTGCCGCGCGCGCTGCGGGCCTGGACCGCCTACCTGCAGGTTGGAGACTAGCGCACCCATCATTGCAGGCTCAACACTGATCATTTATTTACCGGTTATGCGGCGCGGGCCCACCGGCAGACCGCCGCCTCTTCCAGTGGATTTTAAATCGAAGTTCTAATTACTTTTAAGTATGGACGTGAAGTCTCACAGGTTTATAAAACGTAGGTAGGAACGACATAGTTTCACGACTACCCTATATATACATCACCCAGGTAAGATTCCCTTTCCGCCTAAACCGCTTTCCTGTAGGTAAAATAACAGGTTCTTCCATTCTCCCCTTAGGGCAACACCCTGCCTGCCCGATGCCATACATCATTGGCGGGGCGGGGGTAGTTGGAGCCTTCATTTGGGCTCTTAGGCTTTTGACGCGGTGGCCGCGTCTCGGCTTTTTGGCACTCTCTTAATGAACTTGGTATTCGTCGTATTGGCCATCATGAGGCCGTATGAGGGCACGCTACACACTATCACACCCCGGACACTCCACTAAAACTCCATCATACAAACGCCGCTGTGGAGTTACCTACTCTTCACACAACTACGCAGATGTCGTTCGTACACACGCGTGAATGTGTGCGTTAGAGCTAGGGCTACTGAATTGTTTTATTGAATAGTTGTGCCCCTTGAGTTCACCTGGTGACGTAAAGTAGTCTATAAACTTGCTATACTATTCTAATTAAAAGGGTGTATGTATTGCCGCGTAAAATCAAACGAAACCGATGATAGACAGGTACCTAGATATCTATTTCTGATAGTAGGTACACATTCGCGTATTATTTTAAACTTACCCAAGAAGGAAACTTTATTCTGTCACTATAATTATTCCTCCACGCATTATCAATCTGTGCCCAAAACTGTGTAAGTTACGAACTTTTTTTTTTGTTTTTTTTTTGTGCTACATAATCATGCAATCAGTCATGCGACTATAAGCAGATGAGGTGACTGGAACTTAGAGTTAAAAATTGACTACGATATTATAAAGCGACGTTACCCATTTAAAAGTTTCTAATCTTTCGTTATTTTATCCTTAGGAAATTAAATAAAGCTTTTATTCTTGTGCCGTTTATTTGTCGGGCAGCCGTAAACAGTACAGCAACCCACCATGATGATATTTCGTTAGGAATTAGATGTTCGATACCAGCCCTTCGTTGAGTGCTCCTAGCGTACTCGAAATGGCCTGAGGGGTGAGGAAGCTTGAAATTGACGGGGGGATGGGGAGTGTCCGTTCTATCTATATTATCTATTCTATGACACTATGGAAGCCAGGAAGCTGATATAATACTTATATACCTCAAAAATCCCTTTTCTGACGTTTGATGTACTATATATCTTTGTCGATTTCTAATAATATGATAGAACAAAAAAAGCGTGTTCTTAATTTTTTCCATAATCTACCTGATGGACTTATAATGAAAGTAGTACATGTTTGACTCAGTCTGCATCCATAAATTAATTAATTAGCTGGATTCTAACATCTAATCACTCCATCCTCAGATACTAAGAACAATGAAGACGGAACCGACATCGTTCCACATGTGGCAGATCAAACTACTTCTATCCCAGATAGAGAGCCACAACAGGAGGGTCTTAGACGAGATGTCCGTGGACGAAGAAGATGAATCAGAGCCTATCATATCGAACGAATACACCTTGTCCATCAAGCAGAAAGTGTGCTACATTTTTGATAGCTGGGAGTTAAAGCTAAGCCCATTTTTGAGGAAGTACTTAGGTCTGCCGAGTAGCAGGAAGCTGGGCAGTTGTGACGACAGCGTGAAGAAGTTTCTGAGCGCGTACATCGTGTACCACGACCTGCAGAGGAACGCCCTGAGGGAGTGCGTTCAAGAGGACGAACTGTCCGTGTTACTGAATAAAGAGGCGCTGACTAGTGAAGCTTTGAGTAAGGTAATCTTATCTTCTATGTATATATTTATAGTGTATATAATTATAAACTTTATAACGTCATTCGTTATAACGATAAACTCGCTATAGCGTAAAAATGAGTTCAATGTGTATTAAAAACCGGCCAAGTTCGAGTCGAACTCCATCGCATCGAGGGCTCCGTACAAACCTTTATGTAAAAGTGGTATTTTTAACCCCCACCCAATAAAAGGGGTGCTCTATAAGTTTGGCGTCGATGTCTGTCTATGTGTCTCTGTGTGCGTTTGTCTGTGGCACCGTAGAGCTCAAACGGATGGGCCGATTTCGATGCGGTTTTTTTTAATTTGAAGGTTAATGCGGATGTTCATAGTTATGTTTGGTTAATGTCGATTCAAGATGGCCGCCTCCACAAAATGGTGGACAAAATATTTATTCACTTAACTTATTTTAACATGCCTTTAAAAGGATGCAGGCTGATTATCAATAACCTTTGTAGATGTGGTGATGTTTGTTTGTGTGTGCAGGTGGAGAGCCTGGTTAGATGATCGCGGTCGCTGGCGCGCGGGTACGTGACGCGGTCGCGCTGCGCCGCGCGGGACTGCGTGCACGACTGGTGCTAGGCGGCGCCGGCCGGAGGGGGGGGAGGGGACGCTCACTCACTCATACATATACACTCTCGCACTCATTCACTAATACACAATCTCACTCATTCACTAATACACAATCTCACTCATTCACTAATACACAATCTCACTCATTCACTAATACACAATCTCACTCATTCACTAATACACAATCTCACTCATTCACTAATACACACGCTCACTGAGGCACGTACGTCTAACTTATATTCTATACTAGATGCCCGCCCCGGCGTCGCCCGCGGTACATTTATACACTCATTAGGATCCCAAACATATACAACGGTGAAAGAATGACTGAAATCGGTTCAGCAATTCCTGAGAATATCGCTTTCAAACAAAACACCTCTTCAGCTACCAGCTACGTCACCTGTCGGAAATTGGTTGTACCAACTCAGAGATCTATATTCAAGAGGTATGTAATCTGTGATATCCAATGACGCAATCTCAGACACATGCTGTCATGTGTCATGTCAAAGCACGAAACGTACGAAAACTCTCAAATCTTTCAAGGAATATTTTTTCCCGATTTTGTTACATTCTTGATTCATGCTCCGCTTCTGTTAACAGTAGCGTTATTTTCTATAGCCTATATATAGCCTTCCTCGATAAATCGATTATCCAATAGAAAAAGAATCTTTCAATTCGGACCAGCACTTCCCGTTCAAACAAACAAACTCTTCAGCTTTATAATATTAGTATTTACTCGTATTTTCTTTTGTTTTGTTTCTGTAGACATAATAGACATGACGACTCATTTTTGATTTAATGTGCCATTAAAAGGTTACTCAATAACTGAAACATTGGTGAAAGAGTTACTTTGTTATCTTAAAAACTTCCTGTGAAATCACAATTTTGGACTGTCCCAAAAACGCTTCATACAAAAACAATACAGAAGCGTGACGTCACTGTCGTATTTTCTATGCGTCGCGCGTAAAGTTTGTATGGTAGCTATATTAAATATTGCGTTTAGGAAACTGGTTTATAACAAAAGTCACTTGAAATTGAATGGGTTATGCAATGCTAAATACATTTTCTAATAATTTCGTACTTTTAAAAATGGACTTGCCCATCCAGCTTTCAATGATCATAAAGTACCTAGTTAAACTAATAAATATCAAAATTAAAATTGGTACATATTTTAATATATCTAAATACTGTCATTGTATCAAATAATTTCATATAATTGCAGGACCTGTCGTCACGCTTATTCGCAAACAGACATTTCAATCATTTACCAACACATTTCTATTTCAATTCGCACACGAAGCGCCCAATCACTCCGCAACCCCGATGTCGTTTACACTTCACTAATGTCATTCCATGTACACATCGCCTACAAATACACACACACGTACACCCTGACTATTACATCGCCTTAAATTTTACACAAAATCAATACATTGAGAAAGAGTGAGTGAGTGTCCATTCAGTATGCATCAGGCTTGTAGAAAAGTTGGTTTTCCGAATGGTTTCTGTGATGGATTGCAATGACAGTGAACAATTAGGGTGCAGTGCAAAACTTGTTATAATATATTTATAACTCTGTGTTGAAAAGAAAATATTATATTATATATACAGGAAATACAACCGCCGTATTTCAGCTAGAAAGGTTCTCGAGTGGCGACCACGAACCGGAAAATGCAGTGTTGGAGGGCCTCCCGTTAGATGGACAGATGACCTCACAAAGGTCGCTGGAAACCGCTGGTTGCAGGTTGCGCAGGACCGTTCGTTGTGGAAATCTAGGGGGGGGAGGCCTATGTTCAGCAGTGGACGTCTTGCGGCTGATGATGATGATGATTTCAGCTATACAAATAAATAAAGTTGAAATGTATGTTTGCAATATTAAAATAACCGCTTTTTACTATACGCATGTGTTAGTTATAGACACGTATAGTTATAGACTGGTACAAATACAATAACAAAATTTTTCGCTATGTTTGTCTGTCTGTTTGTTCCGTATAATATCCGTAACGGCTGCACCGATTATGACGGGGATTTCACTACTAGATAGCTTATGTTTTGATGCGTAACTTTTGCTAAAACTCTCTACACACGATCCCTGAATTCAGAGGAAATGACGTAAAAGTAGTGGGGAGGAGCCTACATCGCACCATATGATTGGTGATTTATGGTGTGATGTAGGGTCCACCCTACTAGTTTTACGTAATTTCCTCTGATTTTAGGGCTCGTGTGTAGAGGGTTTAATATTACTTGAGTAAAATAAACAGGGTTCCGCGAAAAAACAAAACCCTTAAAACGCGTTAGTCGCATATGATATGTGCGACTCGAATCTCCTGGGGGGTCTACCGCCTAACGCTACTGCTTTCGGCTATGCTTTGATTTGTGACGTCATCTGCCAATTTGGTACCGCCGATGAAAGCCGAAAACAACATCTGCTTTCCGTAAAGCCGAAAGCAGATGAATGAACGAAACTCATACATTTGCATTGAAATAGCGATCGCCTAATTTTTATCTGCTTTCAAGCAAAGCATTTTCTGCTTTCAAGTAATGTCATGAAGACATGGCCAAATTCGATGCTGCTTTGCGATTGCTGTAGTGTAATTTTCTAGTATTTTCGTAATTAAACTGGCTTGTCAAGATAGATAATTGTGTGGTGAATATATACAATTGCGGGAACACTGATAACTTCCCAAGATTCGTCATAGAAACGGTGATTTTACTAAAAATAAGTAAATCACAGAATTTTACACTTTGGGAGGGCATAATACCCTCTTGCATCTTTCCCGAAAAACGGGACATCAAACTTGAGATAAAGGTAAGCAGGAACTTATAATGATACCTACCTTTTTTGTTTTGATAATAATACCTAGCTTTATTTATTATCATTTGCGATTTAGTACTTACGTTCACAAATTGTCTCTCAAAACTGGCTAAGTTACTACTATGAGTTATTATTTTAAACATTCTGAACTGCTTGAGATCAATATTATTGTGAGAGATTTGTTATCAGTCTCAGTACAGTACATTAATCATATTTTGATGGTAGGTATTGAATATAAAACTCCAATTATAAAAGACATGTACTTATACAAAATTAAACATGCTGAATGTGCTTCAAAATAATAATTAACAAGTACTTATTAGATTCCATATTATAAACCTACATAGGTAATTTATGAACCAGCCACCTAATATTACCTCTTATGAATAAGAATATATTTATTGCTCGCACTGAGTAAAAATAGGTCTTAAAATATAAAAATGTACAACAGTGTACCCTTGACGGGCATGCAACATTAACAAGAATATCATAAATGTGAAAGATTGTTTTGTGTTTGTTGCTTAATCTCTTTGGGGTGTCTGAACAGATCATATGAAAATATAGAAATGTAGGTACATGCTGCTAGTCATGTAATGAAATGTTAATATTTCACATCAATATAATTAAACTTTGTTTTTGTTTTAGGAGTTACAAGAAATATTGACTGCTGACTGCTCCCATAGCTTACAAGAAAACAATAAGTTGTCTCAGAAGAGTATCCAACCCCATAGAACTGTTAAAAAATTATTGAGAATAAATACACGCACATTTCTTTTGTGTTATGATTCCTTATTGCTTAATCTGGATGGGGAAATAGAAATCCTTTGCCTAAGTTATCCTACGACCAAAGAGCACACATGATCTTCAGTTTGAATAGCTAGTCTGGCTGGCCTAACTGATAGTAAGTGTGCCAAGCCACTGCTGTAGACCAAGCGAACCCAAGGGTTGTGGGCTCGATCCCCACCCAGTGCAAATATTTGTGTGACAAATACAAATGTTTGTACTATGGCTGGGTGTTTTCTATGTGAGAAAATAAGCATGTATTATTATATCAACTATCTGGCTGCCACAGTACAGGCTTTGCTTAGTTTGGGGCTAGGTGTTGTGTGTGAAATGTCCACCACCACCAATAATAGATTGATGTATAAATTGGACACTTATGTATTGTAAGGACATAAAGTACTGACTTTAGAAAACCTTGTTATTATTACATCTCAAGGTGTAGTCAGTTATGTATTATTAGGACTGTTTGGAGACCCCTGGGGCACACCACTTTTGAGTGAAGTACAGTACTAGGCAGTGATTTATTAACTCTTCCTGTTCAATAGTTGTATGGTTGCTACCATCATGCATTATCTCATCTCGATCATCTGCTGCATGAATCTACACATAAAAATCAATATGTGTAGATTCATGGATCATTAATAAATCATTACATTGGTGTGCTACACTAAAATTCTCATTTAGGATCCAAAAAAATTAATTAAAACACAATATTTATTGTTATTATTGTTGATGCAACAGATACATTTAATTTTCAATACTTTTTACATCACGCTCTTGTAAATAACTATAGGTTCTTCGACAATCACTCTTCAAACTTCGTTTTAATCAATCAGCGACATCACTTCAGGAAGGTGTTTTGTGAGTTGAAATGGTCTCAGAGAAGCTTGATATATCAGCCACTGCAACCATGATGCATAACAATAGATATATCTGAAACAAAGCACTTTTATTTTAACATGTAACTTATTGATGCCATTTATTATATTTGTATATATATATTGGTAGGACTTTGCCAAGTCTCCCTGAGGAAATCAACACCTTTGCCTGTTTTTCTACAGCCATGCAGTAATTTGCAAACAGAATCAGAATCCTTTATTACTTATAAGTTCACTGTGTATCACTTTGAAAGATAAAGTGTCCATAGAAATCACAGGGCCTAGAGATAATCATCTAATCAGAAGAAGTTTGATCCCCACCCAGTGTAAATGTTTGTGTGATGAACAAAAATATTTGTACTGTGTCTGGGTGTTTTCTATGTATAATAAGTATGTATTTAAAAAAATATATAAGTATTATATCAGCTATCTGGCTTCCATAGTACAAGCTTTGCTTAGTTTGGGGTCAGATGGTGTTGTATGTGAAATGTCCACCAACATTTAATTTCTCTAGGTGCGCAGCGTAGCTAATGATTTCGACTCTAATAGGACTATATAGGTTTCCAATAGGTTTGTGACACTGTGCTGTTATAGGCATGTGTGTTGCTTACCAAGTGGTCCTGCTGCTCTTCCCACCACTTCTATAAAACACACCAGTCCGCCTGAGCCACCGTCTCGATAAACATTATATCTATACTAAAATTATAAAACATGGGCAGCCCAATTTATGCGCGTCTACTGCAGGGACTCTGCGCCTTCACATGACATGACAGACATTGTTTTACATAAATTAAATTGTAAATGTTTACCTCAGATAGAGGTTATTTAAAATGTAAACAATAACAATACCAATTATCAATGCTGCCAGCCAATATATCTAAAAAATGCTAGGGTTGCGTGGATATTTTTAAGATTACATTTAACTTAATAGGTAACTTGTAACACTTTTTTGTGATGAAAACTTCATTTAAAACAAAAGGTTTCATTAAATTTGAGAAATAACGATGATTTCCTATCAATTACGGATATTTGAGGTTTACATAAAGTGTTACAATGTAACCTAGGCAGAAATTTAAATATAATGTGGGAACACTTGGGTTATTTGTCAAATATCGCGTTCCGTTTTTTTTGTTTTTTCCTATCTTCGGTTAATCGTAACGCTGATAATTATCTTCTGATAATTAACTAAATAAATGAATAATAAATGTAAATAAAACAGATTTATAGCAATTTAAGTAATTTGAAATACCTTTTGACGTTGTAACTGTTGATGAAACTTATAAAATATTTTCGCATTGACTAGTCTCACGAAACCGATTACGTGGTGTTGAAACGTAATTAGGTGAACGCATTTCTTCACTTATTTTTAATCTGTCAACGCACGAGCAATTTTTGAAAGAAGAGATAGTTAGGCGATCGCTCTGAAATGAAAGCATGACAGGACAAATGCTATGAAGACAGCTCATGCTTTCCGTCTGCTTTAGAGTTAGGCGGTAGACCCCCCGATCTCCCGACCTGAGCCGAAAAGTCGCCTAGTTTCATTCTAATGCGATATAAAATCTTATGAAAATTGCTAATTGTTTTATGAGTTCTTTTGAAGTCAAAAATGTGGAAAATTTCTATACTGGATTGATTTAGCTAATGTTTTAAATTAACAGATTGTAAACAAGTTATACGTTAGAGTAAAAATCTTTGTAAAAAAAGTTGAATGTACGGCGGTTTATTATTACTATCTAATGTTTTTATTTACCTCGACTGTGGTCAAACATGACCTCACGTGGCCACGAGATCGAAACGTCGAGGTAATTTTAAAAAAAATAACGAATTAGTCATATACATATATGTATACTGTGTATGTTTGTGTATGTATACTGGGTTACAAACAAAACTTATAACTTAGCCGAAAGGTACGCTCATCATGTTGAACAACTGATATTGTTGTTATTTATACATAACTTATACACCATGTTTAAATAAATAATTATAATATAAATATGTACTTGCATATTTACACACTAATCGTATTATGTATTTACATCAACCCGACAGCACCAAAACGTGTGTAGTTGTACAAGTTCGTCACAACCTCTGGTTTTAACTGTGAAGGATAACACCGTGAGGAAACCGTTATGTTAAAATAAGATATCTTAAAAGGGCGTATGATGATGATGTCCTTGACTCTTTCCTTGTGATAGCATAAGCCAGTATAGCGTTCTTACTTCTGGGATTCGAGACTTTGCCGACTTTGATCATTTCGACTTTGACTTTGATCATGGCCATAGTCAATTATCCTGGCCAAGTGCGGGTTGGTGAATAACACTTGTCATATATATGTATTTTTGTTCGAGTTTTGGTTTCCTCGCGATATTTTCCTTCACGGTAAAAGCTAGAGATAAAGACAAACTTTTGCATCTACATTTGAAAAAACCCTCAAATGTACCGGCGGGCTTAGAACCCACGACTTTTAGCTGATATGGGTTAAATGGTGTAAATTTCTATAAATATATAATTGTCTATGTGGATTCCATAAAACTAGTAAGTTTTTATTAATAATAGTACATTATACGGTATGTTAGCGAAAACTCAACTCAAGTCTGTATCTTGCATCTGTCCTGATAACCTTACCATCTTATCTGTTTGATAAGTTAATCGTTGTACATAGGTAATTGTAAATATTTTTAATTATACGTGTGACATTGTTGAATTGTTGTCTTTTTCCTGTTTTTACACCTATTTTTTTTAAATACACAGCTCCACACTGCGCTCGTCACCAAGAGATATAAGGTGATTTATCTATTCGTCCTGTATATTCTCCGCAAAATATAGCCGTTCAAATCGGAACTAAATGATGGTTGCGCATTACTGCTTGAAGGTAGGATAACAGGCAAAGGTGTGGTACTTACTACTCAAGCAGCCTCTCTCTCAGATTCTTCAGTTTTATAATATTAGTATTAATAATGAAACACAATTCAAGTACAATAATTATTGCAACAGGCAATTTAACAAATTCAGAGGTTAGAAAGGTACTTAAAATAAGTATATTTGAATAAAATCACAGGCAGTCTGATTTATTTACCGTAACAATTCAATGATTTATAGTAACAATTCCAATCTCTAGAAGCTAGAGTATTTCAGAATGTTGCTGAGATGTTCAGATGAATTAAAGACATTGGCGGCCGAGTTGTTCCACGCAAAACTTGAGTACTTTGTGAACGTTATTATTTTCTATTCTATAACGTTATAATAACGTATAACGTCGTTATTTGAGCTGTTTGAGACGTGGCAGGTACTCCGTATCTTTGTTCGGTTCTTCTGACAGTCTTAGGTGATAATTTTTCGTACATACTTATCTAAGTACAGACGATTCGTACGTGAAAGCGTTTTGAAGTATGGACGCTCATTTTAAATTGCAGTTTCGTTTTCAAATTCCCAATAGTTGTAATATTTTGCGAGTGTTGTGATGGTGAGTTTAGAGTTTAGACGGAGTTTTGGGCGATAAACTCATTGTAGGCGGAGACTCTGACGTATATGTTGGGAGCTCCGTAGCCGCAAGGGAAGCCCCACGACGTGATACCGAACTGCCGGCCGTCGGACGTGCGGACTAGTGCGCTGCCGGAGTCCCCCTGGAACAATGAATAAATATTGGACATTCCTCACACAGCAATAAAGTACGGCTGGTCTACTCGGGAGAACGGCAACTGCCAATTCGGAGCCCCTGGTTCGAATCCCTTACCCTCTGCACCCCGCCCTGCCGTCTTTTCGAAGTCAGGTAATATGCGTAGCCCGCTAACTTATAACGGTTTACGAAAACATTATGAAGAAATCGACATGTTCATAGAATCTTTCGAGGTCATCCACCAACCCACGCTGGGCCAGCGTGGTGAATTAAGACTTAGACCTAGCGAGAGAAGGCCATGAGTCCGTATAGTGGCAACATTTAGTAGGCTGCCTATGATTTATGCACACATCACTAACTAGACCCAAATGAAGAGGTTTGACTCTTATGATAAGAACGTCTAGGCTGTAAAATGCGTTGCCTGAGTGCATTTTTCCCAATGATACTGTCTAGGTGTCTTCAAATCAAGAGTGAGTCTGTTTCTTTTCGATAAATCCACTCCATCTTATAAACGTTGTCGGTTAACATCAGGCGAGATGGAGGTCAAGTGTAAAAATATAATAGTTAAAAACTAAGCAAAATTTGCTTAGTTTTTGGGTTTAGTTATCATTGGGAAAATGCATTTTTGATATGACGTAGGGCCAGTCTCCTACAACTAATACTCACATTGCAATTTCCGGAACCGGCTGGGAAGGTGCACACCTCGATGTGCGACTCCACCGGCGGCGCGCGCGTGTTGAATTCGCTGGCAGCCTCTGCCACCGCGGTCACGCAGTCCTGTCCGTCCATCGTCTGCAGGTTGATCTCGAGCAGGGTAGCCGGTAGAGCGTCGATAGGCTGGACACAAGATACATTAATTAGGACAAACTTTCGCGCACGATCTGAATCATTATTGAAATGCCTCAAGCTTCAACATTAGGGTACCGTCACAACGAATGTAGCCACAAGAGGACCCAGTCTTCACGTGACAACAGCAGCTGTAACGCTGCCCAAAATTCCGAGAAGATTCGGCGTTCTCGTGACAAAGGCGTTGTTGTGGCGGCGGCGAAGTTTTCCATGAGATAAAACAATCTTTACAGTGACATACTTGAATAATGAAACAGCTTTTATATTTCAAATGTTAGGGCACTAGTGGCTTCCGTCCAAAGTTGGAAGCTGCCGAAAAACTGCCATGGGTCTCCAAAATGCAGATAACTAGGTACTCACACTAACCCATTAAAGGTTACTAAGGATTCTGTGCCGTCCCTGCTTTCCATCCAAAGTTCAGTAGGCAGTATTAGAAGCTGCAGAAAAACTCATGGGTCTCCAAGAGGCAGATAAATGCAGATACTCACAACGATCCTGCCCCAGCCGGCGACCCTAGCGGGCACGCCGCCGGGTATGTAGTCGTAGGTGAGTTGGATGGGGCTGACGAGCGCGTTGAGCACCACGTTGGAGGAGGTGATGAGCACGCCGATGTCGTTCTTGATGGTCGCCGCCACGTAGTGGGGGTGCGTCACGTTGCGGGTCACGGAGTAGGTCTGCCCGCCGGTGTTCCAGCGGTTGGTGCCGACGGTGACACGCAGGTTTTTAAGGGAAACGAGATTTTTTTGAAGTGAAAACTTCTTTTGACGCACCTCAGACTTATATTGTTTTTAAGCTTTCGCGATTTGAACACATAATGTACAGGACTTAATCACGATTTAATTCATTGTTTAAATACCTCGACGTTTCGGCAGCGTTACACCTTTGAGCACCTCAGACTGATTTTTCGTAGGCTGTGAATTAAATTCTAGAGTCACGCTCGGGAATGATAGAAATCTTTGGGTAAATTCGAGACCATGGCCACGCCCTCCGGTTTCACCCGTGTAGTTTCCAAAGTAAGCTATCAAATTCTGAGATACCTACAAGCTTTCACTCATTGGCATTTCCTACGACTGCTAATTTTTTTTATAAGTAGTAGGTAGGTTTAGATACATATTTAATTCGGAGGATGGAGGCGGCACAAGTGCGGTCATTGTGGGATTCTTTGGTGGAGGCCTATGTTCAACAGTGGAGGTCTGCAGGCTGCAGTTGATGATGACGATGATTTTACTTCAGTCACGGGTACCTAATTCAGGATATGGCCAGTCCAGTCCGACTCCGTTTTGGCACTGGATACAAACGGGCAACGGGTCAGGGCGTGCACTCTCTTTGAAACAGCCCATTGGACGTGACCGAAACTTGAGTTTTTTTATAGTACCCAGACTAGATAGATAGATTAAGTCTTTCATGCACTTCACAAGTAAACAAAGTTACGAAAATATACAAAAACTAAAAAATAAATAAAGTAACAATTGGCGACCTTATTGCTATACTAGTGACCCGCCTTGGTTTCGCACGGGCGCAATGTTAATCTAAATATAAGTACTAATAAAAATGGTTATTGTGGGACATACATATACTATTGTAGACTTTTTTTTGTAATTGACTGGCCTTGTGGCTTAGTGGGTATTAGCTCTGCCTGCGAAGCCGAGGGTCGTGGGTTCGATTCCGACCCAGTGCAAATATGTGTGTGATGAATTCAAATATTTGTACTGTTTCTAGGTAGTTTTGCATAATTTGGGGTCAGATCGTGTTGCGTGTGAATTGTCTACCAATATTTATTTATTTACTTAATACGCCAGGGAATTCTGGATCGGTTTGACATTTTTAACCTTCAAATAGGACGGCTTTAGTAGGAGGTTCTCAATTAGCCTGGTATTTTTTATTTTATTTTTATTGGGCAGACCTTTATTATCAAAACTAAAATACAATGAGAACTACACTATACGACTTTATTGTAATGTAAAGTAGGAGTATCGAAAGAAGCTAATCTTACGATTTTATTATCAGTCACCCAAAGATATTATATCTCTAAGCCGTGTAATTTCTCTGGAAACATTGCCCTTCAAACCGGAACACAGTAATGTTTACACATTACTGCTTGGCGGTGGAATAACTGGCAAAGGTGTGGTACTTCCCCAGATGGAGTGTGCAAAGAGTCCTACCACTACAAATAATACTTATACACTGTGTACGAACTTACTTGCTAAGCGATCTCTGTCTGAAGACAGAAGTGATGCAGTGAGCGGCGGTGAGCACGGACCTCTGGTTGAGCAAGGAGCCTCCGCAGAATGAGATCTTGATGAGGAGGCCGTCAATGAGAATCACCATATGCGGGTGGCTGCCGGCGGGGGCTTCGCTGCCGCCGACGATGCGCGCGCCGGGGTCCGCGTGTTGGAAGAACATCGACATCTCTTCATTCTGCTCGGGCATGGGCACGGCTGCGAAGTGTACAGTTCTTCAGTATTTTGTCAATGTTTTCCAGTAAGGTTTCAGTTTGAAAGAAGCGATTTAACACCACTCGTAATTAGAATTTCTAAACGGGCCTAATTCTAAAGAGAATTTAAAAAAATGGCTCCTAGCAAGGGCACTTTACGGTTTAAAGGAGATTCATGATATAAAAGCGTTGGCGGTTTACGATTTAGGGAAATGCGTTTTGCCATTTAAAGACGCTTTGGGATTTGAATGCTTTAGCGATGTAAATGCTAATAATGTTATGCTTTTGAGGACGAAGGTTAAGATATTTGTAGGGTGAAGGACCCAGTAATGGACACTTTTAGGACAGTGTTCATAATAAATAGCAATAAAAAAAAAAGTACAAAACTCAGATCAAAAATAATTACTGAAAATAACAATCAGTATTCTCAAGAATCAGCACAGCGATATACAATTGAAGTATCTGTAACGAATTATTAGAACTTTCATATAATATAGAAAAAACTAAAATCACCAGTTATGGACACCTAGGATCCAGTTGTCCATACCCAGTGATGGACGTTACCCAGTTATGGACACCCAGTCATCGACAGTGAACAACATAACCATAATTATGGCAGATATGAATACTATTTAGGAGACAAACAAATTGAATACAGTTGAATTGAAATTATTTTTTTAATTGAAGTCAAAACAGGTACTTTACCATTATCTCTCTCAAATTAAGCATCAAAAACAAATACAAAACTTTCACTCAAACCCGTCGTACTCGTAGAAATAACTATTATCGATAATAATAATAATAATCATCATCATCATCAGCCGCAAGACGTCCACTGTTGAACATAGGCCTCCCCACTAAATTTCCACAACGTACGGTCCAGGGCATCCTGCAACCAGCGGTTTTCAGCGACGTTTGCGAGGTCATCTGTCCATCTAGTGGGAGGTCGTCCAACACTGCGCCTTCCGGTTCGTGGTCGCCACTCGAGAACCTTTCTTGCCCATCGGTTGTCAGTTCTGCCAGCGATGTATGTGGCCTGCCCATTGCCATTTCAGCTTGCTTACTCTTTGAGCTATGTCGGCCACTTTCGTTATTTTGCGAATATCCTAATTACGAATTCTGTCGCGCAAAGTGACTCCGAGCATAGCTCTCTCAGAGCTCGCTGTGCCACTTTAAGCTTCGTTATGAGGCCCACAGTTCAGGACCACGTCTCAGTTCCATAAGCCATCACTGGCAACACGCACTGATTAAAGACTTTCGTCTTTAGGCATTGGGGTATTTTGGACTCAAAGATGTGCCAAAGTTTCCCAAACGCTGCCCATCCGAGTTGGATCCTTCGCTGGACCTCTTAGTCGAAGTTGGATCTACCTAATTGGATCTTTTGACCCAGGTAGACGTATTCGTCACCAACTTCGAGTGTGGCATTCCCAACAATAGCCGGCACAGGTGAGGCATAAATATTTGACATGACCTTCGTCTTGTCCATATTCATTCTCAGACCTACCTGTTGGTATACTCTACTGAGGTCCCTGAGCATAGCACCGAGATCCTACAGCGACTCCGCCACAATGACTATGTCGTCGGCAAACAAGCAAGGTGAGTGATGCATTCGCTGTTGATATTGATGCCAGTCCAGTAGCTTGAAAATTCTTCCAGCGCGGCAGTGAACAGTTTCGGAGATATAACTTCTGCCTCTTTCACGTCTTTCTGTAGCTGGATAATTATGTTTTGTGCACTGGTTCTGTAATCGGACAGACATTGTGGCTTTGTTATAAATACACTTCAACATTTCGATATAGCGAAAGTCGATGCGGCATCGCAGGAGCGACTGAAGCACTGCCAAGGTCTCGATGGAACCGAAGGCTTTCTCATAGTCCACATATTCTATACATAGTGGCCGATTATACTCCTTGGTTTTCTGTATAATCTGCCGTAGCGTATGGATGTGGTCTATGGTACTATATCCCTTTCGTAAACCGGCTTGTTCGGGTGGTTGGAAGTCCTGCGTGAGAGACGATTCGTGATAACCATCGAAAACAACTTATAAACGTGGCTCAGAAGTGAGATAGGTCTGTAGTTCTTCAAGGTGTTGTTACCTTTTTGAAAAGAGCACCACTACACTTCTGCTCCACATTTCTGGCTTATTACCGTCAAGCATGACTAAGTCGAACAGCTTCTGGAGTACTTTAAGTACCGGTTTTCCACCCGCTCTCAGCTCAATCGTAATTCTGTCGTCACCATGTGCCTTGTTGTTTTTAATTTGTTTGAGGGCCATCTTAATCTCATACTAGCTGACTTCTGCGATATCTTCGGTAAAGTATCGGGTAAGCTTGGCTCTGGGGTCTTTGCCATGCTAACGACAGGTTGTGCTTGCGTAGAGGTGTAAAACTGTTCATAGAACCTCTCAATCTCCTCCAAAATCTCGGGCTTCGACGAGACGACGTTACCACTATCGGTCTTCTATCGGTTAAAAAAAGTTTCTTTTGAATGAAGATGGTAGGTACAATGATTCCCAAAGCAGCATCTATAGACTTTTTGAGGTGTAATTGTATCGGTACGGTTGTTGCTTGTTCCCGGTATAGCAAAGTTTCCATCTGAAAACACTTGAAAAAATCTTGAAACATAAAAGATATAAAAACCAGTAATGGACACTCACT
Source organism: Ectropis grisescens (assembly GCA_017562165.1). NCBI lineage: Eukaryota > Metazoa > Arthropoda > Insecta > Lepidoptera > Geometridae > Ectropis > Ectropis grisescens. Next base: position 24,162,686 of record CM029784.1, on the reverse strand, counting down.
GGATCCAGTGATCGACACTTTGTTCTTTACTGGTACATGCACTCCAATTTGTTTAATTTCAAAATATACTTAAACTGCTTGGAAAAAGGAGTTAAATTGGTGTGCCAACTCGAGATGTTCCTAAAAAAATAATTATGGACATGTGTCGATTACTGGGTAAAGTATGTATGCCAGATCCAGTAAATGACACCGGCTATAAACACAAAAAAAGCGCGATTATAACCGGGAACAATTACAAATTCTATCTCTCATTTCAATACAAAACTTTAGAATATAATTAGAATTCAGTTACAATTAATAACAAACAAATGATGGAGAACCAAATAGACTCACCTTGTTAACGAGTATGTTAGTAAAATTTGATTTTTCTGGACCAGCACTAACTTGGTCTAATGTTTACTTTGCCATTTTGAAACGAAATGATAGATCGCACTGACGTATATTATGAGGCGAATAGGAGGTCCGTTCTCTATGATTAAGTGGTGCCACACGAAAATCTCAAAGTGGAAGGCTTGTTTTCTTTGAATAAAGGAAAAAAGTGTCCATAACTGGGGTACTGTCCATTACTGGATCATCCACCCTATTTAGACTACGGGACGGGAGAGACATTTTTCAATAGTTTTTCTAATTGATTAGAATAAAGTTTGTTATCGATAAAACAAAACTGTAATTTTATGATATTCATATGAATGATACTAACCAATTAACATTCACTATTTATTAATTTTTAAGACTATTTATTCATTTTACATGGTGCAGAAATTGACAAATTCATACATTCTTACATGCTGGAACAGTTCATTGTGGATTACGTTGATTAATTGAATCTAGGTTCACAAATCAAGAGTAGAATCCGCGTGTTCCGGTTTGAAGGGCAATGTTTCCAGATAAATTACATAGAGATATGATATCTTAGATCTCTAGGTAACGAGCGCAGTGCTATGCTAGGTACCTAATGATTTGGACTTTTCATGTTCCAATAGCTGCGTGTCGCTGTGCTGTTATGTGGCAGGCATGTCGCTTACCATCAGGCGCATGGCCTGCCTCGTCACTCTGTGCTATTAAAAAAAAATATCTCTTTCTTTTGGGTAAAAACACACGCACCATTCGTCATCATACCTCAGTCCTCATAGTCACTAGGCTGTTACGTAATTGTTTGTGAAATGCATTTCCAGGACAAGAGAGACAGAAGGCAACCAGTATCTTACCCCTGAGACCCATCCGATCCTGAAACGTTTGGGTCCATAAGTGGCCTTGATATGATTGATGGAACTTTGGTATGTAATATCCGTGTTTTCAGATCGACACAAGATACTTGATAAACTACATAGATTTGGTCTCAATGCCCTCTTTTTTTTAATTTTCCGGTTAAAATATCACGGAGTATTTATTCTTAAATTTCCCAAAAAATAGTACATTGAACTTACCCAAGCAGCCCACAAAGAGGGCGAGCGCCACAGTCGTTATTTTGCCTGCCTGCATGTTTTTCAACGCCCAGAACAGATTTGTGGTAATTAGTTAATCGCTGATATTTATATACTTGGGGAATTTAAAAATAGCTGTCTGTAAGTACAGGATTATTGGCTTATACTGATCGACTGAATCAACGTTTATGGTTATAAGCAAACATGCCATAATTGTTGTAGTACATGGAAGGTGTAAAACAGCGGGTATTGAGGGGTTAGGGTAAAAGAGGGTAATGGGGGTCACTTAAGCGAGAACTCAATTTTTTTTTTTTTTATTAAAAAGAAAGTATTTATTTCAACAGTCTTTAAACATAATTTACTTATTGAACAATCATTAGAGATCAATTTCAGTCACTTTAGCAATCAATTTTGGAAATTATAAAAGTTAAAAAAAAACAGATTTATCCTCCTATTACACCAACGTAGGGGTAATGGTGATCACCCTGGGGGCAATCGGAGTCAAATGTAATTTAGCATACAGCGCAAACGTAACCTTCAGCTGACTCCCATCCAGTGCACTCCGCGTGAGCCCACAGCCCACACGAGATACACCTGCACCACATCTCATTGTTTCTTCCGAATTCGTCGCATACTAGGCATCTGTTTCAAGCATCTTCTGCATCATAACCCTCATCGTCCTGGCATAAGTCGTCAGTACCAACATCTGATACAGAAGTTTCGTTCTGTTCTTGTAATACTTGGGCGCTTTGCCTTTTCAGGACCCTTCTTCTGTACTTTAGTCTTTTTTCCTTGTCCTTTGCCTTTCCATGTATTCTCTTTTCCTTTAACTCCTTTTATCTAAATGTTATTATTTTCATTTTCTAGCAGATTTTCTTTGAGTGGCATTAAAGTTAAAATTATAGCGTGTTGCTTCTTTCGGCCCTGTCTTGTTTTAATAACAGATGCTTTCTCTGAGATTTTTATTATATCATCCAATATAGTAGGTAACTACATTGGTTTCATGCAATCACTTGCGGGTAATGGGAGTCACCTGACTCTCATTTCCCACAACTACGCTAATGAGTATAAAATAAAAATTAAAAAATCTTATTATTATAATATTAATACAATCTGAACTGCACATCACAATTTGGAACATCTAAGTAATTAAGGGGAATTTGTCATAGTCGCATACTGCAAGATATTCGGCCCTTACCTTCCTCGTAATTTGCATTAACGTAAAATTACATCAACGGAGCACAAAAACAAAACACGGTCGTTTCTCAGTGGCGCATGGGTTGACTAGCGCGAGCCGTTCGTGGCTGCGCGGGGGCCCAGAGTGGGACCTGAGGACGCTGTTTACGCGTCGGTCTCATGTAGTGTTTCGTGTTTCTGAGGGTGACTCCCATTGCCCGCTGACTCCCATTACCCTACTCTCCCCAATTGTCGATTCGCCACAAAAACAAGTGTATGTAAATTCGCCACTATTCTATTTTTTCGATAAATCCTTGTTTATGAATTGTAAGTTCGTCACAGTGTCTTTTTCTGTACAGACAGCAGAAAAATCAAAGAATATGTAGTAGGTACTTATATTAAATTACGTCTATATTTTTCACAAAAGAATAGGTTCTGTGCCGCTGCTTGCTCTGTCCTCTGTTTTCTCGACGTTTCTCATATGCTTATCATGTCGAAAGTGATGCTGTATAAAAGCTTTATTTTTAGTAAATAAACAAAAACATCATGACCCCACTAAATGTTCCCACTGCTGGGACTCCTATCGCAAGGAGAGATTTAAGACCATATTCCACCAGGCTGGCCCAGTGCGGGTTAGTGAATGACACATGACTTCGAAAGATTCTAGGCACATGTCGGTTTCATCCAGATGTTTAACTTCACCGTTTTAAGTTAGTGGCATTACGCACATGACTTCGAAACTACAGTGGTGCGCGTGGGGTTTTAACCCGGGGTCTCCGGATCGGCAGGCGATCTCAAATTATGATATGGGAAATCCACACTGAAGAGTCATAATAGTATAAACAAACGTACAACAATTTTCGTACAACGTAACAACCTAACATATGTTAGGTTGTGATTGTGCGCATGTGTGTGTGTATTTTGGAATGTTCCAATAGTTAAGTTGAGGTTAGGTTCATTAGGCTGAAGTTTTAAGCAGCGATTCGGTATCCTCGGAGCTCAATTCCCTAAGAAACTCCGTTACCTTCTTTTTGCACTTTTTTTGTGTTTGTAGTATATCTAGTTTTTAAGCTATTGCATTAGCTTTTATCGCGGGCTTGGGGACCGAATTTTAGTGATCGTGCATCTCTTTCTTATGTTCACAAGAAAGAGAGATGGAAGACCGTAACGCCGTCCTCCCCACTCAGTCATTCGACTTTGAATCTTATTTATATTAGCTTTACAGACTAAATGCTCTTAGCAGTGTTGCCAGCTTAACGGATTTCCCGTGATATTTATTATGGTAAACAAATGTCACTTTTCAAAATAAAAATAATTCCGAAAAATTGTTAATATCCCTATTGCTTATGTTGATAAAAATGCATGCAACATGCAATAGCTTTACCGCGGCAGTCTCCGAGTGTCACACTTCTTTTTTTATTTAGATTTACATGAAAAGGCCTAGAAACCTGTGGCTCCCAGGCAGGTTCTTTTTCGTGGGAGGTCCCATCTGTGAGTCCGTTGTATTATGTTACATGTTTCTAGAGTTTTAGTCCTATCAGGTACTGTCGAATGGGACCGTAGGACACACTTGAGGATTGGTATAGTCCTACTAATGAATGTTAGTGTATGGATGTTTGGATATTTGGATGTTTGTTGCTCAATCACGTCCTAACGTATGAACGGATCGGGCTGAAATTTGGAACACAGTTAGATTATACTGTAGAAGAACACACATACTATTTTTTATCCCAGAAAAATAACAGAAACAACGGCGACGGGAACTACGCGGGTAAACCGCGGGTGCTGCTAGTTTATCGATACCTGTCACATCTTTGTTGCGGGAGGAATATAACATCAGATATTTTTAAACTACTACGATGATGATTCTGTGTTCTCTGATGCTTTGTATTAGTTATTGGTTTTCATAGTTTAAAATTTTTGTTTCATTTCGAGTACTAACCTACACAATAAACATTATTTACTTGCTAACCCTACTTTATGCAAAATTGACATAAAACGAGAATCTGTGACGAATTTACAACAACTTTATTTACTTGGAGATTTACTTGTGACTATCATTTGTTTTTTTATAACATGTGACGAGCTTACTTTGAATGTATGGAGTATATACAAATTGTAACGAATTTATTTTGTGGCGAATCGACAATATCTATCTACAATACCCATATTGAGGCAGGTTGTGAAGAAATATTTTGTCCGCCATTTTGTGGCGGCGGCCATCTTGAATCGATATTAACCGAACATCTGCACGGATGTTAACTTTCAAATTAAAAAAACCGCATCGAAATCGGCCCATCCGTTTGAGCTCTACGGTGCCACAGACAGACACACACACAGACAGACAGACAGACAGACAGACAGACAGACAGACAGATAGACAGACAGACAGACAGACATCGACGTCAAACTTATAACACTCCTTTTTTTTGGTCGGGGGCTAAAAAATGGTTTTAGTGATGAGGTATACTGGTAAGATGAACAGTCGAAATATGGTGAAACCTAGGGCAGCATATTTTAGGTGCGGCAAATTTAGTCCAAAAAGTGTATGATTTTATTACTTTTTATAACTAGAGCGATCTTTTTCCCCTAATGTGTCTAATGAACGATTTAGGAATTAAAGGTACTTAGGATCAGGATCCTTGATAAGTTACTTTTCAAATACCTATCATTTACGGTGTGTTTTCTCTTTTGGTAAGCCTGTCAAGTCACAAAACAGTTTGGAGATGATATAAGCCTCCTGATTCAAAATGCAATCGTATTGCCATTATAGACAGCATTGTCGCTTAACATCAGGCCTATAAAAGTAAAAAAAATATGTGTTCTCACGGGACACCAGGTAGAAACTAAATTCTATCAATTAAATTTAACACAGAAGCAACCCAATTAGCAAAAAATGGACTTGTTTTTTTTTTACGATCATCTAAAAAATATAAAGTTGGCAACTTTGGTGACGGACAGTTTTTACGCGTTACTTCCGTTAAATATTTTCCTCGCAGTTTTTACGCGTTACTTCCGTTATATATTTTCCTCACAGTTTTTACGCGTTACTTCCGTTATATATTTTCCTCACAGTTTTTACGTGTTACTTCCGTTATATATTTTCCTCACAGTTTTTACGCGTTACTTCCGTTATATATTTTCCTCACAGTTTTTACGCGTTACTTCCGTTATTTATTTTCCTCACAGTTTTAGTCTCACATTTTTGTCAGTTCGGTCGCTCAGCAAACCCTTTATCTCCAATCAATCGATACAAGTAGGTAGTAATTGATGGCTGCTTTTCGGATCAAATAGCTATTGATGCCGAGATTCCTTAGGGGTCTATACTTTCTGCGACGCTCTTACATCTTACCACTGCTACATATCAACGATCTGTTGAAGCCCAGTATCTGTGAGAACGCAGATGATAGCGTTGTAGAGTTACATATCTAGCGAAAGCCACTGGGCTTCAAACTCATGTTCAGAGAGAGTATGATCGAGCGGTTGAACTTGACTCTTGAGGCAGTTTCTAAATATGGCGATGCTTATAGAGGTAAAATTTAACGAGGAAAAGACACATGCTTATCTTTTCTATGCCAAAAGGAGAATACCATATACCCGATATACCCTGCTATGTCCGTGCATGGTAGTCATGGGCAAACGCCCCACCTATAATAATAAAAAAACAGCAATGGATGTATTACTTTCGGAAGGACTATTTCGAAATGTGAATCAATTAGAGGACAGTTGATAGATGAAATTATAAAGACGATAAAGGTAATAACAAAATATATCTTAGTGGGTAGGGGCGGCATTTTTCAGTTTTTTCCCGACTAAAAATATTGAAGATCCGGGGCTACATACAGTCACATCCCTCGCTAGATAAAGGCGTACATGAATCTAACGGCACTGAAGGACATTGACGAATCAATTTAATATTTAATTATCCAAATGTTTTTAACCTATCCTTCGAATGTCTAAAACGCGGTACGACGTCACATGGCTCATGTAAACAAAAAACTTGGGCATTGTATTCTATTGATATTTTTAAATGTTTCCGTTATTGTTATACAATTTTCGATATTCTGTAACAGCAATCTGTCTGTGTGAAAGAGCTATTATGAATCATAATTTATGATTCATACTTACCTCAAAATTATCTTTACAGAAATAGTATTAGTCTTAGTGGACAATAACTTCAAATATCTTAGTGATAACTTCAACCATGACATTCTCATTGTTATACCAGTTGGCACTTGAAGCCATAATGTCCCCAGAGATTTCACGCTTGTGTTTTTACTGATGGACTATCAGAAAACCAATGATATTATGGACTTTAACTAACTCATTATTTACTTGCAAAAGTATATCTATTCCCTTATAGAAGCGTATTGTTTAAATCACTAAGGGTGGGTTTGTGAATGTGTGTTTGCGTTGTGTGAAGTAATCCTACTAGTATTTTAAATGGTAATGTATGTATGTTGCCAAATTACGTCGTAACATAGGAACGGATTAGACTGAAGTTTGAATATAGGTACTACGCGGGTAACACCACGGGGCGCTGCTATAGAAGTTTTAAGTTTTGCTGGATCTTTGTATAGATCGTAGGGCTCCATTATTATGTAAAAAGTAATATTGTAAAGTTGAAATTTTAGATATTTTTTTTCTCAATCACATCGCGTCGCCTAAAAGTCAGAGTAGTCTGAAAAGAAAATTCCTTTCTGCTCTCGTATATCATTAGGCTACTCCGACTGTCCAAAAGTAAGGATAATTTACTGACTTATAATTGTGTTGATTTTAAATGGATAATTAACTAATGTGTCAAAATTCTTGGTGACCGATTAGTTTTTGGGTGGAAGCTTGAGACATGTTAGCCATGAATGAAGTCTCTTTTCTTTTCAGGCTACTCTGACTTTTAGGCGACGCGATGTGATTGAGAAAAAAAATATCTAAAATTTCAACTTTACAATATTACTTTTTACATAATAATGGTGCCCTACGATCTATACAAAGATCCAGCAAAACTTAAAACTTCTATAGCAGCGCCCCGTGGTGTTACCCGCGTAGTACCTATATTCAAACTTCAGTCTAATCCGTTCCTATGTTACGACGTAATTTGGCAACATACATACATTACCATTTAAAATACTAGTAGGATTACTTCACACAACGCAAACACACATTCACAAACCCACCCTTTCACATACACATTCCACAAATACTTGAGACATTCGAGGAAACTTGTGTTTTTGAAACACAGGCCCTGCCTGTCTCGTTAATCATCTACCCACAAATTGTAAAAGTCTGCTTGTACTTTTGAAACACAGGCCCTAGTCGCCTTGTTTTTCATTTCTACCCACATATGGTAAAAACCACCCCTAATTTTAAGTTTGTTTGAATCATTTTAGTATTGTATAAAAAAAATATTATTAAGTGCTGTCTCCCACGTCACAGGACCGACCTAGTGTGGGAGACAGAGTTCACACTGAGACATGTTAGGGACACAAACTTCGTAGTAAATTGTAAGTATAGGGACCTGATTCCATTTTCCATTTACTTTCCAAACTTACAAACAAACAAACAGCTGTCTTGCGGGTTATGCTTAAGGCTCACGTAGTATTTATTGTTAAAAAAAAAGTCTCCAGCACATGTACGTTAATGTGTAATTTGTAATTTTTTATTTTGTTTGACTTACCGAATTCAATTTTTGACCCCCGACCAAAAAAAGGGGTGTTATAAGTTTGACGTCGATGTCTGTCTGTCTGTCTGTCTATCTGTCTGTCTGTCTGTCTGTCTGTCTGTCTGTCTGTCTGTCTGTCTGTCTGTCTGTCTGTCTGTGTGTGTGTTGTGTCTGTCTGTGGCACTGTAGAGCTCAAACGGATGGGCCGATTTCAATGCAGTTTTTTTTATTTGAAAGTTAATATCCGTGCGGATGTTTTTAGCTATTTTTGGTTAATATCGGTTCAAGATGGCCGCCACCACAAAATGGCGGACAAAATATTTCTTTACAACCTACCTCAATATGGGTATCAAATGAAAGGGCTTGACTAGTGGAATACTATACACTATAAAAAAATTCAAATCCAAGATGGCCGCTACCACAAAATGGCGAATTTTATTATTTTTTTACTACTACCTCAATATGGGTATCAAACGAAGGGTTTGACTAGTAGAATACATTGCACTATAACAAATTTCAAATCCAAGATGGCCGCCATCACAAAATGGCGAATCATATTATTTTTAAGCCCCTACCAAAAAGGTTTGACACCGATGTCTGTCTGTCTGTGTGTGTGTCTGTCTGAGGCACCGTAGAGCAGAAACCGTGAAACTTATTGGTGATTTTTTGGTCGGGGATTAAAAATGGATGTTATAAGTGTGACGTCGATGTCAACTGTACTACTCAACTCAAGTCTGTATCTTGCATCTGTCCTGATAACCTTACCATCTTATCTGGTTGATAAGTTAATCGATGTACATAATTGTAAATATTTTTTATTACACGTGTGACACTTTGTTAAGTTGTTGTTATTTTTCCTCTTTTTACATCTATTTTATAAAATGCAAAAGTTCAGCGCTCCGCTCGTCACCCGGAGGTATAAGATGATTTATTTTTTCGCCCTACATATATATCTTAATATATATTAATCTCCTGTCACGATGTTTGTCCGCGATGGACTCCTAAACTACTTAGCCGATTTTAATCAAATTTGGACACCGTGTGTAGATTGATCCAACATAAAAGATAGGATAGTTTTTTATTTCGATTAATGGGCTTTATGTGACAATAGCCGAGTGAAGCCGGCACGGCCGTTAGTATTTATATAAAGAGTGACGAGACGAGTAGGATATGTGCCTAATTGTAAGCAACATGCTTCCCACATAACAGTACAGTGGCATGCAGCTATTGGAACATGACGACTCCAAATCATTACCTAGCACTGCACTGCGCTCGTCACCCAGAGATCTAAGATGTTATACGAGGGTCAAACTGAAAGTTCTTAGAACTGGCCACTTATAAACAATATAATAAAAAAATAATTCTATAATTTGAAAATAGAGCTCTTTGCCAATATTACTGAGTATATACTTCATTCATTTGTCATTTGTTTTACGATTTGGCGGCAAATTGAAAATTGTCTGTGTCACGTCAACATGAATTTAACACGAGAAAATTTTCGTGCAATGATTTTTTATGACTTTCGATGTCATTTAAGTCAACAAGAAAGTTATGATAGACTACGATTGGCCTTTCACGATGAAGCCCCATCTTATGCGACTGTTTACAACTGGTTTAATGAGTTTAAACGTGGTCGCACTAAACTCACTGATGATTTACGTGAGGGACGGCCTTCTACGGCGACGACTGAAGATAACATCTGTGTTGTGCGGCGTATGATAGAGACTGACAAAAGAGTGACCTATCAGCAGATTCGGACAAGCTTATAGTCCGTTCCACGAAGAGGTGAAAAAAAATTTAAACAAATCAATGTCACTCTCATTATGACAGACCAGCATTTCTCAACCTTTGTTTTAGAAGATAGTTCGTTGTAAGCGTCTCTGTTTGCCCTTTTAGATTTTCGTCACATAACAAGGTTAAATACATTCCAATAAGTCCGTTTCTAACCTTTTGTCTTATTTCTAGTATTTTATAATTATACGTTTATTAAATATGTGGTGCGCATAAGTTTAAAACATTAATACAAAAATAACTTGGGTGGTTGGTTCATGGAACACAATAGTAACATATAAACAGTTTTTATTAATATTAATTATTAAGTACAGCTTTGTTTTGTTATGTAGCACTTAAATTCCTTTTTCATTATGTATGTGAAATGACTGACTTTTTAGTAAACTTAAATTTAATATATATTTACATAAGGGGTGGGATGTAAAGCTTCTTAGCATTCCATGGATTCACCGTGCGGGTGCCGGGTCCATCGTGCGGCAGAGAGAGAGAGAAATCCCGAGTAGATCCCGAGACTTGTGACTCGGGCGTACGTTTAAGGGGCCCCTTTCTGACGTACATCAACACTCACCTTCACTACTAGTTTTTCTTAGTGTCCGACCGAAACTGATTTTCCGGCCGAAACCGAAACCGAAACCGAATGTTCGGCCGTGGCTTCAGTTTCGGCCGAAACCGAAACCGAAACCGAAACTCACGTGGTCAAGTATATAATTTATTAAAATACTGAAATTTGTTGCTTTTTACCTATAATTTTGCCTTAATTAGGGCATAAAATGGAAACACAATATATTAAGATTGTTGTAATCATTTATTGAATATAAAATAAAAACATATTATTAACATTTTTAATAATTTTTCAAATTAAGTTCTCTGTCAAATCAGTCATCTAACTAAATCAAATCAATAATTGTTACTGTTTCATTAAATACTAATTATTGATATTTATTTTGAGTTCTGATAGATGGCTCTAGTTTTCACTATTTTATAATAGCAATATTATAATCTCGTACTTATTTGTACGAGGTTAATTAATAGTGTCCTCGTACGAAAGACTACAAATCTCGTTTTGTACGAGGAACCTCGTACGGTTGGCATCGCTGGTTGCTACAGAACTATCCGAACGGCGCACGATAATTCCCGAAAAGGGCCGACAGCGTCCGTCAAAGCGTTGCCGCGGAAAACAAAGTTAGGCGATCGTGAACGTGCTTGAACTTGTTAAGTTTCGGTTTCGGCAAAAGTTTCGGCCGATTTTGGCCGAAACCGAAACTGTGGCCGAAACTTGATTTTTGGCCGAAACTCGGCCGAAACCGAAACCGAAACCGAACTTTCGGTCGGACACTAGCTTTTTCTCTCCCTGCCCAGCCAAATCTGATATGAACCTACTAGCGCAGCTTTAGATACTCGTATATATATCCACATTGAGATCCGTATCCGTGGATGTACTTTTTTCACAATACAGCACATCACTAGTGTAGTTCTTACTACCTGTGTAGCTACCATTGCTATTATTTTGTCTTAATAAAAAGTAGTGTACCTATATAAGTGGTAACCTGTTTACTATTCCTTGCTATAATTATTGATCTACGTTTTATATTTGAACTAAAAAAGCAATCAAGTCTGAATATATAGAGCTAACGTGGCCCTTAAGCTTGATTCTGTAACAAACAAATAAGGTAAGTAAAATGACAAAACAAATGGTGGCACACAAAATATATTGGTGGCACTATTTCTACCCGTTCTGAGAAGATTCAAATAGTTTTAATATTTAAGTGCCCAATTGGGTATTTTTTTTAATAAGAGTGGTAGGTGTAATTCATTCAAAAATGCAATCAATTTCTACTGCGTTAGATGCTGTTGCAATTAATTTTAAAACGTATCGAATACTGAGTAGTGCTTTCATCTATCCTAATATAAGATTTCTACATCCAAACAAATTTGTTAATGAGCGTTCTGTTGACGTGACAACGTCTTATAAATTGGTTTGCCGGGTGACACTTCAAGAAACTGCGTTACGCTCCGCTCACGTTATGCGATCACAACGAGAGCGAGTGAGAGGCACGCGTCCCTTCCACTCGGGCATGGTTAGCCCGCCTAAGAGCGAGAGAGACAGACATAAAAAGTGAAAGGCACGCGTCCCTTCCGTAAAATTATTTTACCACTCAAACTCGTTGTCACGTAAAACTTTCGCCCGTATACCGACTTTACAGGCAACCAATTTTTTTTTACATTAAGTTTTTTTTACATTTATTATTTTAACATTAAGTTATTGCTCGGCTTAGGTGGTTTTGTCACGCCAATACGCAGATGCAGTGCCTGGTTCTAATCTCACGCGCACCTCTGCTTTTTCGAATTCATGAGCGTAATGCTTTAGCAGCATTACGCTCATGAAAGAAAACACCTTAAGCAAACTGGCATGCTCCTAAAAATTTTCGAGGTCAGAGAGGTTTGTCATCCACCACCAACACGGAAGAATTATAGCCCAGCAAAGAACTTTTAGTGGGTCGCTTATGTGAGCAGCGTCCCGCAAATTTACCCGCTTAGATCCCTTTTCCGTAATTTTCCCTCCATAAAAAATAAACTTATACCTATGCTTTCCAGATCATAATCTAACCGTGTTCCGCGTTTAAACCTGAGCCGTTTAGCTGTTCCATTATAGGATTAGTAGATTTTCTTGCGAATAAATATACATTATTTAGTGGTTCATTAGGTAAACGTCTTATAATTTACGTGCAAAAAGTAATGGTATGATATATCAGAAACATGCGTATACTTAAGTGAAGTGAGATCAAAGTTCAGTATTATGATATTATATGCCTTGTTTGTTGACTTCAACGACTAAAGAATAGAGATCTAAATGGTCTTAAAATGGTCAGTTCTAAAATGTATTTATAATAACATAGACTAGTTTTAAATACTTAAAATATGATTTGTTTTTATAATCTATACTAATATTATAAAGAGGAAAGATTTGTTTGTTTGTTTATTTGTAATGAATAGGCTCCGAAACTACTGGACCGATTTCAAAAATTCCTTTCACCTTTGGAAAGCTACACTATCCCCGAGTAACATAGGCTATATTACATTTAAAAAAAAAAAGGAATCCTTACTAAAACTCCAATAATGTAACATAAGGTGTAAAAAAAAGACCTGAAAAATTCCTTACGTCGCGTGCGCTGCAAAAACTATTGATGATAGAACAAAATCATTTACTACGACTTTGCAGAACTCATCATTATCTACAAAAAGTGTCGCGACAGCATATGTCCAAATATTATAGTTATTATGTCACAGTAAGCAGTTTTTTATTCTAAAATATTAATTTATATAGCCGCCTCTTGAAAAGGCTCTTGATTTGTACCTTGGTATTAATCCTTATCAAAATAAATCTATACTAATATTATAAAGCTGAAGAGTTTGTTTGTTTGTTTGCTTGAACGCTAGGATCTCGCGAAGTACGGGTCCGAATTGAAAGATTTTTTTTCTATTGGATAGTCCATTTATCGAGGAAGGCTTTAGGCTATAGAAAATAACTCTACTATTAATTGAAGCGGAGCATGAAACAAGAATGTAACAAAATCGGGAAAAAATATTCCCCTTTTGAGAGTTTTCGTACGTTTCGCGCTTTGACATGACACATGACAGCATGTGTGAAAGATTGCGTCATTGAATTTCAGTAATCTGTGCCTCGAATATAAACCTTTGCTATTTTTTTTCTAAATCTGAGTTGGTACGACCAATTTCCGACAGGTGGCGTTGCAGGTTGCTGAAGAGGTTTTTTTGTTTGAAATAGATATTCTCAGGAATGAGTGAACCGATTTCAATCATTCTTTCACCGTTGGATATGTACGGGATCCCGATGAGTGCTATATAATATACCACGGGCGAAGCCGGGGCGGGCATCTAGTTAATGATAATTATTAAAAGCAGTCTAATTTGGCTGGTTTTAATATCATAATATTGAACTTGTCTTTTACTTCACATTTATGTTTTGATGGGAATCGCAGTTTGAGAAACATAGATCAAATTGCCACTGTTTAAAACAGTATCTACCACATTCTACTATTACTATTTATAACTTTCAAGATAAGTTAATAAATCGTTATTTGATCAATACAAATCCAAGTATGTTATATTTAAGATCACAGTAAAGTCGAATCATATTTGTGAAAAATATTTTAAGACAGTTTTAGAAAAATACTAAGGTTAAACGATTTTTATGTTATGGTAGCACCTTTGTTTACATTTTCTACACCTCTTCGTGGAACGGACTATAGGCATCGGTATGAGTCAAGTGCACAAAATCCTACACGAACATTTAGCGGTCAGGAAGCTTTGCGCCCGGTGGATACCTCATAATTTGACTGAGGCTCAAAAACTCCATCGTGTGGATTGGTGCCGTAAAATGATTGAAAGATTTAACGGAGGTGACTCAAATGCTGTGTTCGACATACTAACAGGTGACGAAAGCTGGATTTACTGTTATGATCCTGAAACCAAAAGACAATCTGCTCAGTGGGTGTTTCCTTTCGAGGAGTTGCCAACTAAAGTGAAGAGAGATCGAAGTGCGGGGGAAAAAATGGTGGCCTCGTTCTTTGGAAGGATAGGTCATTTCGCAACAATTGTGTTAGAGGATCAAAAACAGTTTCTGCAGAATGGTACACTACCAATTGTTTGCCACTTGTCTTGGAAAAAGTTCGAGAGAAACGACCTCGCAGTAGGATCCTCCTTCACCACGACAACGCCTCATCGCACACCGCCAAGCGAACGATCGACTATTTGGCGACATCAAACGTTGAATTACTGGGTCACCCGCCGTATAGCCCCGACCTCGCGCCTTGTGATTTTTATTTATTTTCAAAAATTAAAGAAAAACTTAAAGGAAAGCGGTTTATGAATGCTGAAGAATCGGTGGCTGCGTATCGCGATGCCATTGAAGAGACCCCTGAGGACGAGTGGGCAAAGTGCTTTTCCCAGTGGTTCCATCGCATGCAGCGGTGTATTGACGTGAATGGACAATATTTTGAAAAGGTATAATAAAACTAATAACTGGCTAATGTAATCAGTTTTTGATTTTCTAAGAACTTTCAATTTGACCCTCGTATCTCTAAGCCCTGTAATTACTCCGCAAAATATAGCCCTTCCAATTCGGAACGAAATTTCGATTGCGCATTACTGCTTTTTGGTAGGATATCAGGCAAAGGTGTGGTACTTACTCAGGCAGACTGCTCTCTCAGACTCTTCAGCTTTCTAATATAAGTATTTACCTAATATAGATAATACACTATTCAAGCAAAATAATTATTTGAACAGGTAATTTAAGAAATTCGAAGGTTTGAAATGTACTTAAAATAAGTATATTTGAATAAAATAATACAAGATATCATCTCAGGTAGTTAATTTATTTACAGTAACAATTCAATGATTTATAGTAACAATTCCAATCTCTAGAAACTAGAGTATTTCAGAATGTTTTCAGATGATTTTGCTGAGATGTTCAGATTCTTTTGAAGACAGTGGTCGAGTTAATCCACGCAACACTTGGGAATTTTGTGCACGTTATTTTAGGTGTTTGAGACGTGGCAGGTACTCCGTGTCTTTGCTCGGTTCTTCTGACAGTCTTAGGTGAATGCTTTTCGTACATACATAGGTACGTACCTACTAAAGTACGGACGCTAAGTGCGTACGTGAAAGCGTTATAAATTATGGACACTCATTGTCTCAGTGTATGGACAATCATAAAATGTGCAGTTTCATTTTCAAATACCCAATAGTTGTAATATTTTGCGAGAGTTGTGTTAGTGGTTTAGACGATGCTCTGGGCGAGCCAGTCCCTGTAGGCGGAGACTCTGACGAACATGTCGGGAGCGCCGCGGGCGCAAGGGAAGCCCCACGACACGATACCGATCTGCCGGCCGTCGGACGTGCGGGCTAGCGCGCTGCCGGAGTCACCCTGGAACAAAGTCGAATAAATTAATATTGGACATACATCACACGGCTAGTCGGGAGAATGGCAACTTCAGCAGGTCTACTACGAAGTCCGATAAACGATATATCGGCCGAAGTTATGGCGTTTTATACCACGAAACACAATCGGTCGGTTGATGACACAAAAACTGTAAAATCAGTGTCGGTCGGGATGAACGAAACGCCCGATCAGATCAACCGACCGATTGTGTTTCGTGGTATAAAACGTCCATAACTTCGGCCGATATATCGTTTATCGGACTTCGTAGTAGACCTGCTGGTTCGAATCCTATTACGCGCATCTTTGTCTTTTCGAAGTCATGTGCGTTATGCCGCTAACTTGAAACATCGTAAAGAAACCGACGAGTTCCTAGAATCTTTGGAGGTCAGTCGCGGTCCCAGCCTCGAATTTTGGAGGGGGTCACCAGTACGCAG
The DNA here is from genome assembly GCA_017562165.1 of Ectropis grisescens. Lineage (NCBI taxonomy): Eukaryota > Metazoa > Arthropoda > Insecta > Lepidoptera > Geometridae > Ectropis > Ectropis grisescens. The sequence goes on along the minus strand of CM029784.1, from coordinate 24,146,240 downwards.
CCTCAAATTTGGGGGGTCACTAGTAGAAATACAATAAATCGATTAAAAAAATACTTTACTATTTTATTTTATTTTACCCGTGTACATAGTTCCCGTTCCAGTTGTTTTCCTGCTTTAAAAAGTAGTCTATGTGCTTTTAGTTGATATTTTTAATTTTCTTAGATTTTTAGTTAAGTGTATTCGTATACGTTAGTATACGATTTTGGGGCTCATGTCCCCTGTGCCCCCGTTTCGGACCGCGCATGTTGGAAGTCATGTGTCATCCATCGACCCGCACTGGAGACTCTTCGCGAGGGAAGGCCCCGTGTCCTAGCTGTGACATTTAGTGAGCTGCTTACCGATACTTATGCGAACAGCTCTAACTAGCCCTAACGAAGAGGTTACCTACACTTTTTTGTGATATTTTCACAAAAATGTTGTGAAATGCGTTGCCTGAGTGCGTTTTTCTAGATATTTACTCTTAAAGACACCTACCTAGTCTTCAAAGTGAATCGATTTCCTCTCTATAAGCTCGTTCCAGCGTAGATTGCATCGCCACTTAACATCAAGCAAGATGGCGGAAGTTGAAACTATATATTATAATAGTAAACTAATCAAAATATGTATTATTGAACCCAAATCGGTGATAAACGATGCTTGTCGCACGGTTTTGTGGCTTGAGTTGTTAAGTCACCCTTGGTGCTAAAGTTAGATCCACTCTTGGTAGGATGTATGGACAGTCTCCTACTGCTAATACTCACATTGCAAGTACCGGAGCCGGGGGCGTGGAAGGTGCACACCTCGATGTGGGGCTCTACCGGCGGCGCTCGTATGTTGAAGTCGTTAGCGGCCTGCGCCACCGCGTCCACGCAGCGCTGTCTGTCGATCGTGGGCAGATTGATCTCGAGCAGCGTAGCTGATAGAGCGCCGTTGGCCTGGACACAAGATACATTTAAAATTATAGTTTCAAAATTTCGGGCACGATCTCTATCATTATTTATCTGCATTGTCGTTTGGGCACCATCACAACGACCATGGTCATAAGAGGACCCAGTCTTCTCGTGGCCAATACAGTTGTAACGCTGCCTAAACTTCCAAGAAGACTCGATCTTTCTGTGACCACAGCAGCTGTAACGCTGCCCAAAGTTCTGATAAGATTCAGTGTTCTCGTGACAAAGGCGTTGTTGTGGCGGCGGCGAATTTGTTTTCCATGAGATAAAACAATCTTTACAGTAACATACTTAAATAATGAAACAGTTTTTATATTTCGATTGTTAGGGCACTTAGGGTTAGTGGCTTCCGTCCAAAGTCGGAAGCTGGCGAAAAACTGCCATTGGTCGCCAAAATGCAGATAACTAGGTACTAATACTAACTTATTAAAGGTCACTTAGGATTATGTGCCTTCCCTGCCTTTCATCCAAAGTTCAGTAGGCAGTATTAGAAGCTGCAGAAAAACTTATGGGCCTCCAAGAGGCAGATAAATGCAGATACTCACAACGATCCTGCCCCAGCCGGCGACCCTAGCGGGCACGCCGCCGGGTATGTTGTCGTAGGTGAGGGGGATGGGGCTGACGAGCGCGTTGAGCACCACGTTGGAGGAGGTGATGAGCACGCCGATGTCGTTCTTGATGGTCGCCGACACGTAGTGGGGGTGCGTCACGTTGCGGGTCACGGAGTAGGTCTGCCCGCCGGTGTTCCAGCGGTTGGTGCCGACGGTGACACGCAGGTTGCTAAGGAAAATGAGTTTTTTTTTAAATGAAAACTTCTTTTGTCGCACCACAGACAGAGTTTTCGTGGGCTGTGAATCGAATTCTAGAATCACGCTCGGGAATGACACAAATCTTCGCGTAAACTCGGGATCATGGCCAAAGTAAGCTATCAGTTTCTGAGTCATAAGTTATCACTTCTATCGGCAATTCCTGATCTGCAGGTCTACTACGAAGTTCGATACACGATATATCGGCTGAAGTTATGGACGTTTTATACCACGAAACACAATCGGTCGGTTGATCTGATCGGGCGTTTCGTTCATCCCGACCCACGCTGATTTGACAGTTTTTGTGTCATCAACCGACCGATTGTGTTTCGTGGTATAAAACGTCCATAACTTCGGCCGATATATCGTGTATCGGACTTCGTAGTAGACCTGCTGATGTGATATGAATCCCAATTTTTTGTAGTAGGTATAGATACCTACATATTTAATTTGGAATTCGGTGGATGGAGGCGGCACAAGACCGGTCATTGTGGGATTCTTTGGGGGAAGCCATGTCCAACAGTAGACGTCTGCAGGTTGCAGTTGATGATGATAAAAGTCACGGGTAATTCAGGATATGGACAGTCCAGTCCGACTCCGGTTGGGTACTGGTGCTAACACGGGCGGATCCAGCTTTGGCTCCAAGGGGTGGGGGTCTGGACGCGTCCGAAAATTGAGTTGGACTGGACCGACCATATTACACGTCATTTAGCACTAATTTAATGTGTGTAAAAATCACGTTAGGTTTCATAATAAAATAGTCATCTGCAGCCTGCAGACGTCCACTGCTGGACATAGGCCTCCCCCAATGATTTCCACAATGACCGATCTTGTGGAAATAAAATAGTATCCTACTAATATTATACTTAAATGAAAGTATTTGGGTGTCTATTGCTCTGTCACGTCGTACCGTATGAACGGATTGGGCTGAAATTTGAAACATAGCGACTTAGTTAGATTACACTGGAAGAACAGGTAGGCTACTTTTTATTCCGGGGAAAATCACGGGAACTACGCGGGTATAACCGCGGGGCTCTGCTGGAAAATAAAATAATATTGGAGGTTATTTCTCACACAATACCATCTAGTCCCAACTTCAGCAAAACTGGTAGGCACTACTAAACACCTACTAATAATTGGTGGACATTTCACACACAACACCATCTGACCCCAAACCACAGATCAGAAAATAGTTACTAAGCAAAGCTTGTACTATAGCGGATATAGCTGATATAATACTTACATATTTTTTAATACATACTCATTATGCATAGAAAACACCCAGGCACAGTACAGATATTACTAACTACTAAAAGATGATAATTGATGATAGACGATGACGGTAATATCATAAAGTTGTGATTGTATTATTATTATTTAGGTATAGCGATCGATGTCTGCCTGGGCTCGTGGCTTAGTGGGTGGTAACTCTGCCAGAAGAAGAAGCCAATAGTCGTGGGTTCGATTCCCCACCCAGTGCAAATATTTGTGTGATGAATACAAATATTTGTACTGTGTCTTCGTGTTTCTATGTATTCCTGCTTAGTTTGGGATCAGATGGTGTTGTTTGTGATTTGTCCACCAATATTTATTTATTATTAAATAAACCAGGGAATTCTGGATCTATTGGACATTTTTAACCGGCTTCATATAGGACGAGGTTCTCAATTAGCCTGGTATTTTTTACGGCTTTATTGTAAAGTAAAATTACTTTGCTAAGCAAAACTGAATGAATCTTCTTAAATCAAAAGGTGATATTACGATTTTATTATTTTTGCACTATTGCACTACGGTTTACCTGTGAACATGGTTCGTGCAAAATGTACCTACTTGATTCACTATTTAACCCACAGTAATTTCGTCACAGTAAATCCTTTCGTATCCCGTAATTAATAATCCCACCAAAAACATTCTGTAAAAAACTAGCCAAGTCTCGATGGAGCTGTATATTTATCTCTAAAAAGTAATGAAATCTAGACAAAGCCGTGCCAAGTCTAAGGTTCCTTACTGCTACATATTTCTTTATTATTATAGTTAATGTTGTGTGACTTGGCCGTTGAAGGGTACACAAGGGTATAAAACCAGGTGCTCCATGACACCATTGCACCAATCTGTCGCCAGAACCGCTACCATTGACGATGGAAAATGGCTACTTGGAAAGCGTTGATTCAATAACCAGTCAATTGTTTTTGTCTTACTATTTTCCCTAAATTGTATGTATCTTCTATATGGTGTGAACAATAAAAAATTTCAATAATACTTATGTATGTGGAGGTGAGCCGCTGATACTCTTCAACGGCCAAGTCACACAATATTAACTATAATAATAAAGAAATAGTAGTAAGGAACCTTAGACTTGGCACGGCTTTGTCTAGATTTCATTACTTTTTAGAGATAAATATACAGCTCCATCGAGACTTGGCTAGTTTTTTACAGAATGTTTTTGGTGGGATTTCACTTCTTTTTGTAGAAACGTGGACTTATTGATTTATTATATCAGTTGTATTATTTGACACATTTTTTTTCTTTAAGAGTACTTTTTTAATATTACAAATCTGTCTTTTCTATTTTTTGGTTTTGATTCTTGTACAGTACTACAATCTTTCGTATTGCCCCATTCACATTCATTATTTAAGTGGACTAAAGTTTTTGACTCTGACCATATATTGTTATCCTAACTAAACACTTCGTAGAAACGTTATGGCGGACACGCGTGTTGTGAGCTGATGTTCAGCAATGTATGCAACTATAGCAGATCTGATACTGCAAGTTGAGTCAGTTCTACCATACACCAAGAAATATATTAAATGGAAGAGACAAGACCCGTCTTAGGGCATACCAGCTACTTGGTAGCCACTAAGTTCATCGTAGTCTTTTGATATTACCGACATTTTTTACAATATTATCTTGCGAAATTTAATTGTCCAACTACACAGAGGAAGTAATCACTATGTCCAACTGCTTTGTGCGAAATCAAACACAAATAAACTCTACGACGACAGCGACAACGTAGTGATTACTTCCTCTGTGACAGCGACTGACAAAATTGACTGACAACGTTATAACACGAAATAAAAAGTTTTCATTTAATTTTAATTTATATGCGTATTAAAAGCAGAAGGGCAATATTACATTCTCTTTGCAGAAGGGGAGGCATTCGTCCAGTAGTGGGAAGCAATAGGCTAGATTAAATTAGAAGATGTGTCCCACTATGCTGGATTATTGCAATGACAGTCTATTTTTTTATGTACCAATAGTAGAATTGGGGATTACTGTATCTCTAATACAGCTGAGACAAGCTGAGGGCACTTCATCAAGATACTTCACACTTTCGATTTTTGACATCAAACGTGGAGGAGAGAAGAGGACAAACAAAGTTGAATATTTTTTGTAAAGGCGGTATGTCGATCTTAAGTAGTTTGGTTGGGCTCTTGTGTTTTCAAATAAGGTAAGGGTACTCCAGATTTTCGATATTCCTAGTTTTCATAGTTTTCCCTTTATGCGGCCATCAAACCCTAAGTCTGTACCAAATTTCAGATCTCTGAGTTTATGGGAAGTACTAGTTCTATTTTGATGATCATGAGTGAGTGTCGTAAATGCGAAACTTTGCCTTCGCTTTACTTCGAAACTAAATGACGTACAGACTTCAAATTTTGGATTTTAAGCATGTGATTGTAGCTTACTAGATGACGAAAATTTCAGCGTTCTGGTCTTATCCAGAGGGTCTCAAATAGGGATCTGAAAATGCAGAGAAATGGTTCCAGTAAAGGATGGTACGGCAGTGTTCGCTTCGCGCTCGATACTTGGCGGGGGCACTGCCGTGCCCCCAGATATTAATGTACAAAAATACTAAGTCTTGAGCCATAGATTAGTCGTAACACAGAAATGGCCAGATCACAGTATAACTCTTGAAGCACAAAAAAAAATATATTTATCAATGTAACGGCACTTACTTGCTAAGCGATCCCCAGCTGAAGACAGAAGCGATGCAGTGAGCGGCGCTGAGCACGGTCCTCTGGCTGATCAAGGAGCCTCCGCAGAAGAAGCTCCTGACGAGGAGGCCGTTGGTGAGAGCCACCATATGCGGGTGGCTGCCGGCGGGGGCTTCGCTGCCGCCGACGATGCGCGCGCCGGGGTCCGCGTGTTGGAAGAACATCGACATCTCTTCATTCTGCTCGGGCATGGGCACGGCTGCGAAGTGTACAGTTCTTCAGTATTTTGTCAATGTTTTCCAGCAAGGTTTCAGTTTGAAAGAAGCGATTTAACACCACTCGTAATTGGAATTTCTAAACGGGCCTAATTCTAAAGAGAATTTAAAAAATGGCTCCTAAAAAAGGCACTTTACGGTTTAAAGGAGTTTCACGTTTCACTAACCATTTAACATTTAGTTTTTCATTTTTAAGACTATTTATTTTAAAAGGTGCAGAAATTTAAAAATGTATACATTCTTACATTCTGGACCAGCTCATTGTGGATTACGTTGATTAATTGAATCTAGGTTCACAAATCAAGAGTAGAAGTCACCTGGGGAGGTGGGACCACACCTTCACTTGAAGGGCAATGTTTCCAGAGAAAGCACAGGGCTTAGAGATATAATATCTTAGATCTCTGGGTGATGAGCACAGTGCTAGGTAATGATTTGAACTTTTAATATTCCAATAGCTGCGTGTCACTGTGCTGTTATATGGCAGGCATGTTGCTTACCATCAGGCACATGACCTACCCGTCTCGTCACTCTTTCAAAAAAAAAAAAAGAGAGATAAAAGACAGCCAGTGCCTTACTCCTGAGACCCATCCGATCCTGGAAACCTTCGGGTGTATAAGTGACCATGACATGATTGATGAAACTCTGATATTTGAATGTAATATATCCATTTAGGAAGACATAAGATACTTAGATAAACTACATAGATTTAGTCTCAATATCCTCTTTTTTGAATTTTTCCGGTTAAAATATCCCGGAGTATTTATTCCTAAATTTCCCAAAGAATTAAAATAGTACATCGAACTCACCCAAGCAGCCCACAAAGAGGGCGAGCGCCACAATCGCTATTTTGCCGGCCATATTTTCCAACGCCCAGAACAGATTTGCGGTAATTAGTTAATCGCTGATATTTATATCCTTGGTAATTTAACAGTAGCTATCTAATTGCAGGATTATTGGCTTAAACTGATTGATCGAATCGACGTTTATGGTGATAAGCAAACATACCTAAATTGTTGTAGTACATGGAAGGCGTAAAACAGGTATTGAGTATCAGGCACATGACCTGATCGTCTCGTCACTCTATATTTAAAAAAAAAAAAAAAAAAAAAAAAAAAAAAAAAATCTTTTAGTAAGAATAACAAGAACAATATTAAACATTTTGATTAACCCCGACTACTCGGATTTGTTATCTGTACAACATTCTACAAGTCAAGCCCTTTCATTTGATACCCATATTATAGGAGTTGTGAAAAAAGAAATAAATTTCGCCATTTTGCGGTAGCGGCCATCTTGAATTTGAAACTTGACATAGTTAGTGCAAAGTATTCTACTATTCAAGCCCTTTGGTTTGAAACCCAAATTGAGGTAGTAGTGAAAAAAATTATAAAATTCGCCATTTTGTGGTGTTGGCCATCTTGGATTTGAACTTTGTCACCGACCGATTGTGTTTCGTGGTATAAAACGTCCATAACTTCGGCCGATATATCGTTTATCGGACTTCGTAGTAGACCTGCAGATCTTTACTTTTGTGAGACGCGACATACGCTGCTTCAATAGTACGAATATTGAAGAATAATAGGAACAAGTGTAAAGAGCGGCTAAAGTGCACCTCACAAATATTCGAGGTCTGCACTCCAATCTCTCAGCAGTCCACCATCACCTTGAGACTGAGCAGCCGACACTCTTGTTTCTTACGGAGACGCAGATAGGTTGTCCGTCAGACGTGGCGTACCTTACATATCCAGGTTATACCCTGGAGCACAAATTCCGGCCTCGTGCTGGTGTGTGCATGTACGCCCGTGACGACATTTGCTGTCGGCGTCTCCGTAACCTTGAGGACACTAGATTTTCTGTTCTTTGGGCACTTCTGGACACAGGTATAGATCAAATTATCTATGCTTGTGTGCATGATGGTTACAATCTTTGTGTCTTCAAATCGAGAGTGAATCGGTTTCTTTTAGGTAAACACGCTCCATCGTAGACCGCATCGTCGCTTAACATCAGGCGAGATGGCGGTCAAGTGTGAGCCTATAAAAGGTAAAAAAAAAAAAGCAATCAAGCGGAACAAAGGCTCGAATGTGTTCGCTAACAATATGTCTCTTGGGCAAAGTCAACTGACCTAACTGAAGACCGAACGTAGTCCCGTCGAAGCCCGAGATTTTGGAGGAGATTGAGATTGATCGTCATACTTGACGGTAATACTCCAGAAGCGTGAAACAGAAGTGTGGTGGTGCTCATCTTCAAAAAAGGTGACAACACCTTGTTGAAGAATTACAGACCCATATCACTTCTGACCCAGGTTTTAAGCTGTCTTCGAGGGTAACCAAAAATCGTCTCGCACTCGGGTTTGACGACTCTCAGCCACCCGAACAAGCCGGTTTCCGAAAAAGCGACAGCACCATAGACCACATCCAGACGTTTCGGTAGATTATACAGAAAACCGAGGAGCAAAATTGGTCACTATGTAATAGTATGTGAACTATAAGAAAGCCTTCGATTCCATTGAGACTTGCCCAGTGCTTTAGTATCTCTGGCGATGGCGTATCGACTATCGCTATATCGAAGTATTGTATATATAAGTGTTTTTTACAGCAAAGTCACAAGGTGTGTCCGATTATATGACCAGTCCACAAAACATACTATCAGGCTACAGAAAGGCTTGAGACAGGGAGATGTCATATCTCCGCACATCTTGTGTCCAAAATACCCCAATGTCTAAAGATTAAAGTCTTTAATCAGTGCGTGTGAAGACCACGTCTCAGTTCCATAAGCCGTCACTTGCTAGTGATGTGCAGAGAGATATGCTCGGAGTCTCTTTCAGGCGCGGATCCAGGGGGGGGTCATGGGGGTCATGACCCCCCCCCCCTGGGCTAGACCGGACCTACTTATCGTGTACCAACACTATCATACTTATCGTAGACCGGCAGCGATCACCGTATGGCAAGAGGCACGCTGAATCTTGAAAGGTCATGTCTAATAATAAAATCGCCTCGAATTCCTAGATAAGTGAGTAACAGCGAACGATATAAACGACAGGCTAGTGGAAACTGTTCATGCAGTTGGTAGAAAATATATACTATAAGAGCCGACGCTAAAATAGAACCCAAAGGCTTTCCGATCATACTCTAATTCTCATGGCGGCTAGGCGAGGTAAATATGTGGTTGCAGTCTTCAGTCGACTTGACGGTCTACTGACGGCTCAATAGACAGATCTCTACTCGTGTGCAACGCGACATACACTGCTTCAATAGTTCAATACTACGAGTATTGAAGAAGCGATCAAGGAGGACAGAAACGCGGCCGTAGTGGAGGCTCTGCGTCGAGAGGTGGCGGCTTAAGCAAAAGACGATGTTGAGTCGATTACTATCGGAATCTCAACCGGTAGTGATCGGCTCAACAGACGAAATCGGACTGACTAGTATTAGAATTAAATGTTCACAACACCCTATTTTCCTTTTCTTCTCATAAACCAAGAAATATGTAATGACAAAGGTCACGGACCCCAGAGTCTGTGGAGTAGCAAAATTTAATAAATAGATAAAAAGCGATCAAGCGGAACAAAGACTCGAAAGTGTTCGCAAACAATCTGTCTCATGGTCATGGGCAAAACTGACCAAACTGAAGAAAAATAGTGGTAACGTTGAAGCCCGAGATTTTGGACGAGATTGAGAGATTCTATGAATAGTAACAGTTATACACCTCTACTCAAGAACAACCTGTCCCGACCTGACTCGTCACTTTGCCGAAGATATCCCGAAAGTCAGCCTGTACGAGACTAGGATGGCTCTCAAAACAAGTTAAAAACAACAAGGCACCTGGTGACGACGGAATTACGACTGAGCTTCTGAGAGTAGGTGGACAAACGGTACTTAAGTCCTCCAGAAGCTATTCGACTCCGTCATACTTGATGGTAATACGCCTGAAGCCTGGAGTAGAAGTGTGGTGGTGCTCTTCGTCACAGAAGGTGACATCACTTTGTTGAAGAATTACATACCCATTACATACTTCTCAGCCATGTTTATAAGTTGTTTTTGAGGATAATCACAAATCGTCTCACATGCAGGTTTGACGACTCCCAGCCACCAGAACAAACCAGTTTCCAAAATTGCGACAGCACTATAGACCATATTCGTATAGATGGCTTCGATAGATTTTACAGAAAACCGAGGAGTATAATAATTGGCCACCATGTATAGCGTATGTAGACTATGAGAAAGCCTTCGATTCCATCAAGACCTGGGTAATGCTTTGGTCTTTCCAGTGATGCCGCATCAACTGTCACTATATCGAAGTATTGAAGTGTATTTACAGCAAATCCACAATAACTGTCCGATTACATGACCGGTACACAAAACATATCCGGCCATATGGGTAGAATCCAAACCAGTATTCAACAAAATTTGACAAAGAGGTCCAGCGAAGGACCCAATTCGAATGGGCAGCGTTCGGGAAACTTCGCCACATCTTTGAGTCCAAAATACCCCAATTCTTAAAGACCAAACTCTTTAATCACTGCGTGCTACCAGTGAAGGCGTGGTCCTTAACTGTGGGCCTCATAATAAAGCTCAAAGTCGCACAGCGAGCTATGGAGAGAGATATGCTCGGAGTTTCTTTTCGCGACAGAATCCGTAATGAGGATATTCGCAGAAGAACGAAAGTAGCCAACATAGCTCAAAGAGTAAGCAAGCTGAAGTGGCAATGGGCAGGCCACATCGCTCGTAGAACTGACAACCGATGGGGAAGAAAGGTTCTCGAGTGGCGACCACGAACCGAGAGACGCCGTGTTAGACGGCCTCCCACTGCTGGACAGATGACCTCACAAAGGTTGCTGGAAACCGCTGGTCGTGGAAATCTAGGGCGGAGGCCTATGTTCAGCAGTGGACGTCTTGCGGCTGATGATGACGATGATACCCTAATTATCGCACAGTTTTATGACTTGACTACGGTGTTACTCCCGCCCCCTCCCTCTCTGGAGGCATGTGACCCCCCCTGGAGCCAAAGCTGGATCCGCCCTTGGTCTCTTTGCGTGATAGAATCTGTAATGAGGATATTCGCAAAAAAAACAAAAAGTAACCGACATAGCTCAAAGAGTAAGCAAGCTGAAGTGTCTATGGGCAGGCCACATCGGTCGCAGAACTGACAACCGATGGGGAAGAAAGGTTCTCGAGGGGCGACCACGAGCCGGAAGACGCGGACAGATGATCTCACAAAGGTTGCTGGAAACCGCTAGTTGCAGGTCCAAGCGCGAGACCGTTCGTTGTGGAAATCTAGGGGGTAGGCCAATGTTCAGTAGTGCACGTCTTGCGGCTGATGATGACGTTGATGTTGACCTACTTATCGCGCAGTTTTATGACTAGACTATGGTTATGGACTGACTCTCTCCAAAGACTTCAAGCCCAGCAGTGGGATCGTTAAAATGGCTACTTATGGTAGACGAAGGACGAACGTACAGACATTTACATCGTTTATTATCAAACATGGCGAATGGAAGCTTGCGGAAAATCGATATCAGTGGAGGAATCTAAACAAAATAGGTCGAGATATACCTACAAAGTAGATGCCTACTTAGTGGCGAATTAATGAGTGGTCAGCTAAACTGTAAAGTTGTAGTACAAGCACAGTGTAAAGAATTTAATAAACTGTGGTACAAGTTTAGCTCAGTTTGGGGGTAGCCTACTCCTACGCAACACTACCTACCCGGGGTAGGTGCGAGGAAACGCCGATAATATTTAAAAGTATCTATTTAATAATGAGGAGGTTTGATTTCACTTTCGTAATGAGAATATCTAGTCGATAGTGTAACGGTTACTTTTAGGTAAGCAAGCTCTATTGTAGACTGCATCGTCGCTTAACATCTGACGAGACGGCGGGCAGCGGGAAAGTGTAATAAAATACCTGAATTCATCACACTAGTTTTTTTTTAAATAAAGAGTATCGAGACGAGCAGGTCACGTGCCTGATGGTAAGCAACAGGCCTGACACATAACAGCAGAGTGCCACGCAGCTATTAGAACATGAAAAGTCCAAGTCATTAGCTACCTGCACTGCACCCGTCATCCAGAGATCTCTTTAAGCCTTGTAATTTCACTGGAAACATTGACCTTCAAACCGGAACAGTAATTTTTGCATATTGACTCTTCTCTCTCTTCAAGTGCCTCTTCAATGTTGAAGGTTGGCCGTCAGCTTCTTGATTTTTTCTCTGTCCATTGCCATCCGGAAAAGCTGCTCGACAGAGTTGATGCCGGTCCACTCCCGGATATTACGGAGCCATGATTTTTTCTGGCGTCCCGCGCGTCGTCTTCCCTGCACTTTTCCCATCATTATTATCTCTTGGTGGTAGAATAACTGACAAAGGTGTGATACATACCTAGGTGGACTCTGCCTAGAATTTTTACCCTAATTAATATCAGTATTTAATATTTGTCCTGAGCGGGAATCGAACCCATGACCTACAGTTCTGCAAAGCAGACTTAGGTACGAGTACCATCAACTGAGCTACGACGAAAGTCAGTCAATAGTACAACCAAGCCTTCGATCGCCTCGCCTGGGTAAAACGATACAAAATTTGTATAAGTATCTCAAATTTTAGGTCAATCAGAAACTGAATCAAAATCCTAATACCCTATTATTACCGTATATTAATATTATAAATGTCAATGTTTGGTAATATTGCCGTGACGCAGTTGTCCTTGTTACGTATGACGTTAAAATCGAATACTTATCGTGTGAACGATATCTCGTAGTTATTACTTATTTTGTTATTACGCTTTTAATTCCGTTGATCGAGGAGCCCTGTTGGCCCAAGTGAAGGATAAAATTCCTGATCTGTACAATTTTCTTTGGCAATGTTATGGCGAGCCCACAAAATTGACTTATCAAAACAATCATATGCTATCCTCTGTTGGCTGTCAACAGGGTGATCCCTTCGGCCCTGCGACCTTCGCCCTGGCTATCCACCCTATCATTCAACGTCTCCAGTCCAAACTAAACGTTTGGTACTTGGACGACGGAACGTTGGGGGACGATGTGAATACTGTTTTAAGTGATTTACAAAAACTTATAGACGGTTTTCGTCTCATTGGTTTGGAACTAAATTTCTCAAAATGCGAACTTTTCGTTTGCGACACATGTCCAGATAAAGATTCGATAATACAGAAATTTAATGATCTGGCCCCCAACATCAAATCAGTTGACAAGTATTCCTTGCGCCTCCTGGGTTCACCGATATTAGATGAGTCGTTTACACCTTTTGTCGAGGAAAAAATTCAAAATTTTACGAGAGCCTCCGATAGGATACTCAAAGTAAACGCCCATATGGCGTTTACAATTATTCGGCATTGTCTGTTTGTTCCGAAATTTATGTACGCTTTACGATGTAGTCCACTGTGGAAACATGGTGAGCTCCTTTGGAGCTTAGACAATGTCGTAAAGGAACCTTTAATATCGGTGTTGAATGTGGACTTTAGTGGGAGGGCATGGTCACAAGCCTCACTACCCATAAGGTTGAGAGGCCTAGGGGTCCGCTAAATTTCAAGTGTAGCTTTACCGGCATTCTTGTCCTCAGTTCATAGTACTCAAAATCTAGTCGAAAAAATTCTCGCACCCTCATTAGGCCATTCGGATGTAGTAGTAGCTAATTTGTGCGAGGCTAAGAATGCTTGGAAGCTGGCTTGTCCAAACAACGATTTCCCCAGATGTCTGTCATCTCAGAGACAGTGGGATCGACCGATCTGCGATCTAGCACGGAACTCTCTTCTCGATCGTGTCCTAGTATCGCGGATCGTGTTCGTATCCTTGCTGTGTCTGTGTCACACAGAATTTGGTGAATCGGGCCTTTGTTTACAAGCTTTGCCATCTTTCAATACCGGTAGCCTATTAGATCCAACTGCATTTCGTCTAGCTGTTAGCTTGCGCTTGGGTGCGAGGTGCTATGAAGCCCATCGCTGCCATTGTGGTACTGCCGTCGACCAACTCGATCACCACGGTCACTCTTGCTCGAAAAGCGCGGGTCGTATTGGCCGCCACGCCAGCCTGAACGACATCATACGCCGGGCTTTTTCCACCGCCAATGTCCCAGCCATACTCGAACCGAGCTCACCTCATCTTCAAAAGCCTATCCGAGCGCTTGGTCGACGCGACGCGTGACCAAAATGCTGGCGTTTATTTGGCCCAACGCATAAGCATTGCCATTCAGCGTGGCTTTTTTTTCTTTCTTCTCTCTGTTTATCAAGGACCTCTCATCGAGTAAAGGCTTCCTCCATTGTTCTCCAATCCTCTCTCGACTTTGCTATCTCAATCCAATTTGCGCCAGCTAACTTAATTATTTCATCTGCCCACCGTTGTTTTGGCCTGCTTCTGGTTCGTTTGGTTTGTGGTCCTATCCAAGTTGCTATTTATTGTCACAAATAAAACCTCTCAAATATTCTACTCAAGATGATGTACAAACATTTACAATATATATACTTATTGGATCATCACTCCGTTATAATTTAGTTCATATTTCCAAATTTTTCATTCAAAAAATCAGTTCTATCATAATAGCAACCGACTTCAAAACAGGAGTTTCTTTTCGGTTGTATTATTATTTTGTTTTATTTATTTATTAACTAAAACGGGCGTACCTACAGACTAATTATATTAGTTAACTAAAACATCAAATAACATATTATTGTATGTTTTTTTAATATTACGTTATAGCTCCGCCAATTATGAATCAATTTTGATGACTCTTTTTTTGTTTGGTAGACTTTAGTTCAGTGGTGATTCCATTAAAATTCTATCAAAAAGAGTTTGGTGGTTTTTGAAATATAAACAAAAAACTACTAAAGTTATACTAGGTACTAAATTTACTTTCGTATGCCTCGATGACTTGGTGATTGTATTCTATTAAATTAAGTCGAGTGTCTAAATTTAATTTTAATTGCAATCAGTTTTTTTTTTCTGAAAAAATAAATAATTAAATTACAAGTCTATATCGACTAAGTCACGATCACGTCTAAGTAGTCTATATCGTGCAGTTATCATAGTTACTCAATGAGATATCGTGACTGTACCGTTATCGAATATCGACTAACGTGGAAACGCCCGTCGCGTCGTCCCGATATCGGGGACGAGCGGGGTGAAGGCGGGTCGCGGGGGGAATGACGCAGCCGGCGGTGACTCCCTGAGCGATCGACGCCATTTGCCCGACGCCACGCGCCTATCGCGTGCTTTAATCTGTTACATTTGTTTGCAAGTTGTTTTTGACAACTTAAAATGGCACAGTTTCTATATGATGTATTTACGTTGATAGAACTAATTGAATCTGAGCCCTGTTTGTGGAACAAATCTCACTGTGACTATAGAAACAAAACGATTCGCGAGCAAAAATGGGAAAAGGTATTTCAACATCTGGATGAGCGTTATGCAGATAAAACCGTGGCAGAAAAGAAAAAAACCGGTGAGTGACATTGTATTTTGTCTAAACCTTATGGTTATGTTAGGTAGGTATACTTATAATTTTTTTGCAAAAAAATGAATCTATTATTTCTTCGACAGCAGCCCACTAAACATTCCCACTGCTGTGGCGGGCCTTCTCTCACAAGGAGAGTGTCAAGATCTGGATAGCGATATCGTCGACGGTAAATCTGAACGACCATGTTCACGATATCGTTATTCGTCAACGATATCGTGAGCATGTTCACTTTCATTCTTAGACATGGTCGGTTTCCTCACGACTTTTAAAAAGGGTGCAGGAAAAATCCTTCAATGTTTTAAATTAGCGCCAATGCTCACAGAACTTCCAAAAGACAGTGCATAAAGCATAATAATAACACTAATTGTTCCCAAAGCTGGGCTTCGGGGCCTTATCTCACTAGGAGAGAGTCATGACCATAATCTACCACGCTGGTTCAGCAGGTCTACTACGAAGTCCGATAAACGATATATCGGCCGAAGTTATGGACGTTTTATACCACGAAACACAATCGGTCGGTTGATGACACAAAAACTGTCAAATCAGCGTCGGTCGGGATGAACGAAACGCCCGATCAGATCAACCGATCGATTATGTTTCGTGGCATAAAACGTCCATAACTTCGGCCGATAATATCGTTTATCGGACTTCGTAGTAGACCTGCTGTACGGCTTAGGTGGATGACACATGACCTCGAAAGATTCTAGGTACATGTCGGTTTCCTGGGACAAAAAGTAGCCTACCTATGTGTTTTTCCAGACTAATCTGTGTTCCGAATTTCAACCCGATACGTTCATACGTTACTACATGGCTAAGCAACAAGCATCCTAACATTAAAGAACCACACATAGAAGATGAGGAAGAAGAAGACTTTAATCAGCTGACTATTATTTAATTAATTTTTTATTTATAAATTACTAACAAATTGTCTTGCCAGACATATTGCATGCCTCTCGCAGAGGCCAGTTTGTATGGGGCAACTTTTAAAATGTTTTGTATCATCTTATCTCACCTACAAACAGCAATAAAGATTTTTGTATTTGTATTTGTATTTGTATTTGTATCATATTAATAGGACTACATAGGTCCGGAACTAGAATTATTTGCGATTGTTATTATTGTTTCTTGCACCAAGACACATAAAAAAGCTTTCTTTTATTTTGAAATTATTTGGTACATTGCGCATTGTTAAGCGGGTAAGACCGGTGACATCGCTTCATTTTTTTTAGATGTGTGATCTTGGAAAACATTCCAATATTTCTGCATTTACTTAAGATGTGTTTGATTGCTTAAATCTCTTTTCTTAGACTCATTTTATTTAAAGACATTTTCATCATCATCATCAGCCGCAAGACGTCCACTGCTGAACATAGGCCTCCCCCCTAGATTTCCACAACGAACGGTCCTGCGCAACCTGCAACCAGCGGTTTCTAGCGACCTTTGTGAGGTCATCTGTCCATCTAGTGGGAGGCCGTCCAACACGGCGTCTTCCGGTTCGTGGTCGCCACTCGAGAACCTTTCTTCCCCATCGGTTGTCAGTTCTGCGAGCGATGTGGCCTGCCCATTGCCACTTCAGCTTGCTTACTCTTTGAGCTATGTCGGCCACTTTCAGACATTTATTTTTATTTATTTATCATTTAAAACAAAATCTGAGTTTTATAATTTCGGAACGTCAAATTGCAAAAATGATTTGTTTCAGCGGAAGTCATCATGCGTAAGTGGACAAATGTTAGAGATGCGTTTAAGAGTTCTTCAAAACTAAAGAAGACCCAAACTGCAACCAAACCTTATTTGTATGCTGAGCAGCTTCAATTTTTATTGAAACCTTCTGAGAGCGCTGAGACACCTTCAAATTGTAATGAGGAAGCTTCATCCGAGAGCAATCCTTCTAAAAATACGAGTAGCTATTTAAAACAAGAAGACTCTTTATCGGAATCCTGTTTTCGTTCTAAAATTTGCTACGTATCAGAAGACTCTTTATCAGAACCCTTTCCTAGTCCTAAAAGTAATAGCAAAGGAAGAGAATTGGAAGACTACGATGATGAAATTAAATGCGAAGTCTTGCCAAAAATACGAAAACCTTCTGTCCCACCAAAACCCACACATCCACCAAAAACCCAAAATCCCGTTCGAAAGGACCATGAGATATTACTTTTATCTTTTTCAACTTACATACGGGATATGACAGAAGAAGAATTGATGGAATTTCAAATGGAAACTCTGAAAACAATCAGGAATATAAAACGAAAACGTGCTTCTGCTTCTTCATCTCTCTCAACTGCGCAAAGTATTAGTTTCTCGAGTGCCTACTTCAAATGACCCACCATCTTCCCAACTCACCCAGCATTTTTCACCTTTTGCGTGCTCATCTCCGTTCCCTTCGCATGTTTTCCCTACTTCAAATTACGTGAGCGAGCACAACCAGCCTCTAATTCCATCAGGCAAGGTATGCGGTAAGTTCGAAAGGGAGAAAAATTAATCCAAACGCCACAATTTTCATGTCATTAGGCTCAATCAACCTACATAGATCGCGATATAGATGAGAATGACGTGATTTGAATGAGGCACCGAATTGATAACAAACACCTATTTTGGAAATTATTGATCATGATGACATTATTATTTTATACATAAATTAGAAAGATATATCCTACTCCTAAGAGAGTAATTCCGTCCATCGTAAGGTCCTGAGAATGTCCACGTTTACTTTAACCTAATGTAGATTGATGCGCATCGATTTTGAGGTCAAAATAGAAAAATATAGAGCTATACGTAAGTACCTAAGCACATCGTCTTAGGACAGAGGACGGCATACTGGTGAGTGTAGTCATGTGCCCACAAACTTTGAAGGTACTCGTAAGTAGTACATATTTTCTATCTTTAAGATAAAGATAGAAAAAAGAGATCATTACGCTCAGGCATCTTCTCGAAGTTTAACGGTGAAATATTTTGTTTAAATATTTAGTTGTTTTAGAAAATAACAGTTAAAACTTGTAAATTGTATTTTTAAGATTAAAAATATTGCGTGTTATTATTGTTTTGTTTTAAAATCTTACCTTAAAGTTTGTGCTAGTGTTTCTGGCGGTGACATTGCCATCCTGAAGTTACCGTAATTTTTTTAACTCCACTAGACGAGACAAAGGGAGGTTTCCAATCTGAGGACAAAGGGTATATAGACTGCAGGCCCGTGAACAAAATTGATGGGTCAAATGAGCCAGCATAAGACCTATGTAGGATGATAGATGGGTATAAAATAATTAGATTCAGCACTATGCCGTCACTTGTAAGCTGTCCAACTGAGTGCAGATGAGCATTCAAAAGCGCAAGTAGAGTGGTAAATTTTGGTCATTTGTTTTTGTACGGCATTTTTACCATCAAATAGATCCATAGAAAATAATGAGAAAACGCGTAGTGCCGTACAAAAATAGTGGTCCACCAAATCGGAAACATGTTTGATATTTCGGAAATTTTCAGGGAAAATTTGGTCATTTGATAGTGTACGGCATGGGTTCCATACAGTTGCAACAGCTCGTCTAACCCATTATTCCGCAACGCCGTACAAAAATAATGCGACAAGAGGAAAATATCGAGGATCAATCTCCTCTTTTCAGTGATCCAAGGAGGTGATTTGATACAGTACGGCATCGGTTCCAAAACATTATCTAGCAGTCAAACGTACAGTTAAAAATAATGCCGTACAAAAATGACTGTTCATTTTAATGTTTTTCGATAATTACCTTAATTTCAACGTATACTTTATTTGTAAAGGTGGTAAGTCATTTGATACTGTACGGCACCTTATTTTCTAAATGACATTGCTAAAAACTATTGTTGTATAGTAACGCCGTACAAAAAAACGTGTTCTAAAAAAAATTACAGAGGAATACAAAACATGCAAATTTTCATTTATTTCAATAAGCATAGATTAATGAAACATAGCTATTTTTAACATATTATCGTTGCTTTAAATAGTATTCAGGTAAATAAATTAGGAAAAAATAATGCCGTACATTTTAACCCTTAATCGAACAAAATGTGTATCACTTAGTTAGAAACTCGGAAACTCGGAAACTATGTACTTTAGGGCAAAAATAATGGAGGTCATTATTGTCGAAAATAGTATTTTACACTTTTTGTTCTCAAAAACCTTTTTTGTGAAACGTACCGTTTACGATTTACGACTCATTTAATGATACAGTTTTTCTATCGCAGCCGATAACTTTTGAAATATTAGGTAAATCAATAGAACGCATCTATTCATTTTTAAAGGTCAGTTTATTTTCTTTAACTTTTACCTTCACCTTTTTTCTCTAAAGTCCATACGTTTTGATTTATAAGACGTTTAAATTCTGTTATTCTGCCAAAAATAATAAAAATTTAAGAATTGTATTAAAATAAACAATTTTTTTTTTAGTGGTGGGTTATTAGACGATGGAAACTCTGTATTTGTGAGACAAAAAAACGAAAACTTCTTAGACACGCCTGTCGTATCCTTCGCATCGAATCGGTTAGTGAAATATAGGAATTTTCAACATAGTTTCGTTTCTTTAAATAGTATTCAGGTGAATAAATAATGCCGTATATTTTAACCCTCAATCAAACAAAACATGTTCACCTAGTTAGGGACTATAGGCCCGTGTACGAAATTGATGGGTTATTTAAACCACTAACATACCTATGTAGGTCAAAGATAAAAGGGTACCTGTAAAATAATAAGATTCAGCACTATGCCTTCACTTGTTACCTGCCCAACTGAGTGCAGGTGAAGAGAGGGTGTTGCAACCCTTTATCTGTTCTTCTTGTCGTATGATTTTTATACGGCGTTGCGGAATAAAGGATTAGAACAGGTATTTAAACTGTATGGATCCGATGCCATACATTATCAAATGACCGAATTTACCCTGAAAATAGCCTGATAAAAAAATCCAACAGTAAAAATAATTAAAATTTACAACTTTTACAATTTCAATACATTTTCTAGTCAATTAAACTACTATTATATTACTAGGGAAAAGCCCGAGGGTTGCAACATCCTTTCTTCACCTGCACTCAGTTGGACAGCTAACAACTGACGGCATAGTGTTGAATATTATTATTTTATCTATATATTTACTTTTATCATAAATGTGAGGTTAAAATAACAACGTCGTACGGGGAAGGATTTTCCTTTATAAGCGGAGGGTTAATCTGAATCAACCACTGAGTCGTCATTGGAATCAACGTCTTCATCGATGTCAGAATTATCTTGTCTATCATCTTCTGAAATATGAAGAATGTTTTCAAAATCACATCTGACGTACAAATTTAAAACATGCAAGGGTTTTTTTTACCTTTACGTATTTTTTACGGGATATATGTAAACTCTTCGGAGTCTAATGAAACCCAGTATTAGATGAGACGAGAGTGAATATGAAAGTATGTTAAAAGAGTTGAAAACTAACTTACTCGGAGTACATACTTCAATCCTTCCATCAATCTATTCTTACATAAGTATGGATGGAGAGAAGGATGTTTGTAACTCTTTCACTTAAAAACTACAGAAGGGATTTCGATGAAACTTAGTGCATAGATAGATCACGGTCTGGAATAACATAGCGACTTTTAAGAATAAGAATGTTACCATGCGTGTCTTGAAATTTTCAACATTACGACCAGTAGTCCAACATTAAACTTCTTATAACTCAAAAAGTATAGTCATTACAATGTAAAGAATAAACTGGTCTTTAAAAATGTTTTGACGTGTTTTATTGATTAATCTAATATTTCAAGAGTTATCGGCCGCGATAAAAAAAAACCGGTTCATCAAATGGGCCTTAAATCGTAAATGGTACGTTTCACAAAAAAGTTTTAGGCAACAAAAGGTGTAAAATTTTATTTTCTACACTAATTAGTTCAATTATTTTGGCCATAAAGTGCATAGTTTCCGAGATATCGGCCAAAAACATTTTTTCAAGATGGGGCTCCTCCTGAATCTGTCAGCATTTTGTGGTTTTATGATCAGTAAGAGATCCTACACCTCATAAAAAAGAAATTTGTGTCGGAAATTTATGGCAAAGCTAAATTATAATCTTTACTGGCCTATATGATATGAACTTTCAGATTTGTACAGCATTGACTTTTCTTAGACATGTATTTAATTCAAATAAATTATCTGAATGCCGTTTAAAAAATTGTACTAAATATCACCTTATAGTAAATTTAGTCACATGGTATTTTCTTGAGTTTTTTGGCATTTACTGACTCTTGGACTAACAAAAATGTACGGCACGTGTAAATTTTTTATCTTTGCACTAAATGCTTTCGGAATAAATTAATTTTACGTTGTATCAAATTACCTCTCTGAATCACTGAAAAGAGGAGATTGATCCTCGATATTTTCCTCTTGTCGCATTATTTTTTTGTACGGCGTTGCGGAATAATGGGTTAGACGAGCTATTGCAACTGCATGGAACCAATGCCGTACAGTATCAAATGACTAAATTTTTCCTGAAATTTTGCGAAATATCAAACATGTTTCCGATTTGGTGGACCACTATTTTTGTACGGCACTACGCGTTTTCTCATTTTTTTTAATGGATCTATTTGATGGTAAGAATGCCGTACAAAAACAAATGACCAAAATTTACCACTCTACTTGCGCTTTTGAATGCTCATCTGCACTCAGTTGGACAGCTTACAAGTGACGGCATAGTGCTGAATCTTATTAATTTATACCCATCTATCATCCTACATAGGTCTCATGCTGGCTCATTTGACCCATCAATTTTGTTCACGGGTCTGCAGTCTAATAAACTCGAAAGTGTCCTGCGCTTTTATAAATAATTATTTAAACTCTTTGGTCCCGCGTCATTCGGAAAATGTATAAAATACAAGCAGCGCTCTGCGTTTTAACCGCGTGGTTTCTGCTATTTTCTGAAATAAAAATATGTATAACTAGGGGGTTGCAACCGTGAGGCGCAGAAAGCGCGGTCCTTGTAAACGTGTCCCGGTAAACGACGCGACAATTTAGTGGTAGTTACCAAGATCAAGACTTCACCTCAAGCACTATCTTGAAAAAACGATTTTGCCGAATTCGCGGAAATTATACCTTTTAAGGCGAAAGTCTGAGGCTCCACCTAGATCTGTCAGTATTTTGTGATTTTATGCTCAACAACTGATCCTAAATCTGACAAAAAATGTTGGATCGGCAATTTAGTGCTAGTTTCCAAGATCCAGAATTCGCGTCATTTAGAAAAAACGATTTTGGCGAAATCTCGGAAACTATACGTTTTAAGGCGAAATCACTGAGAGCATTATTGTAGTAAACAACATTTTGCATCTTTTGTTCGCTATTTAACGAACCAATTAACCTGATATTTTAAGAGTTATCGGCCGCAATAGAAAAACTGGTTCAGGAAATAAGCAATAAATCGTAAACGGTAAATTATACAAATAAAATGTGTGATATTAAAAGATGTAAAATTATATTTCATTCAATAATAAATCCAATAATTTTTGCTCTAAAATACATAGGTTTTGATATATCAGCCAAAATGTTTTTTGCAAGATGGCACCACCTAGATCTGTCAGTATTTTGTGATTTTATGCTCAACAGCTGATCCTAAATCTGACAAAAAATGTTGGATCGGCAATTTAGTGCTAGAATATCGCTAGTCCGGAAACTGTACCTTTTAAGGCGAAAGTCACTGAGAGCATTATTGTAGAAAATACTCGTAACATTTTGGATCTTTTGTTCTCTATTTAACGAACGAATTAAGCTGACATTTTAAATGTTATCGGTGGCGAAAATAAATAGCAATAAATCGAAAACATTTGTGGATCTGTTTGTTTTCTATTTTTCGAGATATCAACGTTATTTCACGAATTAATCACGCTGACATTTCCAATATAAATCTACCTTTGAAGGCGAAAGCCATGGAGATTTATTGTATATTATATTGCATGGTAAACTCTTTTGAAACTTACCGTTTAATATAAGAGTTATTTAATAGTTCGGAGCTCACCCTAGATTTGTTTAAATAGTCAAAGAGTTTTCAAAAAATAGTACTTGTTATGATTTCCACTATAAATCATAATATTTAGAAAATATTTAAATATTAGCTAAATTATGATTAAATGACAATATGATGATGATGACGAGTGGAAAATATCGAGATGTCGATAGTTTTCGGAACAGTCTTATCCATCTCTAGCGCAACTTCATTTTTACCTAGCACGATATCGTTTTAGGTGTGAACAAGCCCAATGGCGTTAATGTCGCCGTAGCCATTTTGAACGCCATCTTGAAGCTGCCGTCGTTGGGCCTGTTCACACCAGACAGTATTTTCTGTCGTGGGTAGGTAAAAATGGAGTTGCGCTAGAGATGGATAAGACTGTTAAGAAACTATCGACATCTCGATATTTTCCAGTCGTCATCATCATCATATTATCATTTTAACCATATTTTCAGCTGATATTTAAGTATATACGATATGTCCTTACAGAACTGATATTGAATAGTGGAAATCATAACAAATACTACGTTTTGAAGTTATAACTGCTTTTGACGCGCAACATACGTATGTTTCATGGGATGTGAATGAAGCTCATCGTCACGCTCGTAAATGATAAAAATCTTCGGGTGAACTCGGAACTATTAGATCTCTATCTATATCTCTCTATCCCTCTGCATCTTGGAAACTATGCACTTTCAGCCAGAAGTTATGGAAACTATTATTGTAGAAAATAACATTTTGCATCTTTTGTTTTGTCGAACCAATTAAGCTGATATTTAAAGAGTTATCGGCCACAATAGCAAAACTGGTTTAGAAAATAAGCAATAAATCGTAAACGGTAAATTCTATAAAAAATGTTGGATATCAAAAGATGTAAAATTTAATTTCCTACAATAATTATTCCAATTTGCTCTAAAGCACATAAGTTTTCAGCCAAAACGTTTTTTGCAAGATGACGCCTGAGGCTCCACCTAAATCTGTCAGTATTTTGTGATTTTATGCTCAACAACTGATCCTAAATCTGATAAAAATTGTTGGATCCGCAATTTAGTGCTAGTTTCCAAGATCCAGAATTCGCCTCAAGCCCCATTTAGAAAAAACGGTTTTGGCGAAATCTCGGAAACTATACGTTTTAAGGCGAAAGTCACTGAGAGCATTATTGTAGTAAACAACATTTTGCATCTTTTGTTCGCTATGTAACGAACCAATTAACCTGATATTTAAGAGTTATCGGCCGCAATAGAAAAACTGGTTCAGGAAATAAGCAATAAATCGTAAACGGTAAATTCTCCAAAAAAATTGTGAGATATTAAAAGAAGTAAAATTATATTTCCTACATTTATGATTCCAATAATTTTTGCTCTTAAGTATATAGGTTTTAATATATCAGCCAAAACGTTTATTGTAAGATGGTGCCTGAGGCTCCACCTAGATCTGTCAGTATTTTGTGATTTTATCGTTAGCAAATGAATGATCCTAAATCTGACAAAAAATATTGGATCGGCATTTTAGTGCTAGTTTCAAAGATCCAGAATTCGCCTCAAGTGCCATTTAGAAAAAACGACTTGGCGATATCTCGGAAACTATACGTTTTAGGGCGAAAGCAACTGAGAGCATTATTGTAGCAAATAAAATGTAGCATATTTTGTTCTCTATCTAACAAACCAATTAAGCTGATATTTTAAGAGTTATCGGCGGCGAAAGAAAAACGGTTTATATAAGTAGCAATAAATAGTAAACGGTTAGTTGTGGAAAAAAAATGTCCAGAACAAAAGATGTAAAATTATATTTTCTACAATAATACTTTCAATAATTTTTGCCCTAAAGTTAATAGTTTTCGAGATATCAGCTATAAAACGTTATTTCATGATGGTGCCTGAGGCGAATTCTAGATCACGGAAACTTGCACTAAATTGCCGGTCCAATATAAATAACTACCTTAGAAGGCGAAAGTCATGGAAGTCATTATTGTAGAAAATATAATATTGCATCTTTCGTTTCCAGTAAACTCTTTGGTCAAACTTACTACTTACTAACTTACCGTGTATGATATACGAGTTATTGAATAGTTCCGAGTCCAGCCGAGGATTTATTTCATTTACGAGCGTGACGATGAGCTTCGTTCACAGCCCATGAAAAATATGTGTGTGGTGCGTCAAAAGAAGTTTTCACTTCAAAAAGTAGTAAGTATTTGTTATGTTTTCCACTTATTCAATATCAGTTCTGTAACGACTTAATATTCCGAAAATAATTAAATATTAGCTAAATTATGGTTAAATCACAATATGATGATGATGACGAGTGGAAAATATCGCGATATCGATGGTTTTTTTTCAACAGTCTTATCTATCTCTAGCGCAACTCCATTTTTACCTACTCACAGCACGATATAATGTTAGGTGAGAACAGGCCCATTGTGCGGTGACACACCAGACAGTATCTTCTATCGTGGGTAGGTAAAAATGTAGTTGCGCTAGAGATGGATAAGACTGTTCCAAAAACTATCGACATCTCGATATTTTCCTAGCGTCATCATCGTCATATTGTCATTTAACCATAATTTTAATCTGTGTTGCATCAAAAGATGCAACTCACACAGATTTTTCGTGAGCTATGAACGAAGCTCATCGTCACGCTCGTAAATGCAAGAAAACTTCCACCTAGATCTGTCAGTATTTTATATAATCTATAAGATATCTCGGAAACTATACCTTTTAAGGCAAAAGTCATTGGAAACATTATTATAGAAAACAATAATTTACATATATTATTTTGTTCTCTATTCAACGAAGCAATTAAACTGATATATTCAGAGATATCGGCTGCGAAAGAAAACCCGGCTTATTAAATAAGCAATAAATCGTAAACGGTGAGTTGTGGAAAAAAAAACAAAAGATGTAAAATTATATTTTCTATAACTTTTGCTCTAAAGTACATAGTTTTCGAGATATCAGCTAAAACGTTATTTCAAGATGGCGCCTGAGGCGAATTCTTGATCACGGAAACTTGCACTAAATTGCCGATCGAATATTTTTTGTCAGCTTTAAAATCACAATATGCTGACAAATCTAGGAGGAGACTCAAGCGCTATCTTGAAAAAACAATTTTGGCAATATCTCGGAAACTATGAAACTAGCACTAAATTGGCGATCCAATATTTTTTATCAGGTTTAGGACCAGTTGTTGAGCATGAAATTACAAAATACTGACAGATCCAGGTGGAGCCTCAAGCGCCATCTTGAAAAGACATTTTGGCTGATATCTCGAAAATTATGCACTTAAAGGAAAAAAATCTCAGAATCATTATTGTAGGAAATGTAACTTTACGTTTCGTAAATATTAGCTAAATTGTGGTTAAATGACAATATGACGATGATGACGCGAGGAAAATATCGAGATGTCGATAGTTTTTTGGAACAGTCTTATCCATCTCTAGCGCAACTCCATTTTTACCTACCCACGATAGAAAATACTGTCTGGTGTGACACCGCACATTAGAACATAACGATAACTGCACGATATCGTCGGACAGGTAGTTTGATACAAGCACTAACTACAGGCCGTTTTCACATTAGTACATCATAACGATAACTGCACGATATCGTCGGAAATGTAGTTTGATACAAGCACTAACTACAGGCCGTTTTCACATTAGCTGCTGCAGGATATCGTCGGAAAGGTAGTTTGATACAAGCACTACTAACGAGCACATTGGACGATACCGTAATCTATAACGCACGATATTAGATGACTACACAGTGCGGGATGAAGCATATGTATTGTAGTGCTATAAACGCCGGCCTTCCAAGCAACCATAGAGTAAAGTTTTTTATCTTTGGTAACGGAACTATAAAAATGAAACACAGGCTATAAGAGGCTATCTTCCCTACAGTTCTTTGTGTGCCATTATTATTATTATTATTATCTCAGCCTATATATTGTCCCATTGCAGAGCAAAGGCCTCTCTCCCCACCCTCCAATATTCCCTGTTCAGAGCAACAGTCCACCAATCTTCCCTAAATGTATCGAGTTCGGTCCGCCATCTCTTCCTGGGTCGCCTTGTGTGCCATATATATTTTATTTAAAAATCTTTATAACATTATTATATTTGACACAGACTAGAGACAAACCTCGACCGAGGCTGCCCTCGTAGCTTAGTGGGTAGTAACTCTGCCTGCGAAGGCAAGGGTCGTGGGTTCGATTCCCACCCAGTGCAAAATATTTGTGTGATGAATTCAAATATTTATATTGTGTCTGTTTATATTTCTCATTTTATATAAGTATAATATTTTAAAAATATGTAAGTATTATATCAGGTATCTGGCATCCATAGTACAAGCTTTGCTTAGTTTGGGGTCAGATGGTGTTGTGTGTGAAATGTCCACCACATTAATTTATTTATAATCGGCAACTACCTGAGGTACAAAATGATATGCGACAGATGTTTTGAACATCTGTCGCACTTCATAAAATGTTTCTTGTTATTGGCAAAACTTTTATATGAAATAATAATAAATATGTAATTATATTCCTGCTGATGTTAGTCTTAGATCGAAAGAAAAATTATTTAGATAAAGACTGCAATAAAGACGATTTCCTCGACCCATCTCGCAGCTACACTTCACTTACTTAGATAAGCATCCCACTAAATGTTTTCTCTACTGCTGGGACTTGGGACCAAGCAAGCATTTTCTCCCGCAAGGAGAGAGCCAAGACCATAACCCACCACGCTGGTTCAAATGTGGGTCGGCGAGTCGGCGAATGACGCATGACCTCGAAAGATTCTTGGAACATGCCGATTTACTCACGATGGTTTCCTTCATCGTTCATAGGTTAAACGGCATTACGCAGATGACAAAAGACAGTGGTGCACATGGATTTCGTACCAGATGCATCGGCAGCTCTTCTCCTGACTAGACCAGCCGTGACTTATTTACCTACTGGTATCATTTTGTCAGGCTAATTGAAATGGTGTAATAACTAGTTGTTTAATTGCATAAAATACATAATTTGTGGTAGGACTGTTGGCAGAGTCCGCCTGGGGAAGTACCACACCTTTGCCAGTTATTCTACCGCCAAGCAGTAATGTGCAAACATTACTGTGTTCCGGTTTGAAGGGCAATGTTTCCAGAGAAATTACAGGGCTTAGAGATATAAGATCTTAGATCTCTGGGTGACGAGCGCAGTGCAGTGCTAGGTAATGATTTGGACTCTTCATGTTCCAATAGCTGCTTGTCACTGTGCTGTTATGTGTCAGGCATGTTGCTTACCATCAGGCACATGACCTGATCGTCTCGTCACTATATTTAAAATTTATTAAAAAAAAAAATACTATTAGGTATTCATGAGTTTTAAGCCTCCAAGTGTGTTTGGGTTTTTCATTTTAAGTCAGTATTTATCAAAGAATCACAACTGATAATGCCGATTATTAATCAGCTACGTAGGTAATTTCACGGAAACATTTTAACTAATGATACCTGAACAAGGCATTCAAACTGGATAGACCTAGCAGAGGAAAAATCAGTTACCAAGACCGTGAAGAAATTACAGGAGACGAAGTGCGAATAATGAACGACGTTTGGTAAGCGCAGGCACAAAAACTTGAATGCAAACATTACAAACACAATGTGCAATCATTATGTTTTTTTAATGGAATTTAAAGAACCTCAGTTGTCCCACTGCTGGGCAAAGGTCTCCCCCAATTCTCTCCACTTTATCTGGTCGTGAGTTTTAAAGCTTTAATGTTTTCTTTATTATGAAGAACATATCTACTACATATATACATACAAAAATAATACAACCTAATTGATAACATCCTTCTTTTGAAGCCGGTTAAAATACCATTTTAATCCTATAATTCAGTGCTTCCAATGAACAACCAAATTTTTGCATGAGACCTTTTTCGTGCAGCTGACGTTCATCAATTTATAAGACGTTATCAAGTCAACAAACCAATCAAAAATTTAATTTTGGATGTTTTTTTTTCTGATAACGACTATATGACGCCATTTATTATCTGTGTTATCTTTCGCTGATAGTTTAAGCGGCGTCATAATGAGCCCAAATGATCATGAACAAATTGATTGTCTGTAAAATCGGTTGGTTTGCGGACGATAGTTTAACGTGTCAACGTCATAACAAAACATTGGTAGAGACGGCTCAAGCGTACAATGACCATAACGAGGCAATGAGCGTAACGGGACGTAACGGGACGCTTTTTCGTTCATGCAGCCGGTGGTCATCGATTTATTAGTTGTCTCGTCAAAAAGTAGGTATTTACTGTTTTTACGGCATTGTAACAACATGCACATGTGTATTATTATAATTGTGTTTATCTATTGTGTACGATTTTTAAGCGTCTAAAGTAACGACACATTTTTTTTTCTTCTTTTCTTACTTTTGCACTCTACTATTCTCGCTCGTAAATTTACCTATTCATATTTACTTGCTTTTGTTGCTATTAATGGCTGCTTGGAAGAGATATCTATTAGCCATAAGGCACTAGATGTAAATAATTTCATTCATTTGCAACAGATAAACCGATTTCGTTTGAAAGGCGTGTTATTCTGGAGCGTTCTTAGCTGTGTTTGTTTCTTCAAAATCAGTTCAGTTGTTTAAAATTTATCAGCTCTTTTATTAGCTGCGGTAGGAATTATAGACGCGTTACGGGTACGAGTTTGTGTTACTTACAAACATTCGATTGACTTAAAATTAAAACAATTGCGTTATGGGTTTTTTGAAATTTTTATGAAATTGAGAATATCTTGCGTGTAGTTTTTCATGGGTACACTGCGTATATGTCACATTCAAGTTTAAAAATATCTGGTTCGGTATATTGGTGATTCTGATTTATACGTGTCGCGTTGAGCTTAGGCGATGCTCTGCAGGATCCAGTCTCCGTATGCGGAGACTCGCACGAAAGCGTCGGGGCCGCCGATGGCGCAAGGGAAGCCCCAAGACACTACTCCGACCTGCTGTCCGTTGTCCACGCGCCTCAGAGCACTGCCCGAGTCACCCTGTAGAAACAATGTAACTTAACTAAGTAAATTTAAAATCTGGTTTGTTGGACAAACTTTAGCGTCGTCATCAAACCGACATGCTCATAGGAGAAAATCAGGCAATCGATTTAATCTACAAATTTACTAGGCCAGGTTACTTTTAGATCAACGTATAGTATAATACGTAATGTTATTATTATCAAACCACTGAATTTAAATAATTGTTGTTTCTAGGCCCACATAGTTTGGAGTTCTCAACTCTTATGTTATAGTTTATATTTATTACATTCTGTTTTGTGTGCTCATTGAATAAATAAATAAATAACCTCTTTCACGTTTCACGTTAAACTGATAGAACCGATAAAGATAACAAGCACAAAATTCCGACATGCTGCATCTAACCTACTTTTCGCCTCAAATATCTCCGTGCGAAAGAAACCCCTGAGTCCCAGACTTTGGTACATCAAATGGACGGTTTAAATTATCCTGATGAGTGTTCATTCCACAATTCAATATTACCACAAGTAGCCAGTAACAGCAGGATTGTGGATATGGCCATAACTCTCCTTGTGAGAGAAACCCCCGATGGCATGGATCAAACAATGGGGACAGCACGGGAGACATGTACCCTGATTTACATCGAAATCGGAATGATCTCAACACGGAATCAAATGGTAGGACTTTGGCAGAATCCGCAGAGGGAAGGACCACACCTTTGCCAGTTATTCTACTACAAAGTAATTGAACATTACTGTGTTCCGGTTTGAAGGGCAATGTTTCCAGAAGAATTACAGGGCTTAGATATATACGATCTTAGATCTCTAGGGTGACGAGCGCAGTGACAGTGCTAGGTAATGACTTGGACTCTTCATGTTCCAATAGCTGCGTGTCACTGTGGTGTTTATGTGTCAGGCATGTTGTTCCATCAGGCACATGTCCTGATCGTCTTCATCACTCAAGTATAAAAAAATTCGTTGTGAATCAGTACCATGATATGGGCTCGGTGGCGGCATTAAGGTAGAGCGGCATAGAGCGACCTCCCAAGGTGCCGGATATAAAGAGTAGCCGCGCGTCGCAAGCGTAGGGGGCCTTTGTTCAGTCAGTAACTAAACTTCTTTCATTGATTGATTTCATAAATCTCACCCAGGGCACTGGTAGGTCTAAAATCGGTACTGTTTACTGTCGTTTTAAATTTGGAAACTTACGTTGCAGGTGCCCACTCCAGGGGAATGGTAGGTGCAGACTTCGATGTGGGGCTCCACGTCGGGAGCGTTCCTGATATTGAACTCCTCGGTGGCCCAGGCGGCCAGGTCGATGCAGCTCTGGCCGTCGATGGTGGTGGTGGTGATCTCCAGCAAATTGGCTGACAGGGCGCCGTTGGCCTGAACACAAAAAAATGTTTATTATCATGCCAAATACAACGACCAATTTTTATTTATGTACTATTATTAGTACTTAGCGACGCCACGTGGTCTTACCCGTTCTTTAAATCAGTAGGATGGAATATTGTCACCAATCCTGAGGTGATACATTCGTAAACATCAGCCTGTAAATATTATTTTATTACAGGATATATGACTCATCTCTTCACTTCTTCGATCTTTTATGACCATCTGGAAGATATACTCTCAGATGCGTTTAACATAATATGTAGGTTGTTTATATTGTTCAGAAAAACGTTTATCCCATAGGTCAGTGTGCCCTTTGTGTTAACTCCGTGAGTGTGCCTATGAGCCCTATCAAAGAGAGATTAGCCTCGGAGCCGGCTCTTGACCTCCCCCCACAGGGAGTGAGGAATAATCAATAATCAGCATGATGAGAAAGTCGTTAGACTCACCCTGATCCTGCCCCATCCAGCAACTCTGACGGGGACCCCAGCGCCGACCAAGTCGTAGCTAAGCGGGACGGGCTGCACCAGGTTGGAGAGGGCGATGTTGCTGCTGACCAGGAGAATGCCGATGTCGTTCTTGATGACCGGTGGCGCCAGGTAGTTGGGGTGGGTGATGTTACGGGAGATGGAGTACGTCTGCCCGCCGGAGTTCCACCGGTTGGTACCCACGGTCACGCGGAGAGAGCTGGAGATGAATTGGTTGTCCTTAGTGCAAGACTTAGTTTGCTTAAATTATAGTTGGTTTAGTCAGTAAACCGGCTAATGCCGATCCCCTAGTTCGAATCTCACGCGCGCCACTGTCTTTTAGAAGCCATATGCGTAATGCTACTAACTTAAATCGGTGAAGGAAAACAACATGAGGAAACTTACATATTCCTAAAATCTTTCTAGGTCATGTGATAACCACCAACCCGCACTGGACCAGAGTAGTGGAATGTGATTGACTCTTTCCTTGCCAGAGAAGGCCTCGAGTCTCAGCAGTGCGAAAATTTGGTGGAATGCTTATGTTTATGTATTTCTAATGTGCAACAGAAAAAACGTTTTGTACTGTTTGAGTTTCACTTTTACGCACAACTCGATGCGATTGTGGGCAGTTTCGTTTTGGAACAATAACAGGTAAGTAATCTTTTCTTAAAATTTTTGTGTTTTCAGAATCACGCTAACTTGTGAGTCACTCACTCGTATTATGATGATGTTGTTGTGACCATTCATTGTGTGACTGTTATATAAAATGACTATATTATCTGCACACAGAGTGGTACGATCCTATACTAATACCATGAGTGTTCGTTGCGTTAACCTTGCGAGGCTACACCAAATTACATTACTCGATTGCATCAATGGCATAGATTTTCTTTCTGGACTTCAATTTATATTTGATTTTCTTCATTTTGTACCTAAACATGAATTGTTTGGCTCAATTTAATGTGAAGCACTACAATTTATTAAGGAACATACACGTAGAATTTAGAAGGTAGAGACATATCACCTGCTCAAAGAGCCCCAGCTGAAAACAGCCTCGATACAATGCGCGGCGGTGAGCACGTGTCTGGTGGTAATGATGGACCCTCCGCAGAGGAAGCTCCTCAGCAGGAGACCGCTGGTCATGGCCACCATGTGGGGGTGGCTGCCGGCCGCGGCCTGGGAACCGCCCACGATCCGCGCGGAGCGGTCCAGTTGGTTGAACCGCCCACGATCTTGGTCATCGCGCGGTTGGGATGGCGGTCCAGTTTAATACGTTGAAGAAGATGGACAATTTTTATCTAATCCTGGTCATCGTCAGGGGCTTGCGCTGGTTGGAAATTAATAAAGTTTTGATGTAACCTATATTCTTAAATTAATTTATTATGAGCTCTGATCTAAAACATCTAAGCGATGACAAAATTTTTTATCTAACTGTCGTATTCCAAACATACATATAGAAGGGTACAAATTGTATTATCCTCAAGGTCTTGCAGTTGAAGAGTTCTAAACCTCGATCATTTATAATTTTTATACGGCGTTGCGGAGTAAAAATTATAAATTTTAAAATTCTAATTGTTACTTTGTGATAAAATATTTTTCGACGTTTTACAGAGTAAGATTTGATTGTGACCTTTGTATTCTTAAATTCATATAATTATTATGAGCTCTGATCGCCATGTTCCAAACATCTAAGCGATGCTTACACGAGCCGTAAATCTTTGAAATTATGATAGCTATCAAATCAGTATAGAAATGTTTGACGTTTGTTTCGTCAGCAAACTCAGGAAGGAAAATTAAACTTGAGTGAGGTTATATTTTTTCATTAAAAGTTTGGAATCAAGGAAATATCTACCGTATACAGATGAAGCTTGGGTCTAGTTTGCCTGGTGTGGCGGTCCAATAGTATGAGAAGTTACTTCTGAAACTGCTGAGAACACTCCCCGACTACCTCAGATTTGTTATCTGTACAACATTCTACTAGTCAAGCCCTTTAATTTGATACCCATATTAAGGGAGTTGTGAAAAAGGAATGTATTTCGCCATTTTGTGGTAGCGGCCATCTTTAATTTGAAATTTGTCATCGTGCAAAGTATTCTACTAGTATAACCCTTTCGTTTGATATCCATATTGAGGCAGTAGTCAAAAAAATAATGTAATTCGCTATTTTGTGGTGGCGGCCATCTTGGATTTGAAATTTGTTATAGTGTATAGTATTCTACTAGTCAAGCCCTTTCATTTGATATCCATATTGAGGTAGATTGTGAAGAAATATTTTGTCCGCCATTTTGTGGAGGCGGCCATCTTGAATTGATGTTAACCAAACATATCTAAGAACACCCTTCAAATAAAAAAACGCACGAATCGGCCTAACCTTCAAATAAAAACACACACACAGACAGACAGAAATCGACGTCAAACTTATCACCCCTTTTGAGTTCTATCATATGTGAATCCCAGCAAATGCTTTTATTTACATTTATTAATTTATTTATTTACACACACATAAATTAGACAAAATCTTAAACTATGTACAAAGACCCTGTTAGGGTGTCGCACAGACAGACATACAGTTTCGACGTCAAACTTATAACACCCCTACTTTTACAGATTGGTCAGAATGTTCTAAATAAGAAGTAGGTGCTAAAATAATATAATATCATATGAAATGAATCCCTTCCACGTAATTATAGGCTGTTCTATTATCAATGTGTTTTCAGTGAATCAACGTTTGTCAATAACAAACCAGTATGTGTATTCAGGAATTTGTTATTCAGGTAAAGTTTATCGTTGTTATCTAAAAACCGCATTATAATTTTAGATTAAAATTTATTACCTATTTGGTAAATTTCAATCACAGATACAATCTTAATCCTGATAGCTACCTAACTCAGGGTTTTCCAGAGTGAATTAGTTAAGAACTTGATCTCTTCAATCGTGTCATGCTTTCGATATGTTTTATCTGAGGATTATTATAGTATATCAGAAGTAGCGTCGTCAAGTTATTAAGTTGTACTTTTGCATTTTGATTCTGCATTCTTTATCTCAAGAGTTATAGAGTAAGATCCCAGAGCCGCCAGGCGTCACGTATTTTCTGATGGATGAAATGTGGACGATTGAGTAGAGTTAGTACGTACTAAGAACACATGCTTACCCGCTAACTTGCTTAGACGGCCAATTTTGAGATATGGGGTCAAAAATATACTTTACTTCACGTGTTTTCTGATAACTGATTTTCACGTATGTTATAGGCAATATCTTTAACAAGAACAAAATTAAAAATTTTGACTAACCCCCGACTACCTCGGATCTCGGATTATCTGTAGTCTGTACCTATAACGTTCTACTAGTCAAGCCCTTTCATTTGATACCCATATTAAGGGAGTTGTAAAAAAAATGTATTTCGCCATTTTGTGGTAGCGGTCATCTTGGATTTAAATTTGTCATAATGCAAAGTACTCTACTAGTCAAGCCCTTTCATTTGATACTCATATTGAGGTAATAGTGAAAAAAATATTACGATTCGGTATTTTGTGGTGACGGTCATCTTGGATTTGAAATTTGTTATAATGTATAGTATTCGACTAGTCAAACCCTTTCATTTGATACCCATATTGAGGTAGGTTGTGAAGAAATATTTTGTCCACCATTTTGTGGAGGCGGCCATTTTGAATCAATATTAACTAAACATAGCTAAGAACATCCGCACGGATATTAACCTTCAAATAAACAAAACCGCATCGAAATCAGCCCATCCGTTTGAGCTCTACGGTGCCACAGAGAGACACACACACAGACAGACAGACAGACAGACATCGACGTCAAACTTATAACAATAATCAATAATAACAATAATCTTGGTGTCTTCAAATCGAGAGTGAATCGTTTTCTTCTAGGTAAACACGCTCCATCGTAGACCGCATCATCGCTTAACATCAAGCGATATGGCGGTCAAGTGTAAACCTATTAAAGTTTAAAAAAAACACCCCTTTTTTGGTAGGGGGTCAAAAATAAGGCCCCAATACTACCAGACACTTTCCGTCGGCCGTTTTGCTTAACAGAAGCTTTAAAACTGCCAATGAGAGCGTTTTACGTAATTACGTAGCGTCTGGCGGTATACCTACGAGTATGAATCCATTTAGATATAAAATAAATTGATCATGTCGCAGACAGCTATCCGTTCAATATTAAAAATGAAATGAGCTTAGCGTCGTAGCGTTACTTCCAACATTTAATAAACTGGCTGGCTAATGCTTTAGCATTTACGAATCATCCGGACGATGTGAACGATCCGCACGAGTACGATGGCTAAAGCCATTCATGTGAATCTATGATCATCATCTATGAGACAAACATGTGAAAAAAATACATATCTGATTCTTTATTTTAAGACTTGAAAATGAAAACAGGTTAGGAGAGTTAAATAAACATCACAAAGTTTCCCGAGTCCATTTTAATAGTATGGAGAGTTTCGGTGCTAGGTGGCAGAAAGAGGAACTAAATAATTTAGTTCCTAGCTAGCTAGAAAGATAGGATAGTTTTTGCTTCGATCTTTCTTTGACAGTATCCGGGCCAAGTCGGAACTTATTGCATAAGCAGCCGACTTAATGTGTCCACTGTAAGGATTCGGGGTCTTTTTTCACAAGGAGAGAGTCAGGCCATAACCCACCACGCTGGTCGAGAGCAGGTTGACGAATAAAGCTTGACTTTCTAGGAACATGAGATTCTAGGAACATGTCGGTTTCCTCACGATGTTATCCTTCGCTGTTTTTAAAGTTTAAAATGGTGCGCGTGGGACTTGAACCAGGGACTCTGGATCGACAGTCGCCATTATCCCGACAAGACCGATGACGTTTTGGCCGCTACACAATTTAACTTTTTAGGGTTCCGTACACAAGGGGTGAAAACGGTACCCTATTACTGACACTTCGCCGTCCGTCCGTCCGCCTATCACCAGGCTGTATCTCAAGAACGGTGATAACTAGACAGTTGAAATTTTTACAGATTATGTATTTTTATTGCCGCTTTACACAACAAACTTAATTTATTTACCGTTTCTTGCTCGATACTAATACTAATAACGGTGGCTAGTAGACGCTCTATTCACGGAGTATTTAATTTTATGTTGCCTTTAAACATAATTAATTAAAATAAATAATTAAAGGGGTTACCAAGGGGGGCTATTATTGTAAAAATAGGTTTTCGATGTTTATTTGCTAATGGTTCGGGAACCCTTCGTGCGCGAGTTACACTCGCACTTGGCCGATTTTTGTGTTATTTCCAATGACGGGGCAAGCAAGAGGACGCCTGGAGGTAGGCTACATGCCCTGCTATACGGAACAATGCCACGCAACTATTGTTACGCGTTTGAAGATAAAGACTTCAAATCACTGCATAACCTCCTCGAAGGCCTATCCCTAGGTGCTGGACGGGCCTAATCGTCCACACGACGACGCCACAGCCCCTCCAGTGGAGACGGGATGTGAGCCCAGAGCCGCAATCTCCAGGCTCGCCGCCGTGTCCGCTTCCGCCTCAGATGAGAAGCCAGAGGCTTCCAACACTCGGTCCTCTAACTCACACGATCTCTCACAGACGAGACCATAGACCATAGACCTTCTGTAGTGTGCTCTTGAGCATACCTACTGAGAAGTCAACACTTTTCTCAAGAGTTCTAGCACTACGAAAATGTATGCAATTTTGCCCTTTTTCCAAATTTCGATGTAACGGTTAATCTCTGTCTTTAAGACTAACGAGAAAGGAAAGCGTTATGTTCTTAGATATATCTTGAGGTAAAACATAGATCCTTACATAGGTAGTTCGGAATCGCTTTCGGATCATCGCTAAGTTTGTTAGGTGGTCCTAGAAACTTAGCGATGATCTGGTCTACTATACTTAAGAGTCTCTATCGTAGACCGCATCATCGCTTAGCATCAGGCCAGATCACGGTCAAATGCAAACCTATTCATTTCGTGCACCATGTTCACAGGTGGGCTGATGAAAAATAGATGTTGGCAAAGGTTTGTAAATCGAGGGCAGACATTAAACTATCCTCTTTCTCAGTGTTTCGATTAGTAGTCCAAGATAGTAGTAGTAGATAGCCCAAGATCCCAGAGCCGCCAGACGTCACGTATTTTCTGATGGATGAAATGTGGACGATTGAGTAGAGTTAGTACGTACTAAGAACACATAACACGCTAACTTGCTTAGACGGCCAATTTTGAGATATGGGGTCCAAAAGATACATTACTTCACGTTTTTTTGATAACTGATTTTCACGTACGTTATAGGTAAAATCTTTAAAAATAAGGCCCCAATACTCTCAGACACTTTCCGTCGACCGTTTTGCTAAACAGACGCTTTAAAACTCTATTATTTTGGGAGTTTTAAAGCGTCTACTCGAATTCGAACGTAAATCTCGACAAAACATACTGACAGCCAGTATGTTTTCGAGATTTATCACCAGTTTGTTATTTGTACCAATTTACCATGTAACCAAAACCATTTAAGCACGGTTAGTAAATACCCCGCAAATTAACAGATAGGTAATACCTACTTGGTGTATTTTATATGTTTGGTAACTCACGTCACTAATTATGATACTATCTCTATCACATAACTTATCGAGCAAAAGAAGACGCACAAAAAAAGATAACAATTCCTTTATGAATACATGTTTCCTGTATCAGACTGATCAGACACCGATCGACACATGTCTATTAGTAACTACAATTAAAAAAAAAAAAAAATTGAAATTGTAATTGATTAATAACTATCAGTGCTTCGTGGCTTTCCCCACGCGATTCTCGCTCCCGATATTTCTTGTGGTAAAAAGTAGTAAATGTGTTCCTTCCAGACTAAAGATGGATGGACGCAGGTTTGTTCCGAATCCTAGTAGTGGTAGGACTCCGCCTGGGGAAGTACCACACCTTTGCTAGTTATTATACAACCAAGCAGTTGCAAACATTACTGTGTTCCGGTTTGAAGGGCAATGTTTACAGAGAAATTACAGGGCTTTGAGGTATAACATCTTAGATCTCTGGGTGACGAGCGCAGAACAGTGCTAGATAATGATTTTGATTCTTCATGTTCCAATAGCTGCATGTCACTGTGCTGTTATGTGGCAGGCATTTTGCTTACCATCAGGCACATGTCCTGCTCGTCTCTTCAAAAATTATTTAAAAAAAAAATTCAAACCGTTCCGTTCAGACTACGTTCGGATGTGATAGGACAACGAACATACAAACTTTCGTTTGGAAAAAATATTAGTAGACTACTTTTTCTACGTTTTGAGTCAAAAAATGCATTTATTTAAAAATTTTTTTTTAGTACAGGAAGTATTACTGGTGTTACTATTTATTATCTCTAAGTAGTAAAAGCTCTGATAAGTACCTATTACTATCCCTTATCATCATCATCATCAAGCAATCTTAGTCCACTGGCCATAGGCTCGCCACTCAGCCTTATCCTCAGCCATACGTCTCCATCCACTGCCTACTGTCTTCCGTATATCGGTTACCCATTGCCGGATTAAGCCAGCGCGGGGCCTGTAGCAATTTTTGTCAAGGAGCCCTTGGTTTGCTTAAATTTAGGAAGGGTAGGGTCAAGTTATGCCAGATATTTTCGCTACATGTTTACAGTCAGACAGACGTCGGAGCGCGGGCCCCCAGTTTGCGTTGGGCCCGTAGCATTTGCTACTCTTGCTATATGGCTAATCCGCCACTGCGGTTACCTTGGTTCTCTGACGGATCACTTCGTTCCGAATACGATCCTTCGATTCGAAATTCATTTTCGAATGTGTAATCCGTCAACTTCCACTTTATCAATGTAAAGTATTAAGGTCTGGATTATTCTTCAAAGAGTGACCTTTGTTTAAGAAGGCCCTAAGTCAGTGGGCATAGAGCAGGGGAGTAGCTACCGCCGTATTAGTCGTATCAATGATACAGGCCTCCGGGAAACAGAGGCCCCACGCGTATAAGCAAAAATTAGTAAAAAAAAATATCAACAATCTTTAACCACTTGGACCCCAACTCAAGCATACTTGATACTTTGATACATTGCCCTGGAAGGATCCTACGTCACTAGCATAAGCTGAGCTGCTAAGAACAGGAGGTATCAGAATTGGACTATTATTTTACGATTGATTTTACACAAAGGAACTCTAATACACAACAACATCCTGCTGAAACACAAGACGTTGGCGTAATTGTGCTCACCAAACAAATCACACTTACCTACATAGCGCAAATGGATAGAAGCCAGAAATTAATAGACGATAAATCAGATGACATATAATATGATACAACCGATTAAAAGCTAAAAATGACAAAAAGAAGAAGACTTTATCAGCTGACTATTATTATTATATAAATTCAGAGATGGAGACTGTGTTTATATTGCATTGCATACAGAAGAAGAGGCCAGTTTGTATGGGTCAACTTTTAAAATGTTTTGTGTCGCCTTATCTTACCTACAATCAGTAATAAAGATTTTTGTATTTGTAAATACAATAACATACGCAGTTACTTCAAACACTTTTTAAACAACTTAAATAAATAGGTTTTCAATGAGGCGTTTTCCAGGCGCAAAAATACTTGTCAAAGACAAGCAAAAATTGCCACTTGAAAACTCGGTTGTGTGCTGTTGCAAACTTGTGCTGGAAAATGCGATAGTTCCGCCATTTACGAATAGATTTTGATGATTGTTTTTGTTTGGTAGATCATACTTCAGAGTACCTTTATAAATTTTGTCGAAAGCGGTGGATTAGTTTTTGAAATATGTACTTATCAACAAAAATCCAAAATTTATTTACTTCGTACTCGTATTAGTTTTTTCTAAAATCCAGCATTGGAGCAGTATGTTGGTTTGATTTTTTTACAAATGTAATTTAGTCGAATGTCTGACCTTAATTTCAAATTGTAGTCGAGTTTTTTTTCGGTAAATATTAATTATACATGTGGGAGTCAAAATGAATGCTCACCTGTGCACCCAATTATGAAAGCGAACAAAAACAACCCCTTGTACAGCTCCATGTTGACGTCAGACGGACAGGATGATCACTGACATATACTTAACTCTTATATACTACAATGATATCTATCAATATCTACCGATAATTAAAGATAAAGATTAAAGGTATTTCCATTGGAAATATCCGAGTTTAGATAATGCTTGACTCATGGAGTCAATGCAGTAGAAAAAGCACTGATTGAAAGATAACTCAGGTGTTGGAAGAAAGAGTGTGTAAACCGTATTGGTATGCTCAGATCGGATTTAGGCGTTCAAAGTTCCAGTTCTAGGACCTAGGTTTACAGTTGACTGCCACCTCGCATGATATACTTATATCGACCACTACTGTATGGTATGATATGGTGTATGGTATAGTAT
This sequence comes from Ectropis grisescens, assembly GCA_017562165.1. Taxonomy (NCBI): domain Eukaryota; kingdom Metazoa; phylum Arthropoda; class Insecta; order Lepidoptera; family Geometridae; genus Ectropis; species Ectropis grisescens. The sequence continues at coordinate 24,104,616 of CM029784.1, read as the reverse complement.
GGTGAGTGTACTATGGAGTTTGCTCACCAAAAAGGGGAGTCAACCCTCGAAAGAGTCTTTGGAATGTCAAATATGAAACTCGAAAATGTCGCTTCTTTGAGCCACGAGCAGGCCGATAGAAAAAAAAGCAAGATGGTATGAGAGCACGGTGATCAGCTGCACAGTTTCTGAAATGAAGACACTGTACACTCTGCTTGAAGATTTTCATGAGATATAAGTATATTGAGCAACAAAGTAAAAAAAACTTACTAGATTAATTAATTTGCTACAATAATAACAAGAACCGTTAGTTAGGTAGTTGATCAACTTTCGAAAATTAACACATGGCGCGGCGGTTGAATAGTATTATTTAACGCAATTAATTTATCAATTGATCAACTAACGGTGCCTGGCCGTCGTTTAATAAATTACGATTTTTCGCAAGTAAGATCATCCACAAATTGGCTAAGACATATCTAGGACAAGCTATTCAAATGCGTAGAAACAACTTCGACAAAGAGGCTGACAGATACGTCAGGCAGATACTGGGCAGCGTTTGGGAAGCAACGTCAAATCTTTGAGTCGCCACTGCTTCAATGCCTAAAGTTCAAACTGTAAAACCAGTGCATACTCCCGGTCCTAACCTATGGTGCGGAAATGTGGACACTGACAAAAGGCCTCGTCCACAAATTCCAAGTTGCAAAGCGAGCTATGGAGAGGGCTATGCTCGGAGTCTCTCTCACGGATGGAATCCGCAACGAGGATATCCGACGGAGAACTAAGGTAACCGACATACCCTTGTGAATAAGCAAGCTGAAGTGGCAGTGGGCAGGTCTCATATGCCGTAGAGCCGATGGTCGTTGGGGGAGAAGAAGAGTGGACGTCCGTGGGACGGTCTCCCGCTCGGTGGGACGACGACCTGAAGAGATTGGCGGGAAGCGGATAGATGCGGAGAGCCGAGAACCGGAATTGGTGGCACAATATTGGAAAAGCGTATGTCCAGCAGTGGACGAACATGGGCTGACGATGATGAAGATGTAGGGCTGATCCGTCTTGTTGTGAAGTGAAAGGCTCGATCGAGAGAGTTCGCCCGAGCGAGGAAGATACAGTCAGGTGCTCTTAATTGCTGCGTTCTGTGTTTACTATTGTTTTGTATATGTAATTGTCCACACTGTCAGATTATACAATCTAAAGCGTGAGATTACAATCTCGCGGTAGCTTAGGTATAGGCTTTGTATTGTGACGTCTTTAGATTATAATCTGACTGTTTTTACATTGACATACCTATATAAATAAAAAGTGATATATTTAATTTTTCATTTATCCTACTAAATAGCCATAATAACACTACAGAATATAAAATGCAGATAATCAAGTTTTCACTTCTGCCTTGTTGTCTTTAGTACATACATTTTTATTATAATCTATACAATCAGTCTTAGATCTATGTCTACATCTACAGCCCACTAAATGTTCCCACTGCTGGGACTCAGGCCTTCTCTAGCAAGGAGAGAGTTAAGGCCATAATCCACCACGCTGGCCCAGTGCGGGTTGGTGGATGATTAGATCTATGTCTATCGGGTTAATTCCAAGTATAGGTTTCAGGAACGACAGAAGAGCTCGGACCCTCGTGAAGAAGTCCGGAGAGCCCCACCGCGCAGGGCACGCCCCACGACACCACGCCCACCTGCCTGCGCGTGCGCCGCGAAACTAGCGCGCTGCCCGAGTCACCCTGCGAACAAAACCTTTATAAATAACTAGCGATGGTAGCCGTGGTACATAGTAGAATAGCCCATAGCATGAAGGGATCACGTACATATATTATCCAACGGGGTAAGACGTTCTGAAATGGGTGCAGTAGTTCCTGAGATTAGCACGTTTAAACAAAACCTTCAGCTTTATGATATTAGTATAGACTGATTATATAAATAGATAATTTATTTTCTACTAAATTACTAAATTTTTTAATTTGACTAAAATTTGATCAAATTCAGGCACTCGACTAAATTTCATTAGAAGCTACGCTCTCTACCGTCAAAGCAAATTTTAGTTTTTGAAGTGAAAACTTATTTTGACGCGCCATCGCCATTGACAGATATTTAGGTTTTGGTAGGACTCTTGGCAGAGTCCGCCTGGGGAAGTACCACACCTTTGCCAGTTATTCTACCGCCAAGCAGTAACGTGCGAACATTACTGTGTTCCGGTTTGAAGGGCAATGTTTCCAGAGAAATTACAGGGCTTAGAGATATAAGATCTTAGATCTCTGGGTGACGAGCGCAGTGCAGTGCTAGGTAATGATTTGGACTCTTCATGTTCCAATAGCTGCGTGTCACTGTGCTGTTATGTGTCAGGCATGTTGCTTACCATCAGGCACATGTCCTGATCGTCTCGTCACTCTATATTTAAAAAAAAAAAAAATTAGTGGGCTGTGAATTTAATTCTAGCGTCACGCTCGGGAATGATATGAAATCTTCGAGTAAACTCGGGGCCATGGCCATCAGCTATATAAATGGCCATACTCATGGCCACGCCCTCCAGATGCACCCGCGTAGTTTCCAAGGTAAGCTATCAAATTCTGAGTTATAACTTTTCACTTCTATCGGCTGTTGCTATGACTGCCATTTTTGTTTTGATATTACACAACCAAACAAAAAATAATAAAGAATAAAGCTAGAAACAAGCAATCCTCAATTCCTCACTTGTGAATTGAGTATACTCGTTCAGTAAGCTAGCAATCTTACTGAACGTTTACAACACCTAAGTGAATTCAGTACCGACTAAATTCGTTTAACTACATATATAGACTGCAGGCCTGTGAACAAAATTTATGGTTATATGATACACCAGGAGACCTATATAGGATGATAGAAGGGTATAATATAATAAGATTCAGCACTATTCCGTCACTTGTAAGCTGTCCAACTGAGTGCAGTTGAAGAGAGGGGGTTGCAACACTCGATCATTTCTGCTTGTCGCGTGATTTTTGTACTGAATAGTTAATTCAGTTTATACCTATCCATAGATAAATAAACCACACGTATGGTTTTGATGGAAAAAAATGTGTTTCAGTTCTAACTATAGGACACCCGCAAAACTTATTGTTTTTTTCAATTTTTTGGATGAAAATCTTTATGCGGTTTACAGAATACATCTACGTATAGTTCTTATAATTTCGGAGAAAAGTGGCAGTGCCAGACGGATGGACAGACAGACAGTCAGACATACATGACGAATCTATAAGGGTCCCGTAGTTTGCCATTTGGCTACGAAACCCTAAAAATCAACTATATGACGATGATGAAGATTAGCGATGAATGTCTGTTTTTCACACGGCTAGCCGTAATGTAATACGGCGAATTATACGATCCGGCTGCGACACTCATATTTGGTTGAGGTACTTTACCGGGTACAAGGTACAACTGTATATTAATCTGCCGCGCTGGAGTAAATCCCGAAATCCCCCTCTTGGGCTCCTTTACTAAAATATGTGACTTCCCCCTGGAGCAAAGACAATATACCCATTTGACTGATCGTACGACTGCCCCTCCTTAGCGTTTTATTAGCATAATTGCACTATACCTGTTGGGAGTTTACCTCTCCTAATCCGTAATTTAGCAATGCGGTACAAAAATCATGCGACAAGGAGAAATGATTGAGAGTTACATAACCCCCCCTCTTCAACTGCACTCAGTTGGACAGCTTTCAAGTGACGGCATAGTGCTGAATGTTATTATTTTATACCCTTTTATCATCCTACATATGTCTTCTGGTGGTTTATATGACCCATACATTTTGTTCACGACCTGTAATCTGTAGCGAAATACCATATAATTTTAAAAAAGTCAACCGATTTGGTGAAAACGCTGATAAATGCATGACGCCGTTTCTCAGTCTACGTAACTAAGTAAATTAGGGTTTAAAATGCGTGTGATAAAATAAATAAAATAAATAAAATCTATTATGTCCAGTCTGACTTACCTTAAATCAATAAATTAGGGTTTTTAGAAACACGATTTGTTTTACCTACATTTTGTCTTACATGCCAACTGATAATTTAATTGATTGTTTTGCTTGTAATTGTATATTAATTAGTTTGGGGTTTTAGTTTTGGACTCTGTGATAATTTTTCTTGTGTCTGTAATTGCATACTTTTTTTTTTTTACTTTTATAGGTTTACACTTGACCGCCATCTCGCCTGATGTTCAGCGACGATGCGGTCTACGATGGAGCGTGTTTACCTAGAAGATACCGATTAACTCTCGATTTGAAGACACAAAGATTGACACTTACAGACATACAAAATACCATTGAATGTAATAAACAATAGGTAATAAAGTATTTTTCACCCTTCTGCCCCCACGCTTCATATTTTAATCGCGATTTTAGTATTATCGAATGTACATGTGTTTGTACGAACAAGTACAATATCAAAATAGAGTGCAACCAGGGTGTTTTGGCTCATGGCCAAAATGGGAACTAGCGCCGCCGGCAAATCACAATGGATTGCCAATACCCCATTTCCAAAATCCCCAAAAATTTTAAGGAAAAACACTCCCCAATTTCCCACAAATTCAAGCTAAAAAACTGGAAGAAGAATATAGAAGAAAAGATGGGTATTTGGATGAACCTTTTTTAACCCCCGACCAAAAAAGGGGTGTTATAAGTTTGACGTCGATGTCTGTCTGTCTGTCTGTGGCACCGTAGAGCTCAAACGGATGGACCGATTTCGATGCGGTTTTTCTATTTGAAGGTTAATATCCGTGCGGATGTTATTAGTTATGTTTGGTTAATATCGATTCAAGATGGCTGCCTCTACAAAGTTGCGAATTATATTTTTTTTCACTACTACCTCAATATTGGTACCCAACGAAAGGGCTTGACTAGTAGAATACTTTGCACTGTGACAAATTTCTTTGCCGCGATGGCCGCCACCACAAAATGGCGAAATACATTTCTTTTTTCACAACTCCCTTTATATGGGTATCAAATGAAAGGACTTGACTAGGAGAATGTTGTACAGATAACAAATCAGAGGAAGTCGGGGGTTAATCAAAATGTTTAATTTTGTTCTTGTTTAATTCACTTATGCTCCGAGATTGAAGAAAACAGCGAAGATGATGATTCTCTGTGCGCAGATGATGAGGAGTTTTATCATTTTCAACCTCTCGACAAAATTCATAATTACAACTGTTAATAATAAAAAAATGTGTGCGCTTAAGACCACACGGCAGAAGTGAAAACTAAAATAAGAAATACTTATATTTAAAGACCACTAAATGATTTTAATTATTAAAAATACAAATTATTTAGAAATTGAAAATTAGTATACACCTAGTAAGCACAACAACACGGGAATAACATGTGGCAAAATTACTAGTATCTATGGTCAAGAATATTTTTTTTAATTACGCGGTTCGGAAATAGAGTTTGACGTTTGACTAGCAAATTTTTTTGTGTTTGCTATTTATTTATTTTATAGGTATTTCGCTAAAAATGCCATGTAAAAAATTTAAAATATATATGTTGTGTTTAAAGTGTATGTGTAAGTGCTGTGATGAAAATAAGTATCATTTTGTGTGTTTACGTAGTGTAAGTGCTGTCATAAAACAGTAATACGAGTATAACAACAAAAACTTTTTTGCAATGGATGTGAAATGTAAATTTAATATTTCGTGACAAGTTCAATTAATGACATTAGTGTGGTAAGTACCTAAAAGTCAACCTCAAGACCTGCGAAAACATCATGCAGTCCTATAGGCTAGGAAGTGAAAGCCTTTTAAAGGCGAAACTCGAGGAGGCCGAAGCAGCCATTTACAATAATGTCACATCCCGGGTCATCAAGGGAACCATGACAGGACAGTATATGGCAGCTTACAGTGCTGAAAATGGCTTCGTGACACTGAACGAGAGAGAGACAGAGCGCGCGGGAGTGCCTGTTTATGCGACACCACCAAACGACCCAATTGTAGTTACTGCCCGATGCACCAAGATTATGCTGGACGATAAGATCCTAGAGATGGCCAAGACCATCGAAGGGAACGGAAACGTCAAAGCAGATTGGGAAAATTGGGAGGTACCGAGAATACAGTGGGTCAACGGAGTTCCAGGATGTGGAAAAACAACATGGGTGATTAGACACTTCGACGTGGACAAGGACGCCATCATTACTACAACAACTGAGGCAGCAAAGATCTAAGAGAAAAGCTATCGCACCGAATCGGAAACCTGGTCAAAACCAGAGTGCGAACCATGGCTTCTGCTCTAGTAAATGGTTTCGGTAGAGAAAGTTTCAGCCGCCTCATGGTGGACGAAGCTCTCATGAACCATTTTGGAGCCATTGTGATGGCTTCAAGGCTGTCTGGTGTTGGCGAAATTGTCCTCATTGGAGACGTCAATCAGTTGCCTTATATCGACAGGGAAAATCTCTTCGAAATGAGGTATCATCGCCCGAACCTGGTAACAAAGATCAGCCAGGAGTTGCTCTGCACACATCGAACCCCAATGGACGTCGCATATGCACTGAGGAAATATACTCGGGTATGTACTCCTCAGCGTCCCGTATAAAGTCCCTAGAGCAGAGAAGATATAAGGGAGCGCAAATACCCAACACCCAACCAAACACCCTCTTCTTAGTTCACACTCAAGAGGAGAAGGAGACCCTGACAAACCAGGGTTATGGGTCAGGCACCGGGTCACGCATCCTTACCATCCATGAAGCTCAGGGACTAACATACGAGTCGGTAATCGTAATCAAAACCAAGGCAAACATGAAGCTGCACGAGAGCGTGCCCCATGCGGTAGTTGCAATCTCACGGCACACGGGGACCTTCACATACTACGCTGACGACACCGACGACGCCATCGGTCGGTTCGTGCGGCGAGCGTGGGCTGCATCATCGAAGACCATCCGCGATTTCAACCTACAGATGGCCATGACAGAAATGGGACAGAAATGCGGCCGTTGTGGAGGCTCTGGGCCGGGAGGAGGCAGCTTAGGCAAATGGCAAAAGGCAATTAGGCAAACACTCGATGTCGAGTCGATTACTAGCGGAATCCCAACTGGTAGTGATCGGCTCTACAGACGAGCACTAGAATTAGATTTTAAATGTACCCAAATCCCTTCTATTTTCCTCTTCTCCTTATCCAAGAAATGTGTAAAAAAAAAAAAAGATTATTGTAATGACAAAGATCACGGACCCCGGAGTCTGTGGAGTGGATAATTTAAATAAAAAAAAAAAAAAAAAAGTACCTAAAAGTTAATGTCGGTATAAAAAGATATAAATATAATAAATACATGTTCACATGGTTCACAGGGACTATATTATCATTCTCGCTCTGACGCGCTTGTACACTGTATTTTGTTTCTCGCTCTAGCATCCCGAGTTCATCCGGAAATTATTATCATACCCGAGCGTGACGGATAAATCCTACGAAATTTTGGTCTCAACGCGCCTAAAGAAGTTTTCACTTCAATAATCAACAAATATTGGTGGACAATTCACACACAACGACTAGTTCCAAATATTTTTGTCGTGATAGAGTTTATTTAAGCTCCCCCAAACCAAACGAGATTTTGTAGCCCTGATCGACACCCACGCCCCCTTGACAACGTTATCCAAATGCTTAATAAGCCTTGTAGAATTATAATTTAGTCGTCGTTTGTCATGGAGTGACGCGTCACTATAACGTTTGATAATAAATGTGCAGACCAACGTTGCTTGCGTCAACCAGTTACGAGTACATAATATGAGAATAAGTTTTTTAAAATCAAAAACCCGCCTCTTCGATTTAGCTCCAAAAGATTTTTCGCTCCAGCTCAATATTATCTGAAGAAGACCGATCATCTGAATGAAGAATCATCTTCAAATTATGAACACTAACTGGATGACTGACCTTAGCTCGGTTTACACAGATAAAACGTTTCCTAAAAATTTAACCAAGCCATATCGATTTGTCGTCCGCGAAACCCCCGGATATAAAATTTCATGAAAATCGTTGGAGCCATTTCCGAAATTCGGAGTTTTTGTATGAACATACTAGTAGGACCCTGCGATTTTACCCGTTACCTGTTCTTATTTTTCCGGGATAGTAATAGCGTGTTCTTCTAGACTGTAATCCAAATTTGAACCAAATCCGTTCATACGTTAGGATGTGATTGAGCAACAAACATCCTAACATTGATATGATTTATAACATTAGTAAGATCACGGTAGGATATACAGGTATTGCCAAGCTACAGGTGTTAGATAGATAGATAGATACTGTGTGTATTGATTATTTGTTATATTGTCTTCGACAAAGCCTTTTTACAGCTGCATGTAATTGACTAGGCCCCTTTACAGCTGCTTTATTCTTTTTTGACGCTGTTAGTTTATCATATTATGTACACAGATTCTTTGCCTTTTTGTAAATGACGTTACCAAGTGTTCTTATGAATTTATGGTATGAATAAATGAATTGAATTGAATTGAATTGAAAGACATTAAGGACTCTCCCAAGTCCCTCCATCTCTCTCAAACGCAGGACGCTGGTGGTGATATAATGATATGGAAGGAATAATAACACGAAGAGTTTATGAAAGACCTACGTGACACATTCCGTGGCGCAGCGAGTGGAAGGTGCATATTTCCAGGCTCTCGTTCAGTGGCGGCGCGACGGCCTTCCACTCCGGATTGGACTGTATCTTCGTCTGGCATTCCGTCATCGCCAGTATGACCATGTACAGGATCTGCAGTTCGTCCGGGGTGGGAGCTAGATGCTGGAGACACATATGTTTTAATAATCCTTAGTAAATTTATAGACAGAAGCTTTACTTACGCAAAAAACAAATAAACAAAGTCGGTTAAAAAGATTAAAGATAAAGATACATATTGTTTTCAAACTGTCCCGATTTGTGTACATTCTGTTGATATTGTACGGGGCTTAATCACAATATTAATCATTGTTTAATTACCTCGTGAGACTTCTTGTGACGACGGCGGTTGTAACGAAGTAATTGAACAATGATTTATATCGTGATGAGATACACACGAGTCCTATCAGAAGAAATAAATCAAAGGAAATGACGTAAAGTAGTGGGGAGGAGCCTACATCGCACTATATGATTGGTGATTTATGGTGTAGGGTCCTCCCCACTAGTTTTACGTAATTTCCTCTGATTTTAGGGCTCGTGTGTAGAGGGTTTAAGCCCCGTACAAAAAAAAAATATTATTTAAGATACATTCTTACATAATTAATTCGTTTTAAAGTAGTTATTCGTAGTTACTGTTTGTAGCGATGCAGGTTTTTATTATTTTTCTGATGTGTAAGTTTTTCTGTCTGTCTGTTGGCAACTCACCACAGTGTTGTCGTCGATTCTCGGCCAGGTGGTTCCCCACCCAGTGACGGATACAGGCTCACCGCCGCCCACCCATCCGAACTCCAGCTCGACGATACTGACAGTTTCACTGAGCTCTAGTTCTTCAGTCAGCTCTAAGACCGCTGCGTCATACTTGATGGTGTGTTCGTCCCATTCAGGGTGGATGTGGTGGTCTCTGAAGTGGACGACGGTACCTCCGGAGTGCCAGACGTTGGAACCAACGCGTCCCTGGACGAATCTGTAATACCAAAGAGATTTCACTAGCCTCACGCAATATATATACGCAATACATATAGCAACACCTCACGGTTTATCCGCTGAGTTTTCGTTTCGTGAGTAAACCGACATCAACCTAGAATCTTTCGAAGTCATGTGTCATCCACCAACCCGCACTGAGCCAGCGTGGATTATGGCATTGACTCTCACGAGATAAGGCCCACAGTCCCAGCAGTGGGAACATTTAGTGGACTGTTTATGTATGCTATGTCGGTCGGTACGGTCGGTTTGTACGGCGAGCGTAAGCTGCATCACCGAAGACCATCCGAGAATTCAACTTGCAGATGGCTGGCTATCAAGGACAGAAATGCGGCCGTATTGGATGCTCTGGGCCGGGAGGAGGCGGCTTAGGCAAAAGACGATGTCGAGTCGATTGCAATCGGTAGTGATCGGCTCAACAGACGAAATCCGTTGCACTAGTGTAGTACTTAGGTTCAAAATGTTCAAAAACCCCCCTGTTTTCCCCTTCTTCTCCTAATCCAAGAAATATGTAAAAATTGTATGTTAATAAATGTAATTATAATGACAAAGGTCACGGACCCCGGAGTCTGTGGAGTGCTTAAATTAATAATAAAAAAAATGTACCTATGTTATGTCCGGTTCCTGTTATTTTCCCGCTACAAAAATGCTTACTCCGCGTATGCCTGTGTCTTATTCCAGACTGTACTAGAATGTCTGTGTTCCAAACTTCGACTGCATTCGTTCTGTCATTCCAACGTGATTGAGCAACAAACACCCAAACCACGGTAATATTATAATACAGTACTCCAACTTCATACAAACGGACGAAACGCGAGCTATACCTACGCGCCTCGATCTCGGGGTGCGCTCGCGGCGCAGAGCGCAGACAGTCACGGCTGTACCGCAGTGTCGAACGGACGGTGTCTAGTTTTTTTAACAATAACCGCGAGATTTTTTCTCTAAAAATATGACAGTTAATATGTCGAGTAGGAACTATTGTGCAGTTTTTGGTTGTATGAATTCATCAATAACGCATCCAGACATATGTTTTTTTGAAACTACCCTGTCCTTCAACATTGTTCAATCATTCTTTCCCAGTTACAACCGAAATCAATGAAAGAGCATTGTCTCTTCTTTGATTTTGTTCGCGGTTGATTATTATTATTAATTCGCAAACTTTTTTTATTGTACCCAGCGATGATTTTGTGGAATACATACTTAGTAAAAATTGAGGAAATATTCCGAACTTCATTTAAAACCAAACATATATTCGTTAATATATATTATTACCGTGCCCAAACTTTCAAATTCATAATCTTAAATCTTAGTAGAATTAACTATTATTAATTCTATTAAAATTTGTGAACTGTGAGACTTTAATTTAAATTAAGTGCGTTGTTTCGTTTTACTCAGAAAAGTACATAATTAGATATTTTAATCGTGTACTAAAACATCTAGAATACAAATGATACAAATATTTATTTGCCAAAAACGTGCAATGCAGAGAGGATCAACAATACTTACCTTTAGACGATACATACTAAAAAATACAATTTGAATATTATCTGTACAGAAAAGCAGTCTGTCTATGAATCCTAAACTAGGCAAAGCCTTTGTTCTTGGGGTTCAAGTGCGGGTTTGCTGGAAGAGTTGCAAAACTCACAATACACAGTTTAAATTAAATGATAACGTAGCTATTGACATTAGTCTTAACTTCTCTAAACTACTACTTTTAAACTAATATACCATCTAGAATTTAGATACATACCATCGATATCCTTGATACATACCGTGACAGCTTGCCATGGACGAGGAACGGCGTCACGCAATGCGGAGCGGTCAGGACATGTCTTCTGGTAACGATGGACCCCCCGCAGAACACCCTCGACCGGAAATCCATGTAGAGCAAGGCCACAAGGCAAGGCGTAGCCCGGGGGGGCGTCCACTCCGCCGTGGATGCGGATGTGGGGGTCACCAGAGACAGCTGGGAAGAAGTGAACTAGCGTCATTCTGGTCGGTAGTCGGTACCGTTATTATTATTAGAAATGTTCGCTCGGACTCGTCGCTTGCAAAAGCGACTTCGTTTCATGGTTGACGTTCCAAAGACTCGAACGAACAGGTTTGACTCTACTTTTGTGATAAGAATGTCTAGGCTGTGGAATACGTTGCCGGAGTGGCGGTTTCCCGATGTTTACAGTGTTGGTGTCTTCAAATCGAGGGTGAATCGATTTGTTCTAGCCAAGCAAGCTCCATCTTCGACCGCATCGTTGCTTAGCATCAGGCGAGATGGTGGTCAAAAGTTAACGTCACCTCATGTACAGAATAAAAAAGGCCTAAATGATTATTATAATACAGTAAATAAAACAATACTTACGAGTACATCATTAAAAATTAAAACAGCAAAAATGGTACAAAACCCAATACTTATCAGTCACATAAAAATAATAATAAAAATATTATTAAAATAATAATTGAAATATTTTTTTATATTGTATATGTTCTTTATATATTCTTATTTGCTTTATTTGTAAACGTAGGTACATGTGAGTTAAAATGATGAAAAGATGATGATGGCGTTGAGTTTTTTTAATTTACTGTAAATATACTTGTGTTATTTCAATAAGTTTAATAGCTTAAGGACCTACCCTGAACAAATGAACTTGAGTATTTCTTACCCCAACGCACATCAAGAAAGAACAAGAAAGAAACTGTAGGATTTGTCACTGTTTTACGCTCAGAGTTTAGAATAAACTCATAAAAAACAGATTTTGATGTTTTGAAAAAAATATTTCTACCATAATGTGCGTAATCAAATTACCTGTCCATTGGAGTAAGAACAAAATCTAAATAATGGCGGCGTTTCCAGTAGATGCACGATAATGAAAATTATTTCTAATTTGTATAGTCGCTATGAGGAGAATTATAAAATAATATAGGTATGTATATTCAATTATTTAGTAACAAAAAAAGACATTTTATGTTTAAAGCTATAAATTATAGTTTAAAATTGTAATTTTGCAAAAGTTTAGTAAGTACATTTTTCCCATTTGATGTTTGTTTTGGATTAAGAGTAGATAGCTCTGAAAACTATACAAAAACTCGATTTACTCGGGGACGCGCCTTAATACCATCTATGGCGTTGGCGGATGAAACCTGTGATTGGTGATTATGTGATTCAGAAAATTACCTACCATTGAATAGCTGGGCTACTGCAGCAAGAATTAAGAAGAACAACATACTATTAATTTTAAACTAGTATACAAAACATAAATAAACTGTTCTAGAAACGAATACTAGAGGTACTAGTATTTATATTGTAAACAAAATCTGATAATTTTTCATGATTGATGATAGGACTGCTAAGGAACTGATTACAGCAGCGCCATCGTAAATTCTAATATTGACTTCCCCTTGTCATTCAAGACAAAAATCCATCGGTCCATATAATCGGTCCATCGTGTGGGCCGTCCTACACTGCGCCTGCCGGTTCGTGGTCGCCATTCGAGAATCTTTACTCCCCAGCGGTTATCGGTTCTGCGAGCTATATAGCCTGCCCATTGCCACTTCAACTTGCTAGTTTTAAGAACTCGTTACAAGTGTAGTGCAATTATGCTAATAAAACGCTAAGGAGGGGTAGTCGTAGGATCAGTCAAATGGGTAATTAATTGTCTTTGGCACCAAGCGAGCTGACGGTTAATATCCGTTACCCAAATCCCAAAGTTATCCCAAATTTTATTAAAATCGCTTCAGCCGTTTAGACGTGAAGAAGTAACAGACATACACACACACATACTTTCGCCTTTATTATATTAATAATATTTTTGTACTTCGGGATAGGGTCCCTATTTTAATAAAATTTGGGATGAAGATAGCTGACACCATGGATTGAGACGATCTTTTTAGCAATCCATGGATTATCCGTGCGGATGCCGGGTCCATCGTGTGGCAGAGAGAGAAATCCCAAGTATATCCCGAAACTTGTGACACGGGTGGTATAGGTTTAAGGGGCCCCTTTCTCTCGGACATCAACACTCACCTTCACTACTCGTGTTTCTCTCCCTGCCCAGCCAAATCTGATATAAGCCTACTAGTGCAGCTTTAGATACTCGTTCTAGTATAGAACTTACTGTCTGGCCGCTATATGGCCGCCATATTACAAGCTTTGCTTAGTTTGGGGTCAGGTGGTGTTGTGTGTGAATTGTCCACCAATATTTATATTTATTTATTTATTTATTTATTATTTACTGCACTTCTGAACAAGCCAAGGTCTTTCAGCAGGTTATAGAGAGATTTAAATGGTATACCTCTCGCTGCCACTTCTACAGCGTATAAATTAACTACATAGCCGTTTTTTGTTAATTCGTTTAGAAGGTCGTAATACTTTTTTTTTTCACCGCGTGGTCTTTAGGTATATTGTTTCCCACGGTACTGTAAGTTCTACAAGGACTATGCGTTTCGTAGCTCTAGAAAGAAGGAAAATGTCCGGTCTGGATGACAAAACACCCACATCCTCTGGGATTTTATATGGCTTTTCATACGTATTCATTAAAATAGTCCAATCTGATGCTGTACCCAGGGTTGAGTAAGGCTTGTTCTTGGAGTTTGAAGTTGAGCCTGCTTTTACGAAGTTAATTCGTCTTTTATTCATCTATCAAATTCAGACCATGTTATCCACATAAATTCTTAATTCTTATCCAAATAAATTATTTCTTATTCAAGACTCTTTTAATACCTATTGATTACTTTTTGAGTTATTAAAGTCGGACATTCCATTCAAAAGATATTACGAAATTAGAAATATCAATCCTATCAAAATCCGGCGCGGCGCAGCGCAACGCGGCGCGTTGGACACCGAGGCACGGGAGAGAAGTGAGCAGCTATGAATTTGGCAGCTACGCGCACAGAGGAAGTCATCACCACGTGCCGCGCGTCTACTAATTCACGGGGTCGGCTCACTATGTAGTGGACGCAAATGTTATTAAAGGTTAAACATTTTCTCGTAACACTTTTTTAAGTTACAATCAAAAAGTGCGGTGGTTTCCTCACGATGTTTTCCTTCACCGTTTTAAGTTAGCACCATTATGCACATGACTCCGAAAAGTGGTGGTGGTGCACGTCAGATTTTAACCCGGGGGCTCCGGATCAGCGGCTGCCGTTCTCCCGACTAGACCAGCCGTAACTATTTAGAACTAATAGAAACCATCAGATCAGGAACGTACCATCCTTATCGAAGTATTAGGGTCTATCACTGAGATTCGACTCCGGGTGGGCTCCCGGAGCCAGAAGCTCTATGGCCCTGCGTGTCACTTCTCCATACTCGACATACGCTCCGCTACGGAGGTCGCCGGCGTCTACCCTTGGCCTCGCTCGGCTCACTCCCTCATGACCTCCCTTAAGCTTCTGGCTCCCGCATTTTTTTATAAAGTAAAGTAGGTAAAAAATATGCGTTTTAAATGTTATACAGATGATTGGGATTGTGTGTTTTGTCTTAGTCGTATGTCCTAAGCATGGCAAGTCTGCCAAGAGTGTGTTAAAATTTATAAGTCTAATAATTTTGTTTTATACTTATTTTCCATAATACCCGTGCGAACCCGGGGCGGGCTGCTAGTAATTGCCAAACGTAACTTTGCTTAAGGTCATTGTCATTTCGCCACAGAGGTCAAACAACAACAACTAATTGATTAGTATCTACGATATTATCAAAACCTATGTAAACAACTGTCCTATCTGTGAAATAATCAACCTATTTATGAACACAATCGTGTTGGATCTCGTTAATAATAGAAACATTCTCATGTTATCTGTTTTTAGGGTTCCATTGCGAAATGGCAAAATACGGGACCCGGGATACGGGATCGTCCGTACGTCACATACACTTTTCTCCGAAATTATAAGAACTATACTATTGAAACTTTGTAAGTAGATGTATTATGTGAACCGCTTTAAGATTTTCATACAAAAAACATTAAATTTTGGGCCTTTCCCATACTTAGAACTGAAACTCAAAAAAATTGTTTCCATCAAAACCATACGTGTGTACGTATCTATGGATAGGTCTTCAAAAATGATATTGAGGTTTCTAACAATTTTTTTTCTAAACTAAATAGTTTGCACGATACGAAGACGAAGTACAACCGGAGTAGGAAAGTCGCGAGTTTATTTCGAAATTTTTCGTAGAAAGAGAGTAGACGTCCGGAAGAGAGTGGCGGGAAGCTGATGGATGCGGACAGCCGCGAGGACCGGATTTGGTGGCGCAATATTGGAAAGGCTTATGTCCAGCAATGGACGACCACGGGCTGGTGACGATGATGATGGTCTTATTTTTAACCGACTTCAAAGAAGGAGGAGGTTCTCAATTTGAATGGCCAATGCCTATGGTCCTAAGTTCACCCGAAAATGTCTTATCATTCCCGAGCGTGACGCTAGAATTCAATTCACAGCCCACGAAAAATCTATATATGGTGCGTCAAAAGGAGTTTTAACTTCAAAATACTGAAATGTACCATAAAACTGTACCTGGATACGGCTATTTGAAACATCTAACACGGTGAAAAAGGCCAATGATGGTCCTCCCAAGAGGTTTCCGCTTTGACAAAGCGGGGGAAGGGCTCACTAGCCGTGGCCTGGTCACCCACGGTGAAGCGAAGAAGAACCCGCGGTTTTGCCGCTGGTCTAGGCTTTGTCTCCAAGCCGACGACGATGCGATCATGCGCGGTGTATTGACATCGCCGCAACTAATGTTGGGGGTAGGCATGACATCTGTGAGATGGACGCCGCGGCGGGAGATGACCGCCGGTATTACGATGCGCCGCTCTCCCTGCCTGCCGCGGCCTTGACGGGTCGCGTTAGATTACGAACGCTTTGGGGGTCTAGGGGAAGAGGAATGCCAGTATAGTGCTGCGCCGCTCTCCCTATCCTCTGCAGCCGAAAAGCGACCACAACTTAACTCGTCGCGAGGGACCAAGGGTGTCCAGACGCGCGGCCTTCTGGTGCCCCTTTTCTGGTTGGTAATATAAATATAATATAAATATAAATATTGGTGGACAATTCACACACAACACCATCTGACCCCAAACTAAGCAAAGCTTGTGTGATGGCAGCCAGATAGCTGATATAATACTTATATAGTTTTAAATGCACACTTATTATACATAGAAACACCCAGACACAGTGCAAACATTTGAATTCATCACACAAATATTTGCACTGGGTGGGGATCGAACCCACGACCCTCGGCTTCGCAGGCAGAGCTACTACCAACTAAGCCACTAGGGCAGTCAACACTAGGTAAGCCACTAGGTACCCGAGGTGGTATCTTGGGTTTAGGTCTACCGGTGACGGGGGTGTCCCATAGGAGGGCCCGGAGATGGTCAAGCCGCGGTGGGTTCGGAAACAAAACGCGAGAGCGGTCCCGCCCCGCCCTAAGCGTAAGTTTAGGTTTTAGTCGGTAGGGTACCACGTCCATTCCTGGTTTTTTGTAGAGTATATATAGTGACGAGACGAGCAGGACATGTGCCTGATGGTAAGCAACATGCCTGACACACTGTGACACACAGCTATTGGAACATGAAGAGTCCAAATCATTACCTAACACTGCACTGCGCTCTTCACCCAGAGATCTAAGAAATTATAACTCTAAGTCCTGTAATTTCTCTGGAAACGTTGCCCTTCAAACCGGAACACAGTAATGTTTGCACTTACTGCTTGGCGGTAGAATAACTGGCAAATGTGTGGTACTTCCCCAGGCGGTCTCCGCCAAGAGTCCTACCACTACTAAAAGTGAGGTTGCACGTACGTGCTCCTACAAGTCTAATGGAACTCGGCCGTCTCCTACTGGCGGAAAGGTATGGGTTCAGTGCTTTTCCATCACGTAAAAAAACGTGGATTTAACTGAGAACTGCTATGTGTTGTCTATCAGGCACTCAAGTCAAAGCCTTTTGTTTGTATAGATAAGTAAATAGATACAGATATCATTCATCATAAACAATAATTTTGAACGCAGACATTGTTCATGTACTTTCAAGTATAGGAGGAATATTTTCATATAAATAGCAGCAGTTTGAAAGGAAATGCATCAGTTACATTCAACAGTAGTGTCGCAACAAGATGTTTATTGTAACAGTAGTTCTTGTAGGAATCCTGGGGCGTTTGTCCAGTGGTAAGGAATAAAAATCTATGTATTATCCAGCCTCGAAAAATATCTTTCTTTATAGTTTGAATCTTGTGCCCGATATTAAATTCATTGGTTTCACAAAATTTCTGAAACTTTATCGAGTTTAATTTTGAACTGAATTTGGTGTTTGTTTTTCGAAAAAAATTTAAGTTATTATAATTTAAGGACAATAAAAAGTTTATCAAGTCACGGCTGGTCTAGTCGTGAGAACAGCGGCAACAGAATGGATTTGGGCCTCGACTATCTCCTTGCGAGAGAAGAGCTGAAGTCCTAGCAGTGGGAACATTACTGCTGCTGCATTACGGCTGCTTATGAAGGAGTTTATTCATCTACTTATAGCGGCCGGACCACCAGAATATCTGATTCTGTCAGAGGCCACTTAAATTTTTTCATCTTTCTCAAGGCATCCCTCTGGAGAGTCCATCATCAGACTTAAAGCAGTTCTTCAGCGAGCGCATCGTGGGCGGCGTGGAGGCGGAGTTGGGACGTGCTCCGTACATGGCTGCGCTGCTGATAGACAACTGGTTCTTGTGCGGCGGCTCCATCATCAGCCAGCGCCACATCCTCACCGCCGCCCACTGCATGGCCATCCACTGGGACGGGACGCTCATGCCGTAAGTATTGGGGGACATTTCTCAACAACAATACACTAACTATCCCAAATTAAGCAAATTTATGCACATAAACATTACAGGGTAGACGTGTTCTAGATATGGGACCGCGATTAGGCAAATGTAGTATAGGACGTCCTGAAATCCGATGGACTGACGACATACGTAGAACTGCAGGCAGTGGTTGGAGTAGAAACCAAGAGAATAGGGCCGAGTGGCGCATCATGGGAGAGGGTATATGTCTAGTAGTGAACTAAGGGTGGGCTGATGATGATGTAAAAATTAATTGTCATGTTGTTTGCCTGCGATGAACTCTTAAACTACTGAACCGATTTGAAATAAATTTTGCACGTCTGTGTAGTTTGATCCCCCTTGAGAGATAGGATAGTTTATAGTCGCAATATTCTTTTAATGTTAATTACGAGTACCTACATATTTGACATGATATTACCCGAGCGAAGCCGAACTTATAAGTTACTACGAGGTGCTACTCGTAGTAACTTATAAGCAATAGTTGATATACATATTGGTTGGTGGACACTTCACACACAACACCATCTGACCCCAAACTAAGCAAAGCTTGTACTATGGAAGCCAGACAGTTGATAATACTTATGTTAAATACATACTTATTATACATAGAAAACACTCAGGCACAGTACAAATATTTGAATTCATCAGACAAACATTTGTACTGGGTACATATCTTTCCAAAATCCTCATTTAAACTATGTTTGCCCTGGTATTAAAAGACATGTTTTTTGGTATTTGTATAGGGGTGTACGGGTTTTTATTATAGATTTATTTACATATTTCATTTCATGAAAATTCGCCCAAATGTTGCGTAAACTTCTTACAAACCAGAACTAGGTACTAGTAATCAACAAATGGTAGTCCTAGTAGTATAGCTAGCGTTGGCAGGCCACCGGTCAGTGGCGGATTAGCGATAGAGCAAGAGTAGCAAATGCTACGGGCCCCGCGCAAACTGGGGGCCCCGCGCTCCGACGTCTGTCTGACTGTAAATATGTAGCGAAAATATCTTGCATAACTTGACCCTACCCTTCCTAAACCTAAGCAAACGAAAGGCCCCTTTACAGAAATTGCTACAGGCCCCGCGCTGGCTTGATCCGGCACTGCCATCGGTTAAGCCGGACGGACATAGTTTTAAAAATAAACGGTGTCCGGCTTTTATTTATCCTCGTAGGCATTCACTTTTCGCAAACGAGCGAGCGCAGAGCTGACTGTCCCTCGCTTCCACAGTCGGTAGTGTTCATTCCTTTTTTAACCCCGACCAAAACAAGGGGTGTTATATGTAAGTTTGACGTCGATGTCTATCTGTGACGCCGTAGAGCTCAAACGGATGGAAATGACCGATTTCGATGCGGTTTTTTAACCGAATTCAAAAAAGGAGGTTTCTCAATTCGACCGTAGGTATATATGTTTTTTTATTTGTAAAAAAAACAAAAAAAACGTGTTTTAGCTATGTTTGGTTAATATCGATTCAAGAAGGCCGCCTCCACAAAATGGCGGACAAAATATATATTCGCAACCTCTCTCGAAATTGGTATCAAATGAAAGGGCTTGACTCATAGAACTCTTAAACTCCTTTCCTTAATTATATCGATGGCTTGACTAGTAGACTAGGTACTACACGTACCTATTCTCTTAATACTAAATGTAAACAATACAAGACAAATTTTTAATCCAAGTAACTATCACAAAATGGCGAAGTTGGTGCATTTATTTTGTTTTTTTACTACTCCCTCAATATGGGTATCAAATGAAACAGCTTGACTAGTAGAATGTCGTACAGATTACAAATCCCAGGTAGTCGGGAGTAAATCTTTTTTTTTTAATTTTTGTCCTTTTACTCAAATTTCCGGGCACTGGCTGGTTACTGTTAAAAACTGGCTGGTCTTTCCGGCTTTTAGGTTTGTCGACCTGGATACCCTATGTGTAGCTCATGTTGTTATGTTGTTGTTTATATTTTCAGTTCCTTCCATGCTGTCGTAGGAACCAACAACAGGCACAAAGGCACGGTGGTAAAGTTTAAAGACTACAGAAACCATCCTTACTACAACCCCTGGCTGGTCAAGAACGACACCGGCGTGATCATCACCAAGGATAATATCCAGATGAATGAGAGGGTTGCAGTCATAGGACTTGATAGCAGGCCTATTCGTGGCGGAGAGAAAGTGTTTGCCACTGGATGGGGAACTCAAGTGGTAAACGGATCCTAGTATTATTATAATTCCGAAACTTTATTTGGGTGGATGATTTGATGAAGCGGACGGATGGATGAACATATTTGTTACTATTTCATGCATAAACGTTCATGCATGAGCCTGAATGTATGTGTATTGACTGGCTGTATTGCAATCTTGTTGTCTCCAAGAGATCTCAAGAGTGAGTCGGTTTTTTCTAGATACCTAAGCTCGCTCCGCCGTAGACCACATCGTCGCCAACATCATCAGGCATCAGGCCAACTTGATGGCGGTCAAAAAATCTAGACCAAGTACCTACCTAGTAACAAACTACCTAGGTACCTACTTTATGGATCAGGATAAAGCTAGGTCTAGATTATTATCCGAACTACACGAGTAAAACCACGGAGTAAAGATCTAGTTTTTCCTATTTTTCCATAACTCATACCTACCTTGTTTTTGACGCAAAATATGCTTTGCAATAACAATCACAATAATTGCGTAAGAAAGCGTTTGAAGTGAAAACTGTTTCAGGCGCTTTGGGCATTTTTTTGAGAAGGGAAAACATTTAAACTCACTACACGAGTTACGGCTGGTCTAGTCGGGAGAACGGCGCCTGCCGTCTGGTGACCCCGAATTCAAACCCCCACACGCACCACTGCCTTTTCGAAGTCATGTGCATAATGCCGCTAACTTAAAACGGTGAAGGAAAACATCACGAGGAAACCGACGTGTACCTAAAACTTTCGAAGTCATGTGTCATCCACCAACCCGCACTCCAGTGTGGTGGATTATGACCTTAACTCTCTCCTTGCGAGAGAAGGCCCCGAGTCCCAGCAGTGGGAACATTTAAAGGGTTGTTGATGATGATGTTGACACGCGGGAAAAAATAATTGACGCATCTTTGGAGTCGTTGCAGAATCTGCATTAGGAAATAAAATATCGGTAAAATAATTGCCAGAGTAACTTTTGTTGACAGAGTGGCCGGGACACAGTAACGTTTCCTTTTAGATTCTTCATGGTCAAGTTTCTGCGTGGTAGGTAATGTGCGTTGTATGTTGTATAAGTAATGCACGTTGTATGTAACTCCTAGCTATGGGTCGTTACGCGTTCTGGCAATCACGAAACTATTGAAGTCAAAGTCAAAGTCAAACTTTATTCATAAACGTACAATTTACACGTCAATTAATAAAAAATAAAAACAAAAGAAAGAGCATACAAATTGTATATATTTTCAAAGTTTGAAACTACTACTTTACTGTATTACAATAATTATTATACGAGTATAATGTCTTCATTGCAATTGTACTAACCTATGTCAAATTTATTTATTTACATTTTTATGGGAACTTTGCCATCACTCTCTAAAAATTCGCTGTAACTATAAAAGGTTTGATCGATAAGCCAGCACTTTAATCTGTTTTTGAAGCTGCCGAAACTTGGGGCCGATATAACTATTTTGGGAAGAGTGTTATAAACTTCCGGTCCCATAATGTGAGTTAACTTCTTGAACTCAACTTGATTTGATATAGATGGTCATTGCGGTTTCTGAAACTATTTATTCTAATACCTAAATAGTTTTTCCACATCAGTGGGCCATTACACGCGCTACTTGTGTACTTATATGTTGCGTGTCAGCCTATCAGTGCCAACCTGACAACGCAACGTGCAAATGTGGCCGACTCTAGTGACAGCGTTTTTGTATTAGCGATAATACATCCGACTTTTTTATACGTCCTTGTTTATTATAGATTATAGTGTTTAGGTTTAGTATATTGTTCATCGCAAGTTTTCCTTCAAGTTTTTTTTTTATTCTTTGCCATGGATACTAGTCCTTCAGCCGTCCTACTAATAAAAAATAATTGTGTTGCCAGCTATGGGGCGACGCTGCCGACTTTCTACAGATTCTGTACATGGAGACACTCAGTTACAAGGAGTGCGTAGCCAGTTTCCGGGAGGTGGCCCATATCATCGGCTACACGCCTCCTGTGGACGAGATCGTCGAGATTTGCACCTTTCACTCGCCAGGACACGGAATGTGCCACGTAAGTGGATTTATTACTAGTCATTTTCAATTGGAAGTTGATACCATAGATGAAATAATTCGAAAACTATGATTGATCCGCAGAAAATCCATAAAAGTTTTCTCTACCTATAGGGTGAAGACACGAGCAGGATATATGTGCCACATAGTGCTTGGTGCATACAGCACATATGTGCTTGGTGTTGGAGGTAGAATAACTGGCAAAAGTGAGGTACTTCTCCAGGCTTACTAGATATCGACGTTAAACGTCGAATGTTGGTATCTTAATCTTAATGTTGGTCTTTCGAAAGTTGCATTTTGTGGATAGATCTTTTTTGCATATCCTCTGCTGATCAACTAGAGAGAACGACAACTGCCGATCCGGAGCCCCTCACTCGAATTCCACGCTGTCTTTTCGAAGTCATGCGCGTAATGCCGCTAGCTTAAAAACGGTGAAGGTAAACGTTCTGAGGAAACCAAATTGTTGGTGTCATCTATCATCCCAACCCACTCTGCTAGAGTGGTGGATTATGGCCCTAACTCTCTCTCTTTGTGGGAGAAGGTCCCGAGTCCCAGCTGTGGGAACATTTAGTGGACTGCTTATATTTTAATTAGCCGTTTTTTTTTAACTATAATAGGTTCGCACTTGACTACCATCTCGCCTGATGTTAAGCGATGATGAGATCTACGATGGAGCGTGCTTACCTAGAAAAAACCGAAATAAGGAAAAGGAAAAAATATACTAGGTGGAGGTGGTTGGTACTTAAGGGCATACCCCGAGCAAATGATTTTGAGTATTTCTTACCTCATCGCACACCGCAAGAAAGAAAGAGCAAGAGAGAAACAGTGGGATTTGTTACTGTTTTACGCTCCTATTTTAGAATAAATTCTTTATAAAATCAGATTTTGGTGTTTGGAAACAAATATTTCTACCAAAATGTTTGTAATGGAATTGTCTATCCGATGGTGTAAGCACCAAATCCAAATAACGGCGGGTTTTCGAGTAGATGCACGATAATTACAATTTTTTTTATGGTTTCGTTGTGTGGAGCAATAAATTCATTAACAAAAAAGAAACTACCATTTTGAAGCCAAGAAACTGTAGTTTCATTTATTTTTTACCAACGGATATTTGTTTTGGATAATGAATAAATAGCTCTGAAAACTGGGTGAAAACTAACTAGGTTTTGCTGGGGGACGCATCTAGTACAACATTGGTACACTCCGCGAGGCATAAGCTGAGCTTTGCATTTGTGTGAGTGTACATGGATAGTGTAGGTGTGACAACCGGCCTTAGGCGCGGCGCCATTCTGTCTCGCCGCTCTCCTGCCTGATTGGTGATCACTCACACTAATGCAAAGCTCAGCCTATACCTCGCGGACAAAATTTCAAGCTCCTGCCTGATTGGTGATCACTCACACTAATGCAAAGCTCAGCTTATACCTCGCGGAGTGTACCTACATACTATCAATATTGACTTGTTTTTAATACCATGTAGGTAAGTCTTACTAATATTATACATATCAACGTTTGGATATTTGATTCGCAATCGCGTTGTAGGCTACCTCTGAACAGATCGATCGGGTTAAAACTATAAATATATATATTTATGGGCCCGGAATAACAGATGGGTACTTTTTATCACAGAAAAGTAAAGGTAAAGGGAACTACACGGGTAAGACCACGGGATGGGGCTAGTAATAAGTAAATATATTTCCATGACTTACCATGTTTTATAGTATGATGATACGTAAAGTAAAAAGATAATCAAAACCAATCCTAACCAAACCAAAACAAACTTCACCAATCCACCTTTGACTAGTCTGGTGGATATTGATACTCTCCTGGTGTTAGAAGGCCCTGAGTCCCAGTAGGGGGAACATTTAGTGGGCCGCTTTTGAACGTCTGTATAAAATAGCACAGTACCACAAAGTGAAGTCCTTTGCAAAGTCAATAGCAGAATCAAAAGTATTAGGGATGTGAGCGAAACCTATCACACACGTAATACGTCTTATGATACGAGTAATGACTATTCTAGAAAAGCGCAAAGGAGTAATGGTGTACTATAATTTTCAGTAATTACATAATTAATTCGTTAATTCTACTCGAAAAGCAATTCTCAATAAAAACATAGCATAAACTTGACAAATTCCCAGAGTATCCAGTTGCTAGGAGTAGATTGTTTGCTTAAATGCTGTTGGAAACTGTCAGGAAATAAAGTTGTATTTTAAATTTTTGTTTGTGAAAATTTTTAATGCGTTTCCTAAGAGTGTGCTATCAAATATGAGAGTGTATAAATTATTATAAAAACGTAATTGGGAGAAAATCGCATCCGGAACTAGTAGCACTGGGCGTCGCCGTCGGCCGGCCGGCCCCGGCACCCGCGCCATCACTGATTTCTTGTAAAGTTTAGATAGTTTTATTGTTTGCTGACGTAGATGGGTTTTTTTAACTTTTATAGATTTACACTTGACCGCCATCTTGCCTGATGATAAACGATGATGCGATCTATGATCTTGATCTACGATGGAGCGTGTTTACCTTGAAGAAACCGATTCACTCTCGATTTGAAGACACAAAGATTGTAACTATCGGGAAAACCCCACTCAGGCAACGTATTCCACAGCCTTGACGTTCTTATCACAAAAGTAGAGTCAAATCTCTTCGTTCGTGTCTTTGGAACATCAACCTACTATAGCTACGCATGTGGCGGCCTTAATTTACTAAACACAATGATTTTTACTTTGTCTTAAATAATAATTTTTAAAATATTTTTCGCAGGGTGATTCCGGAAGTGCGTTAATATTACGAGAACTCGGACTACAAATTGGTATCGTCTCGTGGGGCGTTGCGTGCGCAGTCGGAGCCCCCGATGTCTTCTCTTCAATCAGCGGTCAAATAGGCTTCATTGAATCAGTCAAAAGAATCATCTAGTGCTCGTATGGATAACAGCGCAGCAACACATGTACTCGAAGAACCATCATGATTTGTACTCTTCGTGTTCCAATGTCTGCGTGTCACTGTGCTGTTATGGGCAGGCGTGTGGCTTACCATCAGGCACATATCACATATCCTGCAATAGACATTATGACTGAAAAAGTTATTTGCCCGTCATTTACATTAGGTATTCAAATATATGGTAGACCCATGGACGTATGAAAAAAAGTAGGACGTAGTCTCGCTAAAATAAAAACTGTGTCCATAGAGTCGGCTACATAATATGCACGTGTGCACTGTCCCGTACAGGCTGACACGCACACATCACACGGGTCATTACACACGCAAACTTATGTAAATGTTTGTGTGTCAGCCTATCAGTGACAACCTGACAACGCACACGTGCAAATGTGGACGACTCTAGTGACACAGTTTTTGTAGCGAGACTAGGTCCGACTTTTTTATTCGTGCATGTATAAAAAAGTCAGACCTAGTCTACCTATTAATTAATTAATTAACCTATTAATAAAAGACGATTTCCTCGAGCTAAACTTTGGCAAGACAAAAACGAGGTAATTGAGTGGGGACTCAGTCATGCACTTTTGCCAGTGTCGAGCGCTGTGAATATATAGTTTGGTTAATATTGTGATGTGAACAGAAGGAAAAACGCCATCCTGTATTTTTTAGATATTGTAAAATTATACTGCAACTGTTAATGATAAAAATGTTTCATTTCATGCGTAAGTAACACTATAATTCTGTTTCAAATTATTTGTTATTTAACTCGTTCATCCGTTAATCTTTAATTAACGAAGTTAACGTTTTGCTTACGGAGTAACTTTTATGGCCGCTTCTCACTTGGCGTATCGTGTTCGTGTATTTGCATTATTTGCCCAAATATAGCAATGTGTAGACGGTCTATTTGATTATATTTGCTTTATTTGCACGAATATGGCATACAACACAAATAGCAAATATGCGTTTCCGTTAACTTGTCGGTTTTTTTATTACACATCAAAGGAATAAAATAAGGCAAATATTTGCGTCGACTGTCCACACTTGGTTCGTTCAGTAGCGCGCGCGACGATCCTGTTCAGACGTGTGAATGTTCACTACGTTCCTTCGTAATGGATTGGACAAATGAACCCGTATTGTGATTTCTGGAATTACATCAAATGTATCCTTGTATTTGGGACCCCAGAAATATCTCACATAAAAACAAAAGCCGACTCAACGATGCATGGATCGATATTCAAAGTAATTTAGGAGAACTGCACAGTAAAAAAAAAGGAATCTTTGATGTCTGCATACAGGGGGGTACAGAGCTAAATTCAAGAAATCCGAACATCAGGAGCAGGCATATCTGATATAAATATACCAACCAACATGGTTCGCATGGTTGATAAGCTGCTGCCACTGACATGTTCATCACTGTGCGTTCAATTTGTTTTGTGAATAAGCAAATATTGTGGCATATTTGAGAGATTTGTTCGTACAAGTCCATGTGTGGATGACGTATTTGACGGTATTTGAAATATTTGATTATTTTAGGCAAACACAACAATATCGACTCACGAATACGTTAAGCCAAGTGAGGAGGCGCCTTTAGAAATGTTAACGGACACGTTACCTTCCGTTAATATGCCAGAAGTCCGTTAATCGTTAATCCAATGCCTACTATTCACCACACGTGTGCTGGGCAGTGCGTGGCAGCGAGTGAAACAAAAACAAAATTAAACATATATTTTTTACCGACGCGTGCGAATGAGAAAACTGCGAAGATATTTCTTTCGTTTCATCATTTCATTACATAGCGCCGGTGCTTAGAGTGACTAGAGTTTTCTTTGTTGTTATTATAAAACCCTGTCAGTTATATTTGCGTCTTGATAAAGAAGATAGCAGTGTAATTTAAATAGTTATAAAAAGTTTACTGTGCAGTGTAATAATTAAAACCATATCATGGAAGACATGGACTCTGATTCCAGCAGTCCTGATGAGAATCCATGGCAATATTATTTGACTGAGTATGTAGAATTGGTATCCAGATCGGACCAGCAAATACTTTTTGCGTGTAAGCGATGCTTACCGAAAGACCATTCAATTCAATTAATTTATGCCTACTACAACTACATTTTACAAAGATAGTTTATAATTACTTCCTTAACAATTCCTTCACAGTTAACATTAAGACCCAAACTAGACTCAACTTGTATCTATCTAAGTATATATATATCAACGAAATAAAAGTTCATGTTTCCTGAATAATTTTAAACAACATGGAAGAAGGGGTCCGTCCATGAGTCAGTACACACCTACAGTTTGAAGAGATTGTTAAGGTAGACTCTAACCGGGGGAAGATAAATAGGAGAACTCATTCTGACAATATTCATATAGCAAATATAGCAGTAATCTCAATCCCGAAGAACAATACAACAGGGTCAACAGCTGAGCATCGGAGAATCGTCCGGCATTGCAGCTACTCGCAGACGAAAACTTCAAAATGTTAATGTTCATGCAGGGGAATATGCACTTTGTGCTCGACGATTAAATTACACATTTAGACTTTACAAGTACTACCTATTTTGTTTTGTTCCTAACCTCTCAACTTCTAGAACCTAAGTCAACAGGTTTTATAAGTTCGCTAACGAAACGATATAAAAATGCAATTTTTACACATATTAACTTGCGTTAATTCTTCCGAAATATACTTAACGCTTTAACGTTTAACGAAGCTAACTTAACTATTTGATTAATGGTGCCCAGCTATGTCTGTAGGTACCCGCTAAACCTATATCTTTTCCTTTCCAACAACCGATATTCAGGATATGTTGTCTCTTTCTTCCGCGTTATATTTTTAATACAAATGGAAGTGTAGGTATTTTTTGTGTATGTGTGCAAGTTGCGCTGTGATTTATTGCATGATTGTTAGACTATAACGCTTCTATTTGTAATACTTCGTTGCTTATTACACTGCTCGTTATTCAGACTAAAACCCAGTAAGACTCGTCGAACCCGATCTTGCTGTCTGAAGTCAGAGTCTACTTAGACTAAAACTGTCTGCATAACGAGTGGTATAACGTGGTTATAACGCCTTTAGTTGACAGGTAAGTACCGACTCAACTCACTTGTAGGACCAGTTATGGCCGCTCCTCACTTGGCGTATCGTGTTCGTGTATTTGCATTATTTGCCCAAATACAGCAATGTGTAGACGGTCTATTTGAATGTATTTGCTTTATTTGCACAACACAAATAACGAATATGCGTTTCCGTCAACTTGTCGGTTTTTATTACACATCAAAGGAATAAAATAAGGCAAATATTTGCGTCGACTGTCCACACTTGGTTCGTTCAGTAGCGCGCACGCGGCGATCCTGTTCAGACGTGTGAATGGTTACTACGTTCCTTCGTAATGGATTGGACAAATGAAACCGTATTGCGATTTCTGGAATTATATCAAATGTATCCTTGTATTTGGGACCCTAGAAATACCTCACATAAAACAAAAGCCGATACAACGATGCATGGATTGATATTCAAATTTAGGAGAAGTGTGCACAGTAAAGAACTAAAAAAAAAAGGAATCTTTGATGTCTGCATACAGGGTACAGAGCTAAAATCTAGAAATCCGTCAGGAGCAGGCACATCTGATATATAGGTACCAACCAATATGGTTCGCATGGTTAATAAGATGCTGCCACTGACACTCTGTGCGTTCAATTTGTTTTGTGAAAAAGCAAATTTTGTAGCATATTTGAGAGATTGCCAGTACAAGTCCATGTGTGGATGACGTATTTGACAGTATTTGAAACATTTGATTATTTGAGGCAAACACAACAAAATCGACTCACGAATACGCTAAGCCAAGTGAGGAGGCGCCTTTAGAGTTTACCAAAGAAAGCCAAAGGTTGCGCCTATCTTTCGTTATTTTTTTTTTTGTTACAGAAATATTACAAAATAAAGCATTGGTGCCACTTTTGGCGAAATAGATGACTATTGACTATTTTTCACTGATGTAATATTTTGCATTTTGAAATCGCCTCATTAGCGTTAGTGTGTTGCCAAATATAAAAAAAAGAAAGTGTCATTCTAAGTTTAAGTCACGTCAGCAAAAATCACGTAATTGGGTTATTCGATTATGATTACTAATGCTTATGACTTAAGAGTCATTGTGGTACGTTTCTGCACTAACTACTAGCCATGTTTTCTCAGATACCGGAACGTAAACGTTACGCATATCCAAATAGACGGTATCAACACTATTTATTTTTCATAACTATTTATTTTCGTATTTCATCGTAACGAGATATGATTCAGTTTTCAATAACCGAACGCGTTAAATATATCTATGCGTCTTTCTTCCTCACACTTTTACTACTACGTATATATCTCACTCGCTCTAACCGTTGCGACAAAATAAAGCAAGCAATAAATATAAATAGTTGTAAGATTTTGATACCTCGTCATATAAATAGTTATACAACGCTAACTACTAACTACCTACATTAAAATTTCACTAACCAGAACCACGAATTCGAAATTTGAATTGAGTGAAACGATAAGATGTTGATTTTGCTCTCTCTAAAAATAAAAATGGATAAAACAAAATTGGGCTGCTATTCTGTCTTCAAAATTAATTATCAAATATATGGTGTTATGGTGATTTATTTGAAACCATGATTTGGCGGTAGTTATGAAAATAATGTTACTTATCAAGGGTACTTATCACGGAAACTACGTTGTAACTGCCAAGCATACCTTTTTCGACCTTTTTCTTTCCCGACCACCTTCTGCACACGTTGTAAGTAACTTTTTTTCTTAAATTCGCTGATAAAGTATGATAAACCAAACGGCCAGTTGAGAGACCGTTCGTAGTAGGTGTTTACCATGTTATATATTAATTTTCCAGCCTTAATAGCTCAGGATGGAGGAGGAAAATGTCTTGGGAGACTTGCAACAAGACTTTCCGGTCTTATTTATCCCAAAGCAGTGCACAAAACTTGAAATGAGCTGTGAAATGTCCGATAACGTGTTCATTGCGCTGTCCATTAATTCCCCAGACATGGAAGGCAACGAAATATGTATTTATACTGGTTTCTGTAATGTAAAATTGGTAGAATCCTGTAATATCAGTGTCAGTGACTCCGATCAAGTCGAAACAGAAGTGGATGACTCAAATTCGTCCATTGACTGTGATATAAATAAGATGCCAGTAATCTTGTCTGATGCTAATATTTGGCCAAGTCAGCCGGAAAATGTGTGGATAGATCCTTCAAGAAGTCCATATGTGTATAACCATTATGATACTGCACAACAGCCTTGCTCAGTTCTAGGAGGTTTCAAGCAGCCTTACTCCATCCTCGATGCAGGTTGCAAACAGCCCTACTCTGCCATAGATGGAGGTTGTAAACAGCCTTACTCTGTCCTTGATGGAGGTTGTAAACAGCCATTCTCTGTCCTTGACGGAGGTTGTAAACAACCCTACACTGTCCTTGAAGGAGGTTGCAAACAACCTTGC
The DNA here is from genome assembly GCA_017562165.1 of Ectropis grisescens. Taxonomy (NCBI): domain Eukaryota; kingdom Metazoa; phylum Arthropoda; class Insecta; order Lepidoptera; family Geometridae; genus Ectropis; species Ectropis grisescens. Next base: position 24,073,578 of record CM029784.1, on the reverse strand, counting down.
TCTGAAGGAGGTGGAATCACTATCCAGCAACATAACACTTACATTACCCAGAATGTTTACAACTATGATAATCAGATGCAGAAAAATGAGCTAGACTTCAATGATTGTGAGAATGAGAAAAGTCTAAGAGATTTGACAGACTCTTCCTATGAAGACGATCACTCGGAGAGTGATATGTTTCTCTCTGAGCTATCAAAGGTGAATAAGAAGATAGATGACACTGAAGAGATGAGTAAAGTAAGCAGTAAGGCAGAAAATAATGATGCACTGAAACAGGTGAGACTATATTAACTACAATTAAATACATGGTTGATTCAATGACAGATGTAGACTCTTCAAACCCTAGTTACATTATTTGGTACATACAAATGGATGTTGTAGATATTTATTAAATAAATAAATATTGGTTGACAATTCACACACAGCACTATCTGACTCCAAACTAAGCAAGGCTGATAGCTGATACTTACTAGCTGGCCGTATCAGCTATAATGTAATACATATTATATAGTATTAAATATATACTTATTATAGGTACATAATAAATTTAGGAAAAAAAACATAGGGGTCGAATTGATAACCTCCTCCTTTTTTTGGAAGTCGGTTAAAAATTGCAAGGTTTTTTGTATTTTTCAGAACTTAATTTGAGTCTATGTGCTATTCGAGACAGTCATTTCAGCGTTCCAATTTCATCTATGTGCTATCCGAGACAGTTGTTGCAGCTTTTCAAATTTCATCTAGGTATGTGGTATTCGAGACAGTTGTTGCAGCTTTTCAAATTTCATACTAATCTGTTTAGTAGTTCCGAAGTAGTTGGTTCCAAACCTCTCAACTTCCACATTTATATTATTACTAGAATATATTGAGCACTGCACTATGTTCTTTTCTGTGTATAGCTCAGTGAACATTTTGATAATAAATATTGGTAGACATTTCACACACAACACCATCTAGCCCTAAACTAAGCAAAGCTTGTACTATAGTCAGAACCAAATAGCTGATAAAATTATATTTTAATTATTTATCAAAATTAAAATTCTTTATTTATATTGTTAATCGCACCACTGCCCAAAATTTTATAAATTTAGTTTCCTAATGAACCAAAAGGTTATCTGGAAGAGATCACTTTTAGCGATAAGGTCGCCTTTTGTGCCCATTATGTTTTGTTATTTTATATGTTACTTGTTGTCAACTTTGTTTTGTGGTGCCAATAAAGTGTTTTGTATTGTATATTTTAAAGTAATATTACATACATAGAAAACATCCAGTATAAGTAAATATTTGTATTTATCACACAAATATTTGCACATATAACAATATTATTTACAATTAAAAATACATTAGTGTAATATCTGTATATAGATATTATGTAATACTATCTACTTATACTAAGATTGTAACTGTACAATTTTAATATTGCTATGCCCTAACAGGGTAAATGCTTAGCCTATTTTGTCAGCTTTGTATTATTATGCAATAAATGATTGATTGATTGATATTAAATATTGGTTGGGAATCAAACGCAGAACACACTTCACTGACAGACTTCTACCAAATAAGCGACCAAGTCAGCCAATAATAATAAAACCATTCCTTCTCCATTTTTGCAGGATAATAAGTAGACTATGTGTTATCCCATACTAGAATCTAGAATCTAAATAAAAGAAAAATAGAGGTAATTTATTTATGTATATTAATTATGTACAGCTTACAAAACAGCCATTTGCACTAAAACAGAGTTAAAATTTAAGCTTTCATGTCCTAAATGTAAGTAGAAAAATACTGTAAAATAATGAATATGGTGGAGGTCTTATAGTAATATGAGTAGTCTCACAAAACCATTTTCCATTTTGGCATTTTCCAGATTCAAATTGACTTGTCAAAGATAGTTCTAAATATTGCCAAGTGTGGCACCACTGTTTGTTTTTGTGAAATTTCGCTAACAAAATAAAACATGGCGCCACCTATGGTGAAATTGGGAACTGTCTTTGACAGGTGTGCATCTTGAAAAATCCCCATTATATTCAAAGTATGACACTAAATCTGTAAAAATGTCACAACTAGGATTGTGACATAACTTCACCCCAATCTGTTCTTATGACCTGACATTAATTACCTGAATCCTAACACATCCACATCCAAAGATTTTATGTTATTAGTAGGTAAATACATGATAATATATTATGTTTTTTATATTGGTTTGTTGCATTTATTTTGAATCTCTCATGATGTAACATAACATGGGTTGACAGAATTATTTATTTGTTGGGATCAATACATAAGAGATCATATTCCTATAAATTTCATTAATCCTATGTCATAGCTGTATACCTGTAGGTCATACCTAGTATAACATATAAAAGTTTTCAACGAAATAAATAATAATTATTAAACACACTAGGTAGTGATAAACTGTAAATTTAGAATTACAAATAGACACTTCAGTTTTTGATATGTAGATAATACAAGGGTGTGCGTGCGTACATGTGTGCCTACGTGCGTGCGCGTACGTGCTTTACTTGCAAATATATTTATTTGTCCTAAAATTTTAACATGTGAGTTGTGGGTTTTTTCAATTTTGAATCGAACCTACTTGTTTTCAGTTAATGTCATCAACCATCCAGTCCACCTTCGAAGCAGCGGAAGACCATAATGTTCTTGGGCGAAGACTCGTCCACGGGTCAGACCATCCAGAACATTCACTACACAGACCCGGCGGTCAAGTGCTCGGCCTTAGCGGCTGACCACGAAATTGTCATTGGTTAGTACACACAGTTCTTATTGTTTGAAGAGAAAACTTCCTGAACACCCTTTACTGGGGAATAATGTTATGGGTTCGCGTTACGACATGCTACTGTAGCGTCGAAGCGGCGAAAGAGCAGTGGAGCCACAGATTAAATACCCTGCTCAGAGATGAAGCTAAACTCATCTAAATTAACAACTCACCAGCGGGGGCGCAGGACGAGGTAAAAAGCCGCGAGGTAATAAGCCGAATATCCGAGTGTCGTGCACTACTTTCCACCAACGATGGGACAAAACGAGATAGAGTTATTCTAAGGACAGAGCAGGATGCAAAGAAAGACATCAACGGGTTCACATTTCGTTTTTTTTAATGTTGCAGATTGGTGATGTTATGTTTTTCTAATTATTGTATTAAATTACGTACTTTTGAAATGATATACCATCCTTTGTAAAGCTGGATATCCTGCTATTCTTTCCGCACCATTTTACTGAGCAGAAACCCATATTTTATATTTTTTGTTTTTTTTTGTCGAAATCAAAAGCCTAACTGACCGAACAGGTATAGTGCAATTGCAATTATGCTAATAAAACGCTAAGGATCATAAAGCAGTCATACGATCAGTCAAATAAAACAAAAGTATATTGTCTTTGAGTGGATCCAGCAATTAGCGCCAGGAGGGGGGCTCAAGTCACAAGACCGTGCGATAAGTGCATGCGTGCGTTTTAGTTAGTGGTTATAGACTACTAATAATTGTTTTTTTTGGTGAAAACTTGTTTAGGCGCGTTTTGCACTTTATGGGTGAGAAAAAAAATCATAGAACTCACGTCATCGTCACCTAACGTTTTCTGAAATATTTTTTTCTTGTAGTACTATGTCATCTGTGGTTTTATCAAAAAGGCATCTATGTTAAATGAGCTGTCAATAATAAGTTTCACTTCTATTGGTACATATTTCTATTCCTTTGACAGTCAATTTTTTTTCAATGGATTTTTTCTCTGATGAGTTAGAGATTTACTACGATAACATGACCCGCCCCTCCAGAATGCAAAACGTTTGAAAGTATTTGTAAAAGTATATACAACGCACCACCACGCATGTGTGCGTACTGCTACTGCAGACGAATAATTAGAACTACTTACAAACTTTCGAAAGGATGTGACTCCACACATTAAAACAGTAATTTGGAGGGGCGGGCCATGTTATCGTAGTAAATCTCTACTTTAGAATCATTTCACACACATCTTGCATTTTGGTGTTCATAGAGAGTAATACTCAACAAAATAAAATAGATGCAATTTGTTCAAATTTCTACCTATTTTTACAGATGAGATTCAAGCCCCCACTCCTCATAAAAAGAAGTACCAATGCGACAAATGTAAGCAAATCTTCCACCAACTCTCAGAGTTCCGCCAACACATGGTCGGTAACCACACCAACTACAAGGTCCTCAAAGACAAAGGCTTCTCCTGCCCCGAGTGCGGCAAGCACTTCTCAAACAACTTCAAGTACCGAAACCATTGCCTGGGACATGGAGATCCAGAGAGAGAATGTTCTAAGTGCTTCAAAATATTCTCCTCAAAACACACTCTAAAGAACCACGCAAAAATCCATGAACGCAAGTTCCCATGTCAGTATTGTTCCAAGTCCTACGCTATGGCCGAAACTTATAAAAGGCACTTGAAAAAACATTTCAACTTTGTGTGCGACAAAGAGGGGTGTTTCTTTATAACTGATTCAGATGCAAAAAGGGACGACCACGAGTATGATCACATTGAGTTCTGTGTTGATCAAATCAATCAGGGTCTCAAACAGTCAGAGGTAGAAGGATCATTCATGGATGATCTGGGTGAAGATTTTGAACATGATCTGATCACTACAGAGGATGATTTGAAAATGGAATTCTCTGAACTGGAAAAACATGATAAAGGCGATTTAGAGAAGAACGAACATTCCGATATAGATATAAGTGAAGATATGGTGGAAAGTAATCTTAAAAAGAAGAACTTTGAAGATAATAAAATGAAAGAAAAAGATAAGATTCAAATGGAGCAAGATGAAAGGGTGAAAATGGCTGACTCGGTCATAGCTAAAGTCATGTCCAATAAAGTATTTCTGCTGAACTCCAAGACAGCGAAGAAACAAGTGCGGGGACATAAGGTGAGAAATAATAAATATTTTCATTACTTCCAGATTTTAATAAACAGATTGCTAGAAAAGAACGAAGTTTTAAGTTTATATATTTTTATGGTTGAACTTTGAAATTATTTCTAGATATATTATTTTGATGTTTCCTTTTCTATATGTGATAGATTGGGCTTGTGTTGCCTGAGTGGGTTTTCCCCTGATGTTACAATCTTAGTGTTTTCAAATCGAGAGTGAATCGGTTTCTTCCAGGTAAGCTCGCTCCGTTGTAGATCGCATCGTCAAGATGGTGGTCAAGTGTGAACCTATTAAAGTTAAAAAAATCTAACATTCAAACTTTGACATTCTACTTCCAACTAATCCCTAGCTAATGCTAATGCATATTGCTTACTCTGGAATAATCTTGACCTATATACAAACCTGTCAGATTCTAGTAACATTATAAATGCGAAAGTTTGGCTTAATGATTTATGATATTTCGATAATCCACACTCACATTTATGATGTCAGTAGAATCTGTAGGATTGTTCCAGAGCAAGCAGTAGGTATGTTTACTGCTCCATCACGTCCGAACGCCTAAACGGATCAGGTTAAAATTTGGAATACAAATAGGTTAGTTTGGAATAACACCTTGGCTACTTTTCATCGCGGTAAAATAACAGGAACGAAAACTATGCGGGTGAAACTGCGGGGACCTACTAGTTTATAATATTAGAAGGATAAAATGGAATATGATAAATAATTTTTTACTAAATTTAATCTAATTTTATTATAGCTATCACAGGAGATTCGGTACGAGTAACGCGGTCATTTTGGTAAATATGGATTATATGCCGTTTGATTACGTGCTTTTCTTGCTTGCTTTTCATATATTCTCTTGCCGAGTGACTGCACTTTAGTGTCAGATTATTTTGTGTATAACAGCGCATACTTACATATCTACTTATCTTATTAGGCTTTATTGACCGAATTTTGTAATGGTGGAGACTCTTCAGCTTCCTCAATTTTTTGCACACAAGATTATAGCATACGCATCTTGTGTACCTACCTACTAAGCTAAAAGGGCGCCATTCTATTTATGAACAATCTTTTGCTTAGAGTTTAACCCTGCAGATGCTAAAAAAACTATTCCATACACTTTGTCAACTCGTTTTTTTTTCAAACCTCAAAAAATATAAAAAAATAAATTTCCCAGTTGTAAGAAAGTAATAGTAAAAAAAAATATCGAGTGTATATTTATTGCACTTTTCAACAACTGCTATTGTTACCGGGATGTTTGCCGTAATTTTATTATGGTGGATCGAGTAACCGATATTTCGGTGTACTTTCATGTACCATGTTCTCGGGTAAACTGAAACGAAACACGGAGAAACATGACGCATAAAACTGTAGGTATTGAAATATCGGAGACTCGCACCATACAGCCTCGATAAAAGTCCTTTAATTAATTAATATTGTTTAAGTATAGTTAGATACATACCTATTATATACCCTTTGGGTATATGGTAGGTACATTGTTTTTTTTCCCATTTCTGATCTGGTTCCATAGTAAAAGTTGATCATAATGATGAATACAATGATACTCTTTCGGTTTAGCTGAGATGTCTGCATAACCCTGTTCTAGGTGCCTGTATTGATTGCTGCATATTTGAAACTTATAAGCTTTGTCAGTTTTAAAATTTTGTAAACCTACTTCATTGTTGGCACTGTGTTAACAGGACACTCGCTTGCTTATTGTCTTTTCTTTGTTACTCATTTTAGCTCTAGCTTCCTGTACAATGCTTTTTCCTTCTTCATTTACTTACTTTATGCAGTGTTGTGCCACCTCAAAATAAATAATAATTATTATTTGTTTGACATCACCTTTCTCCATTGTTTATTCACCAAAATGTTGTTTGGCGGCATGACCATTCTATATACGTACCTATACTTTATTCACGAAAAACTTCTTTGACGTCTTTATCCATACTTTAGATCTGGTACTCACCAAAATGTTGTTCGCTGCTACGATCATTATTCATACTTTATTCACTAAAGTGTTGTTCGGAGTCACACCTTTCTCCATTCAGCAAAATGTTACTAATTTACTTAGACTTTTGCCAATTTGAAACCGCTTCTGTAGCATATATGTGAAATTCATTAAAACTTTTGCAGACAATTCGAAATGAAGTTCCGATTCTTCAACATTAGCATTGACTCATAGCAAGACTGGGTTTTTCACGATTGACAGCGCTACTAGATATAAGAAAAACAACAGGCGCAAAACGCAGAAGTTTTCGCTTTAAAAATCGCCATTTCTTCATCTCTAACTGGGTAACGTTTGAAAGATTTTGTGTAATTATCGTTGATTTATGTCTCGTTTTTCCAGACTTGCCAAGCCTGCTCAAAGTCGTTCGACAGGATATCAGACCTGAAGCGTCACCTGATAGAGCATATCGTGAAGTCTACCCTGGCCAAGTCCGTCAACAGTCGACAGGGGATACTCAAACTTAACTGTGAGGTACGTACTCTTCAACCACCGATGTGACCACTTCAGTTGAGTTTTTTTAATAAAGAGTAATAAGACGAGCAGCATATGTGCCTGATGGCAACCAACATGCCTGACACATAACAGTACAATGACACGCAGCTATTGGAACAGGAAGAGTCCAAACCATTACCTAGCACTGCGCTCGTCACCCAGAGATCTAAGATGTTATATCTCTAAGCCCTGTAATTTCTCTGGAAACATTGCCCTGCAAACCGAAACACAGTTGGGTTGTTATGACTTTGTTATGATGTTCTAGTACTTAGACGTGAATTCACTTTCGTGAGGTTGCAGCTTAAAATCCTGCCTGATGTTCTGCGTGTTTTTCAAAGTGCTGAGGATCATTAAAGGTGAACGAAAATATCTTGTGGAAAATTATATGTTCTTAGAATATTTGGAAGTCACGCATCCGCTAAATTGCTCTTGACTCACTCTTGGGGAGAAAAGGGCCCGAGCCCCAGCGGTGGGAATATTTAGTGCGCTGGTTATGCATATGCTTTTGGTAAACTTTTTTTAAAGAATGAGAAAGTAACAGGGTGAGTGTGACATTTATGACACCATTTTTAGAACTAGTAGTCGCCCTGTGGTCGAAATTCGGTCATAATCTAAACAAAATAATATAATAATGTATGTTGCAGGGAAATTAAGATATTAAAAATCCCCAGTGACATAACAAAATCACGGTGAATGTCGAATATTCTTGTTTATCAAGTCTTCTTATTATGTGGTTCACAAAGGCGTCACCTGAATCTGAATACATAGTTAATCTATCTTTGTGTTTGCAGATTTGTCAAACTGCATCGTTCAACTCCCTCGACAAGTACAAGGCCCATCTCCGCGAGCACGCAAAACTCACCCTCTACAAATGCACCTTCTGCGACAAATCATTCAGCGATTCCAGCAACTTCTCCAAACACAAAAAAGTACACGGCATCTCCTACTACCAGTGCGACTTGTGCCACAGAAAATTCAACTCTAAACTCATGATTGCAAAGCACATCGAGGTTCACGCCAAGAATAAACCAGTGGAATGTAAGATATGCAGACGCGTGTTTCACTTCAAGTCTATGCTGAACAAGCACGTTAAGACTTTGCACACGAAGCCGGTAAGTGTGAAATTCCCTTGCAGGTTTTGCACGGAGTCTTTTAAGAGTTTGAAAGAGAAGTGGGACCACGAGTGGATGGTTCATAGTATTAGGAAGATGGTGTATGACTGTCTTGTCTGCGACGCTAAGTTCAGAAAGTTTTCTGAGCTAAAAAGGCATTGTTCCGATGAACATGCGGTCGAAATTCCGACGCAGAAAAAGTTGTTGCAAAAGTCCGTTTGAGCAAAGAATTTGGACGTTTAATTAGATCTTTTATTGAGATACTTTTATAATTTTTATTTACAAAGGTTACACAGGACACCTGTGCTATGCTGAAAGGGACGCTATATACTCAGTGTGAACAACCTTGGAATCGTGAAAGAAAAATCTTATGTCAATTATTTTTTATCGTGGCCTAAAGTCACACAAACAAATATTATTATTGTATGAACTACCGCAGTAAATGATAGCCTTATTGACAGAAATTTGAGAGGAATTAATCGCCACCAAATATATTTTTTGGCAAAAAAAAACAGCTAGAATTTTCTGACAATTTCTCGGTTAGTCTCTTAACAAAACTTTGTTCAGAATGAGAGAAAAATATATTTTTTTTATTCACCCTAATCGGCTTTGAAAGGTGAACTACTTAACCTTACATTTTGATTTTTTTACAAAAATCTAGCTTTAAGAGGCTGTGCCTTTTTGTTACCAAATCACTTATATTTTGAGATATACATATATGAGTTACTTAAAGAGAAAGAGGTAAGGATTTTTATTTACATTTTTATGTAGTTAATATTTATTCAAAATCAAAGTCCTTAATATAATGTTTTTGCTAGATTTATAAGAACGCTAATGATCTCGTAGACGATATTTTCTGTTTTTTTTACGTAAATCAAAATAAATGTTCTTATATTATTTTTTTGTTCCACTGACTAAATCATTCACCAAAAAGAAAAGTATTTATTATATATTTCGATTTATAAACATACTACTAGGTATGTATTATTTTGGGGTCACAATATGACGTTTACGAAATGACAGACGTAAGTGACATATTTTTACGCTCATATTATTTGACAAGCATACGTCAATGTTAATACACTAACGTATGCCTGTCTAAGTTATCCAACAAAATAAAATAAAAATATAACGCCGCCACCTTTGGCGCAATTAAAACTATTTTTACATTTTTTTGTATTCATATGTCAATGTGAAAAAACAGATTTAAAATAACTTTCCAATTACTTGGTACGTTAAAGTATTGGAAATTTCTAAAGATCGTTAATTACTTACGTTACGAAAAACATACACGTAACTAAATTCGTGGGAAATGTGTCGTTTTCAGAATGACAGAAATAAGCGATTGACAGTTTAATAAAATATGTCGCCAATAACACTTACAATGCCGCATCTCACCATTGTAATTAATTACTTAGATATCTGACGTATGCATCGACACAATTAAGTACTATTTTGACAAGTTTTTTACAGTTATCTGTCATTTTGAAAATTGCTCATTTATCACATTGACTTTTTGTGCGTATATCTAGTTGTGATATTTCTGATCACAACACACTTTCACATTGCTGTTATCGGAGGTAATATCATGATCTCATTAAAATGTACTTTTAAGATTTGTTTACTTTGATCTTACATGCAGTTACACAGAGCGACTATACTAAGGCGAAAGGAGGAAGGGAGGAGGTTGAAGGATACATTATTATTTACAGTATGAATGTATGTATGTCTTAAAATATTTACATCAGTTAATGACTTACAATTAAAACTAAACCAAAAATTCAAACTATATCTTCCTAAATCTTCATAACTTAAATTAAACAAGTACATAAACAAATACCTACTAAGTACATTTAAAACTTTTACAATTTTGGCACCTGCACCTACTAAGTTAGTAGGCCTTACTAACTATGTAACGGTACTAGAATATACATTTACGCACAAACATAAGTCAAAGTTCTTTATTCATAAAAGTACAGTTTACATGTCAGTTAATGAAAAAGAAAAAAAAAACAAAAGAATTATCATACAAAAATATCATTTTCAAAGTTTTAAATGAACATTTCACTGTACGATAATAATTATCACGCAGTTGTGTGTCATACGTACTCGGTACGGTAGTACGGTGACTATGGCAAGGGTACCTCAGACAGTACTATCTCGGCTTCGCAGCCGCCGATAGAGAAAAACTAGGAAAGGAATCCACGACCGTAATAATAGTGAGGAAGGTTTTGGTGCCTACCGACTCAAGCCGGTATGGTATCTACTAGGGTTGTTGCGAATATTCGCATCCGCATCCGCAAATGCGGAACATTCGCATTCATTCAGACATCTGCATCCGCATTCACATCCGCATCAATCAATGCGGAGTTTTTACGGATGCAGATTCACATCAACAAGTAACTACATGTAAAGAAAGTGGGCGGAGCCAGAGTGGCACGTGCTTCGCGTTTGTTTTGGTAATTACTAACTTCATTCAGTAACTGTCGAATAGAAAGGCGCACATTGGTAACAAGATCCTACAGGTTTGTTTGTTGTGTTTTTTCTCATTGTCAATAAATTATAGTTACAGTGAGTGTTTACTGTGTAGTATAGTTTTTTGTGTGTTTAATGAATATTTTGATATGAAAATTAGGTGAAATGTCGCCACCAATAAAAAGCAATATCTAGACTTATTTTACACTTAAAATTTAAATAATTATCCTTTTAAAATCCCAAAATCCGCATCTGCATCGCATCCGCATCCGCTTCGAATCCGCATCCGCGGATGTGAACTTCTAATAATCCGCATCCGCATCTGCATCCGTAACAACCCTGGTATCTACAAGTAATACACTTCTTTATTTTCTGATCTAACCGAAATCAGTCGAATAAATATGAATATAATTTAAGAATCTTCGTCAGCTAACTTTCAGTTGTTGTTTGGTCCAGCGTTCTGTAATTAGGGATTCGAAGTAAGTGAGCCGCCGTTATTGCGAATATAAAACTAAATTATTAACCAAAAAAAGACACAATACATCAATTATCTACATTAGTAAATGAGAATACGACTCCGAAGTCCTATATGTGTTTGAGTTTAAATACCACCAAATTCACGTATAATTTCATTCACAGTAAACTTATGTTATTTTTGTGCATAAATAATGGAATCTTCATTAGCAAGTCATGTAAAATAGTATTATAAGAATATTATATTTATGTAGAACTCATCCCCTTCCACATAGTATATTTATGCGTAATCCTTTGTAACAAATCCACTGATAACACTAATGGACGACTCAGAGCTTATCTGCACTGACGGCGAAGCTTCAAACATTATGTTATGAATACGAGTATTACTTCAATCATACGCATAGTATGTATTGGTTATTAACTCTAACTCTTGTGTGATTTGTATGTAAGAGGGAGAGAAGGTCCCAGAGGAAGGCAGATTTGAAGTTTTAAATTCAGAAACCTGTACTAATCAGAATCATTTCATTCATAATTTTAACAAAAAAGAACCGACTTTCAACAGAAAACTTATAAAGTAAAAAAGTTTTCCTCGATTTCGCTAGGATATCGTCATCAGATCCTGGTTTCCTTATCATGGTACCACCCTTGGAATATCTTCTTTACAACAACAAAAAATAACCATCAAAATCGGTTCGTAAACGACGAAGTTTTCCGCGAACACATATAAAATATATATATATATATATACGGTCGCATTGAGAAGCCTCCTTTTTTGAAGTCTGTTAAAAAACCTGTCGAATCAAAAACGGTCCAGCCCTTTAACCACCATATTAAAATGATAGGCTATACAATGCTCTTTATATTATCGTTTGAAAGTAAAGAGAAGGAAAACATATTTTTTGGGTTGATCTCGTAGTAAAAGTTTAAAAAAAAACGTACATTGTTATACATTTTATAATTTGATCAGGGCTAAACTCACGAAAAACTCACAAGTGAGTGAGAGCAAAACTCGTAAGTTTTTGTCGGAAAAACTCACGAGTCATAATTATGGTTGGTCGGTCCAGCCTGACTTAAGTTTCAGCCGCATCAGCCCTTCGACCGCCTAACTATATCGGCTTTGGCGTTGCTGTTGCTGTCTCTATCGTTTCAAGCGAAAAGAAAAGAGAGAGCCATATCGAAGGTAAGACAGTTTTAGTTAAGCTGTAGACCCCAGGTGGTATTTTTAAAAGAGAGTGTACGCTCGTGACTGTTACTTATATGGCACTCCGTGCACACACAGATACATTTTGACACACTGTGTGCCAAACGAGCTGCGGTAGCATGCGTGCACTCGCGTTGAAAAAGGCTGAATGCGGCTGAAACTTGAGTCAAACTGGACTAACTATGCCACTCGTGAGTAAAAGTTCAACATGGTGAGAATCTCAACATTTCAAACCTTAGTAAAGGCGTTCTGTGTTATTAATATTGTAATTGGTTAAAAAAAGTAAGTTTTAGTGTTGTTTAAATATGTACATAGGTATATACTTTTGTATCACTACAAACGCATCGTCAATGAAATTCTCGATGCGTTAAAATGTACTTGAACTTTGTAACCTTACTTCATTGTTACTTTTGTTTTTCTTTCTTGTTTTATTACAAAAATAGATAGAAATATTTTATGTTTGTGTTTTAATTTTATTGCTATAAAATCTTCTCTCAAAATAAAGTGTTATGTAAAATGTAGGATTCAACTGTGAAAATTGTGCTAGTTTTTAAATTATTGTCATAGGTTTGCGCTTGACCGCCATCTCGCCTGATGTTAAGCCATGCCAGCGATCTTTGACAATTTTATTGTTCATCAAACAAAGTTAAGAACACTCACTTTTCGAACAAAAGGTATAAGTAAAAATATGACTAAATAAATATATTGGTGGACAATAGGGGAATATGCATGTAGTTTAAATTGGCTTGATTTTTTTTCGTAGAATCCTTAATGTTCCGCCATTATGCCAAAACAATTATTTTATTATTTAGTTAGTTATTAATTATAAAAAATATTATTTAAAAAGTGCAAAATAGGCGCAGGAAATTCAAGTTTGCGAAACGCATCACTATCTGTGGAAACCAAATATGACGTCACATGGCATGTTTTCTGCTTTAACGGTGTCGATATTCGTACTGAACTAGTAGTGTTAGAGAGAAAAGTCGTGTTCTCCATCGTTTGATTAGCTAGCACAACTAAAAAATCGGTACAAAGTAACTGCAACACTTGTAGTAAACAAACACAGGTCGTGGCCTGTGACGTAATGCAGGCGCGGGAAAGATGGCGGCGTTTAAACTGGACAAATGAAATCGATATTTTAAATATTATTTTAAAAATCAGTTTGTACATTTACAAGAGTATTTATATTTTTTATTGTGTTATAATAATGTAAAAAGTGAATTAAAAATATAAAAAATGCATGCATTCCCTATTCAAGGGTTGGGTCTTGAATTATTGATACACTTCGTATAATGTGCAACTGATCTGAATGAGCTAATACCACCTTGGCCTTTTTCTATCGGACTTCTCGTAGCTCGAAGAAGCAGCATCGTTTCATGGTTGATGTTCCAAAGACACGGACGTAAAGGTTTGTTGACTCAACTACTTTGTAATAAGAACATCTAGGCTGGAATGAGTTGCCCGAGTGTGGTTTCACCGATAGTTATAATCTTGGTGTCTTCAAATCGAGAGTGAATCGGTTTGTTCTAGGTAAATACGCCCCATCGTAGACCGCATCGTCGCTTAACATCAATTGAGATAGCGGTCAAGTGTAAACCTATAAAAGTTAAACAAAAAACGACAGGCGCAGGGTCAGAAAATCCCTTTGGTCACAGGGACATGACCGGAACCATGATGCGTACCTATGTTAAATTGAAAAATTTACAAAATATCTAATAGTGGAATAGTGTACATATCCTATTTGTTACCGCTAGTAAAACCACTGGAACGGCAACTACGGAGGTAAAATTGCGGGGCGCTACTAGTAAAGTCTTTTGCAATGCACAATTGCACAGGAGCATGCCATGCGTGTCTTGTTTGTATGTCAGTTTGAACTAATATACCAACTTGCTGTTTTATTATGAGATTGCTCGTAGGTCGAAGAAGCGACATCGGTTCATGATTGACGTTCTGAAGACTCGACGTGGGATCACGTAAATAACCAACGGTGAAAGATTTAGAAAGGGCAGCATTTTGGGAAACTTCGGCACATCTTTGAGTCCAGAATACCCCAATGCCTAAAGACGAAAGTCTTTAACCAGTGCGTGTTGCCAGTGATGGCTTATGGAACTGAGTCCTTAAAACTGTGGGCCTCATAACGAAGCTCAAAGTCACACAGCTAGCTATGGAGAGGGCTATGCTCGGAGTCTCTTTGCGCGACAGAATCCGTAATGAGGATGTTCGCAAAAGAACGAAAGTGGCCGACATAGCTCAAAGAGTAAGCAAGCTAAAGTGGCAATGGGCAGGCCACATCGCTCGCAGAACTGACAACTGATGGGGAAGAAAGGTTCTCGAGTGGCGACCACGAAAGGGAAGACGCAGTGTTGGACGGCCTCCCATTAGATGGATAGATGACCTCATAAAGGTCGCTGGAAACCGCTGGTTGCAGGTTGCGCAGGACCGTTCGCTGTGGAAATCTAGGAGGGAGGCCTATGTTCAGCAGTGGACGTCTTGCGGCTGATGATGATGATGATGATAGATTTTTCTGAAATCTGTTCAGTAGTTCCTGAGAGTAAGCTCGTGAAAAAAATTTCGACCTGCATACCATAAGTGCTGTATACCACACACTAACTACAAAAGTTATTTAGATCACGAAATGGCCTGGCTAGTGAAGGACCTAGAATATATCGAAGTAACCCCTACGTGTGTAAAGATCTAAGCGAAGATAAACAAACCAACGCGTGTAGCGTCTAAACATCTCGCACGTTGAAATTCCGATGTCTCATGCATCGTACATTGCTCCGTCCGAACACAACGGGTCACGTATCGCGTACTGGCGACGCGATGGTGAGGGAAATGCTGGGATTGTTGGTAATGCTGTGGGTACACGTTGCGGTTTATTTGTGTGTTAGGTGGATCAGTTGGATACAATAACTCTGTATTCAAAAGCACAAATACAAAACAAAGAATAATACTATTACCTACCTAAGCTATTTAATTGTCGGGCTTATCGCTTAGAGCAATCACTACCAGGCAACCATGCACGGATAGGATATACATAGCAAAATAGCTCTTAATTTTCATAGATAAATTTAATAACATTTTAAAATGAAGAGAAAATGATAAATTGTTACTTGAAGATTATTAGTTCCAATGATACAATTTTAGTAAAAGTTGAGTGATAAATGTGTCAAAATATACCTTTTTGTGTGGGAAATGCCTTTACGCACACCGGCCGCTGTGAAGGGGCACCATGACGGCAGACACGGTGCCCTTACCGACTAAAACCCCGCAGATTTCTCCTGGATGGCCAGAGTTCGGGATTGCAGAGTCACTTTTCGCTTTCCCGTCAATTACCCTGATCCACCTGCCACTGCCCTTGCGAGAAGGGCGTTAGTACTTTGCATTTGGTTCTAGAGACGCGCCGGAAATCAGAAGCGCGTCACCTTCTCAAAGGCCTATCCCTAGGTGGGGTTCCGGGCATATCTAAACGCCCGACGCCCCAGACTTTCCTGTGGAGATGGGATGCGAGCCCAGAGTGACAACTCTTCAGGCTCGCCCCCGAGTCCGCCTCAGTGGCGGAGCGCTCTTACTCGCTCCTCTAACCCACACGCTCACAATCGAACATCTTGGCTAAGATGGTCGGAAGTGAGAATTCCGGTCTCACCAACGCGATATGTATAGCCGCGGTTCCGTCTCTGCGGCCACATCGCCCTTGTCTTTCCACTGAGCACTCTGCTAATCAGAGTGCTCGTGGAGGAGCCTCATCTGGAAGACTTAGGAATTTTACTTGCCTGATTTATCAGCCGAGTAACCTGCCCAAGTCTTCCAATCCTTTTCCCCAGCCTCAACATGCACTGCTCAAGAGGAGAGAGAGTAGAACCTCTGGCCGGGATTTGCCACACACAACAAGATGCCAGCGAGACCAGGTTGTGTGATGCCCAGGGTGCATCACGTGGAGGTTCTCGAGCCATGCACCATGCACAACTTTCTCAGGATCAGGATATCGATCCACACACTGACACGCACCACGTTGCATGTTGCGTTTTGTGGCTTCACCGCGGCTCTGACTCATTTCATTCAAACACACTAGTGGTGACTGGCCTAGTGGCTTAGTTGGTAGTAGCTCTGCCTGCGAAGCTGAGGGTCGTGGGTTCGATCCCCACCCAGTGCAAATATTTGTGTGATGAATTCAAATATTTGCACTGTGTGTTTCTATGTATAATAAGTATGTAGGTATTTAAAACTATATAAGTATTATATCAGCTATCTGGCTGCCATCACACAAGCTTTGCTTAGTTTGGGGTCAGATGGTGTTGTGTGTGAATTGTCCACCAATATTTATTTATTTTATATACGCCAAGCCCGTCCATAACCACGCACGGCACTGCGGGGCCCGGTGTGCCATACCTTGCGTCTCGCTCGCACCCACGCGCGGGGTGCGAGCGAGACGCAAGTATTTCTCCGCTTGTAGGCATGCGATCTGCATGAACGCGCGTGGATGCGTTTTTGGTGTGACGGACTATGCGTGTTTTCTATACAAACGGAGATCCGCATTTGTACGTTGTGCACGCATTCATGCGCTACGCTGCGTGGTGCATCTCAGTGTGATAATCGCCTATTAGGATGATGTGTTGAAGTAAATAAGTGGAGAATCAAATCTATAGCTAGTCGTTACATAACAAAAGACACTTTTACGAATGTTATTTGTATGCGAATGTTTTACAATAAACACGCCAATGTCATTGAATCGTCCATCTCTTGTTCTCGTGAAATGTATGATCTAGCAGCGCCGCACTGTTTTACTCGCGTATTTCCCGCGATGAAAGCATAACATGGGCAATTCCAGATAATCAACATAACCAGCCCACAGCCCGCAGTTTCTACAGCTAGGACCCGGAGCAAGGACAGAGCTAAGGCCAAAATCCATCAAGCTGGCCCAGCGCGTTGGTAGACGCAAACAAAAGATTCTTGGAGTATGTCGGTTTCCTCACGATGTTTTCCTTTACCGTTTTTAAGTTCCCGATATTACGCACATGACTTAGATAAGATAGTGGTGCGCGTGGGATATCCATTGGACCCCAATATCCTACAATCCAGGGATTGCGGATCGGAAGTCGCCGTTCTCCCGACTAGACAAGCTGTAACTGACTGTCGTTGAGCTGGTCCGACGACGTGATTGAGCAACAAACATCCAAATTGTCGCATTTATAATATTAGTAGGATTTTTCCGGTTACAGGCATCAAAAACACCCAAGGCACAAAATTAACGTCTTTTTAAGATTTGTTCATAATGCTGAGAGTATTATGGATGTGTAAGTACCCATTGTCTCCAAAATTCGGAAGGTCCGTTCGTCTGTGAGGCGAGTAAGGGGCGATGAGTCGATCCAACTGGCGCATCTGACCATCATCGTGTGGGAGCAGCTTTAGTGGCGTGGCCACACTGGTGTAAACAAACTGTGTACACAAGCCGGCAAGTCCGGCGCGCGCATGACCTTGCACGCATGCGCGCGGGCTGGCGCCGCCGCCGCGCGCCGCGCCGCTCAGTCCGCGACCAGGCGCGAGCCGGGACGTACCACGCGCCTTCACACGCTCGCGCGATAATACAATAAAAAAAATCAATCGTTCATCAAAGAAATTAACCATTTCCCATCAATTACCGTGCTCACTGTGTGTGTTGTTCCCACCTCTACAACAGGCGACCTCGCCTCGGAAGATAAGGTCTGTATTAATGGCGATAATCTCATAAGCCGTCACGTTTCGACAATTCAATGTGCTGTTAATAGTCCTAGTCCATACAGGGTTTGTTTGCATGTCTGTTTGTTTTCGTACTGGACGTACGATACGATGGTCGTTAGATTTTATTGCTCTTCAGTAATGGCACCGTTTTTACGATTCGGGATTTGCACTTAAGATTCCGATGAAACTGAAGCTGTTTCTTTGTTAAACGATTCTTTATTTAGTCTGCTGTAGTAAATAGGCTCCACCCAGCCATGTGTGAAAAGTAAAACTAAACAAAACCATCGAACAAAAATCGTACCTACTGAAAATGTTTCGGATCTCTGCCGAAACGTCAAAAATACTGACAGTTGGAAGGGTTCGATTACCAAAATAATTCGGATTTCTGCCGAAACGTCAAAAATAATGACAGCTTTCAATTTTCAAAATGTTTCGGATTTCTACAACGGAAACGACAAAAATTTTAAACTTGAACTCAGTTCTATTTACAAAATGTTTTGGATTCCTGCCGAAACGTCAAAATAAATGATAGGTGAAAGGGTTCTATTTCCAAAATGTACAAAAAGCATTCTTGTCTGTGTTAAAATGTTAAAAATAGTAGCTGAATATTCAACACTCCACCTGTATAACGTAAATCGATCGATATAAATTGTTACGAATTCATGGCTTTGATGTTGTTATGAAATATAAATTGAGGATAAAAATAATATGATGCTATTTTTACCTGAATTTATGATACAATACTGTAACTGAAACCATGAGATACGAGTATGAATCTATAATATACTCTTGTGTGGGCAAATACTTTGTAAATAAAGGAAGTATTAAATGTTTTAAGTAATTATTATACCAGCTATCAGTTTTCTATTGTACAAAACTAAGTAAAATCCCGCTGTTTCCTTTATTTTCCCGGTATAAAAGTAGCGTATCTATAATTCGACACTATTTATCTATGTACAAAATTTCATCCAGATTAGTAGTTTTTGCTTGAAAGAGTACTACTTACTTAACAAACATCTATGGACACTTACATCTAAACATCTGTACACACGTAGGACTCTTTGCAGGTATTGGAACACGAAGAGTCCAAATCATTACCTAGCACTGTACTGCGCTGTGACCCAGAGGTGTAATATGTTTTATCTCTATGACCTGTAATTTCACTGCAAATATTGCCCTTCAAACCGGAACACAGCATTGTTTGCACATTACTGCTTGGCGGCAGGATAACTGGGAAAGGTGTGGTACTTCCCCAGACAGACTGGGCAAAGAGTCTTACCACTACTACTGATATTGATTTATTAGTGGTAGGACTTTTTTGCTGAGTCCGCACCACTGCTGTCCCTTGTTGTAACTAGTGACTTTATAACCGCTAACTTTAACGGGATAAAAAGGCTGTTGTTTCACGGGAAAACCGATAGGAAGGATCGAAGGTCCCTCGGATTATACTCGTATATAGCCAACACAATTTGCTAAAAAAATTGCTTAGTTTTATTATTTACTAGCAATCCGCCCCGGCTTCGCCCGTGGTACGTATAAAATATATCCTGTAGCACATATCCAACGGTGAAAGAATTTTTGAAAGTATTTCCTGAGATTAGCGTGTCTTATCGCTAATAGCGATCTCTTCCAGATATCTGTAATTCCAGACTATTCCAGATAGTCTATGTAGGTACCAAATTTTATCCAGAACCCTGCAGTAGTTTTAGTTTGAAAGAGTCACTACAAAGAGAGTACATTCACTACGCATAGAGTTGGCGCAAACGCTTTACACCGAAAGCACGGGTCTGATCGCTCTTGCCTTGTCACTTTTGTTGAAGTGGCACACTTTTGTCGCGGCACATCACTCCGTTGCCATAGCAAGTATGCACATCATCTGCTTACGATTGGTGTAAAGGAACCGTGCGGAAAAACTTGATCTATTTACTTATTATCTATTTAGATAGAGACCATAACCACCAGTACCACCAGAGCTAACCAGAGACCAGTAGCTAACATCCACAACATACATACTTTCGCATTTTTTAAGCTATTGCATAGCTTTTATCGCGGGCCTGGGGACCGAATTTTAGTGATCATGCATCTCTTTCTTATGTTCACAAGAAAGAGGGATGGAATACCGTAACGCCGTCCTCCCCACTCGGTCATTCGACTTTGAATCTTATTTGTATTAGCTTTACAGACTAAATGCTCTTAGCAGTGTTGCCAACTTAACGGATTTCCCGTGATATTTTTTATGGTAAACAAATGTCACTCTTCAAAATAAAAGCAATTCCGAAAAATTGTTAACATCCCTATTGTTTATGTTGATAAAAATGCATGCAACATGCAATAGCTTTACCGCGGCAGTCTCCGAGTGCCACACTTCTTTTTTTTATATTAGTAGAATTATGATGCTATGACACGATGCTAGAGTTCTTATTCCTGTCCTAGAATTTATTACACTGAGTTAAATATTATCTTTTCTGAATTACCCCATAAACTGTAATAACTCCTACGACAAAGTATCTTCTTTACATCGCCTTTTACTGGCTTTAAGACTTAAACATTGCGAATACCTCTTATTTAGTTAATGGACACTAAAAGCCTTTAAATAAGGCTCGCCGCGCATTCTCTGCTCTCTAGTAGGCAATGATTGCGTTGCTATTAACTTACAGTGTACTCTGTGGGAGTTTTATCGACAACGCTCAATCTATGAGCGCGTAAACTTAACAATTTATGAAAAACTCCAGCGCCGCTGAGACGCGCTCGCACCTATATATTTCTTCATACAAATGTCATGTTTACGCGCTCACGGTAGAACGCGTATTGTTGTCAATGATCAATATGATCAATATGAACAATGTCTCAATATGAGCGCGTTTTGTTGTCAACAAAACTCGCACTCAGCATACTGTATTAAATAAGGCTCGCCGTGCACTCGCTGCTTTCTCGTGGGCGACGATTGAGTTGCTAATGACTGCTGCATTGCATGACTTCACGGAGTTTGGGACGTTCATGAACCTAAATGGAAGTTTAACGTGCTGGGAGACTGTTTTGATGCAGTCTTCCGTCTATGTAAGTACAGATAGTTTATAAAGTAAGATTATAATTGCACGCGTTTCAAAAAACTGATGGTGATTACAATTTTCAGGTGACATAGCATATAATTTACACACGTAGTATAGAGTGACGAGATGCCTTATGGTAAGCAAATACGCCTGACCATAACATTAGTGTCACACAGCCATTTGAACATGAATGTCTAACCCATTACCTAGTACGTCACTGCACTCGTCACCGAGACAATAAGATGATTTGTCTCTATGTTCTGTAATTTATCTGGAAACTTTGCCCTTCAAACCGGAACAGTTATGATATCACATTACTGCGTGGCAGTAGAAAAAGTAGCAAAGGTTACCTATAAGTATTACTTTCCCAGGAGGGCTCAGCAAAGAGATCTATCACTACAAAAGAAGCAGAGCCCTCGGACGACTACAACAATACAGAATTACACTACATAACAAACTACCTACATTATACTTAAGCAGATTTGAATTATCCATAGGCCGATGAAGATCACAAGGTTATCGAATTGATCAAGCCCACTATTAGTCAGGAGCGTCTCCAGTATGCTGGCGTTGTTACCACTCTGAGTTAAAATAAACGCTACATTTTGGTTTCATATCTCGTCGACCAAAATAGATAGGATTTCTTTAGAAGTTCTTTTTCAAACTACACATCTTACAGCAACTCTCAAAATATACGTAGGTAGGTACCTACATCCGTATAGGTACACTTAGAGCATTTGACTCTACCTAAGTGAATTAAAAACGTCTGTGGAATGCGTTCCTTTGGTGAATTTCTCCCGAAGTTTACAATCTTGGTTTCTTCAAATCGAGAGTGAATTGGTTTCTTCTAGGTAACCACGCTTCATCGTAGACCGCATTGTCGCTAAACATCAGGCGAGAAGGCGGTCAAAGTCAACATAATAATCAAAGAAGTCCAAAACAAAAAAATATAAAAGCAAATAGTATTTCAAATACAGAATAATCGCTTTAAAATTTGTAGCTAGTGCGTCTGAAGCCTTAAGTATCCTGTAACAGCTGATTCGTCCTCAGGGAAGAATTGTGTAGGATCCGAAACGAACTCCTCAAGCGAAGTGCTTCGAAGTGAACGGACTTTGAAAGACCGAATCGAAATGATCCAATCCATCCAGCGCTTCAAACGTAATGGGATTAAAATGGAGTTAAAACGAAGTGACGTTCGAATAAGAGTTTATATCCGTAGAAATTATTCGATTTAATAAAGTAGGCTTAGAGAGGAGCTTTTCAATGTGAATAAGTCTTTAATGATCAAATAAGGCTTAGGTTTCTTTATTGAACTTATCTACAGTCTTAAAAAATATAAAAAGATCATGTTGACGTTAGAGAAACACTAGTATACCCTATGGCACTCAGGGATCATGTACATATACAATGGTGAAATATTTTTTGAAATAGGTCCATTAGTTCCTGACATTAGCGCGTTCAAACAAAAAACTTTTTTAGCTTTATAATATTACCTAGTATACTGATTACATTATTAATTAATGCGCCAAAAATTTATCGAAGTATTTTTTAAATAAATTTTAAGATATAAAAAATTGGGATCGACACAGTGGTTGAAAACATTTTTAGGGAGTGTCTTATTTCCTTCATAATCTGTGAAAATTTGGCAATCGCGAATTGAGCGGCAAAATACGTCACTAAAACTTAATGTATTTATCTACCTTTAAAACGTTTTCAATAACAAAAACTCGTACTCTGTACCCAATAAAACCGTGATTGCCGAACCGGATCCCACGTGACATTGACAACGTCATGGTATCTCGGCAGCTATCGTAGTTCGTGGCTGGACGGATTTAACGTGTTATCATCTCCCTTATTCATTCCGTTGCGGTCATATGGGATAAACTGGATTACACAGAACTCCTATAAGTATAGATAGATAACTCTTTATTGTGACACAAAACAGGAAACAAATACAGTAACACAGTAAGTATATCTACCACTATAATAAATAAATATTGGTGGACAATTCACACACATCATCCCATCTGACCCCGAATTAAGCAAAGCTATGGAAGCCAGATAGATGAGTATGTAAACATTGGCAGCCATAGGAACTGCCGATAGAAGATACATTACTTCACTGATGACTGATTTTCATGTATGTTATAGGTAATATCTTTAAAAATAAGGCCCCAATACTCCCAGTGAAGTAAGTAATGTATCTTCTGGACCCCATATCTCAAAATTGGCAGTCTAAGCAAGTTAGCGGGTAAGCGTGTTCTTAGTACGTACTAACTCTACTCAATCGTCCACATTTCATCCATCAGAAAATACGTGATGTCTGGCGGCTCTGGGATCTTGGACTACTATTCCCTATCTCCTCCTGGAGATCTCCTCCTGGGCTGGCGTAAGGAACTTCATTATAATATGATTTAACTAACAGCACTGATTTCTAATACGAGTTAACTAGTTGATTAGAATGGCATATTCTGTGTCACCTTCCCGATTCACAATGCTTTGTTCATACATTTTTGTTAGGCATTTCGTAGACTGCATCTTCGCTTAACATCAGGCAAGATGGCGGTCAAGTGTAAGCATATAAAAGTTTTAAAAAGTAGGTAAGTGTTATTGTCGAAGGCTCACGCTGTCTCCCTCTGTCCAATGCTCTAACCACGAAAATTTCAGATTAGAAATATCTCAGGAAACTAGAGATATCTCCGGATTTTGAGAGATATCTTAGTAATAATCTGCTTCTCAGTGTCCTGCGACATACCTAATCTGTAAAACCGACAGCTATTATAGGTATAGACCACTCTTTGGGTGTACGAGTACAGAAGGAAGACTCAAATCGCTTCGTTCGATTCGGGAATCCCAAAAAAAGGAGCAAAATAAGTACTATACGTACCTTTGGGACGGATCGGCTAAATACCACCTGGAGGTTCTGAAATCGATCAAAATACGTGCCAAAAGCGTCATTGGCAACGACACCCTTTTTCGAAACATACTTCAAAGTCTTAAACATCGCCGCATAATTTCTAGCTTAACGAGTTTTTATCGGATACACTTCGAAGAGTGTGCAACTGATCTGCATGATCTAATACCACCTTGCCTTTTCTTTCCTTTTCTAACGGACTGCTCGTAGTTCGAAAAAACAAGATCGTTTTAAGGATGACGTTCCAAAGAATCGAACGAAGAGGTTTAGGTATCTTTTGTGAAAAGAACGACTAGGATGTGGAATACGTTGCCTGAGTGGGTTTTTCCAGTTACAGCACAACAGTTACAGTCTTGGTGTCTTCAAATCGACAGTAAATCGGTTTCTTCTAGGTAAGCACGTCTTATCGTAGATTGTATGGTCGCTTAACTTCGGCCGAGATTAACTTAAGTTTAAAAAAAATGTAAACAACTTTGTAACGTTGCGGTGCTACAAAATTAAGGGTCTCTATTTTAGCTGTCAAAACGTGCAACGGCACTATCCATCCATATTAGTTAAAACGGGACACAAATTGTCGTCACATTTTCAAAGGCAAAATACCCATACCTACTCTTAAACTCTACAAAATCTGTTGCAAATTCCAATATCACGAAATTCTAGGACTTCGTACATTGATTACAAACTTCGGAATATCGACACTGATGTCAACCCAACTTATCTGTTCTCCAACTACTCTGCCATTCTCTGAAAGTTAGCCAAAAGCTTCAATACAAAAGCTATTCGACCCCAAAGGCCCCGAAACCTCAAAGTTACGAAGTCTGTCAACTAGGGATCGGCGCCAAAATAAAATCTCTACTCACCTCCAAGTAGGGTAGCCACAAATATTCAATTTCTACTTCGGGTACAAAAATAATGGTTGACACCAACCTTTTTTTAATTTCTTTTATTTTATTTTGAATTCATCATCATCATCATCAGCCACAAGACGTCCACTGCTGAACATAGGCCTCCCCCCTAATTTTCCACAACGAACGGCCCTGCGCAACCTGCAACCAGCGGTTTCCAGCGACCTTTGTGAGCTCATCTGTCCATCTAGTGGGAGGTCGTCCAGCACTGCGTCTTCCGGTTCGTGGTCGCCACTCGAGAACCTTTCTTCTCTATCGGTTGTCAGTTCTGCGAGCGATGTGGCCTGCCCATTGCCACTTCAGCTTGCTTACTCTTTGAGCTATGTCGGCCACTTTCGTTCTTTTGCGAATATCCTCATTACGGATTCTGTCGCGCAAAGAGACTCCGAGCATAGCTCTCTCCATAGCTCGCTGTGTGACTTTGAGCTTCGTTATGAGGCCCACAGTGAAGGGCCACGTTTCAGTCCCATAAGACATCACTGGCAACACGCACTGGTTAAAGACTTTCGTCTTCAGGCATTGGGGTATTTTGGACTCAAAGATGTGCCGAAGTTTCCCGAACGCTGCCCATCCGAGTTGGATCCTTCGCTGGACCTCTTTGTCGAAGTTTTGTTCTCTTTGTTACATTGTACTAAATATATGACAGTTGTTCTGACGGAGTTTATTAGGACTTAAAAGTACTTAAGTAAAGTAAAAGGCCCCTTGAACCTACGCCCGACTCACAAGTCTCGGGATCTACTCGGGATTTCTCTCTCTGCCACACGATGGACCCGGCACCCGCACGGTGAATCCATGGAATGCTTAGAGGATCGTCTCATAGCTGCCGTATCATTTTTGAAGGAAAACTGCTTTTGTCGCGCCACAGACAGATTTTTCGTGGGCTGTGAATTGAATTCTAGCGTCACGCTCGGGAATAATAAAAATCTTCGGTTGAACTCGGGATCATGGCCATTGGCTAACTAGAAATGAATCAGCATTTCCCATTAGCCGACACATTTCTAGATGGCCATGCTCATGGCCACGCCCTCCGGTTTCAAATGTGTTGTTTACAAAGTAAGCTATCAAATTCTGAGTTATTATAAGTTTTCACTTCTAGCGGCAGTTCCTATGACAGCCGCCTTAATTTTATTTAAATTTTGGTAGATACGAGACTTTAACGAACAAGAACAAAATTGAAAACTTTGATTAACCCCCGACTACCTCAGATTTGTTACTTGTACAACATTCTACTAGTCAAGCCCTTTCATTTGATACCCTTATTAAGGGAGTTGTGAAAAAAGAAATGTATTTCGCCATTTTGTGGAAGCGGCCATCTTGGATTTGATTTTTTATAGTGTAGTATTCTACTAGTCAATCCCTTTCATTTGATACCCATATTGAGGTAGTAGTGATAAAAAATAATACAATTCGCAATTTTGTGGTGGCGGCCATCTTGGATTTGATTTTTTTATAGTGTATAGTATTTTACTAGTCAAACCCTTTCATTTGATACCCATATTGAGTGCCACAGACAGACACACACACAGACAGACAGACAGACAGACAGACAGACAGACAGACAGACAGACAGACAGACAGACAGACATCGACGTCAAACTTATAACACCCCTTTTTTTAACCCCCGACAAAAAAAAAAGGTGTTATGTTTGACGTCGATGTCGTCTGTCTGTCTCTGTCTGTCTGTCTGTCGGTCTGTCTGTCTGTCTATCTGTCTGTCTGTCTGTCTGTCTGTCTGTCTGTCTGTCTGTGTGTGTGTCTGTCTGTGGCACCGTAGAGCTCAAACGGATGGGCCGATTTCGATGCGGTTTTTTTTATTTGAAAGTTAATATCCGTGCGGGTGTTCTTAGCTATGTTTGGTTAATATCGATTCAAAATGGCCGCCTCCACAAAATGGCGGACAAAATATTTCTTCACAACCTACCTCAATATGGGTATCAAATGAAAGGGCTTGACTAGCAGAGTACTAAACGCTATAACAAATTTCAAATTCAAGATGGCCGCCACCACAAAATGGCGAATTATATAATATTTTTCACTACTACCTCAATATGGGTATCAAATGAAAGGGCTTGATTAGTAGAAAACTTTGCACTATGACAAATTTCAAATCCAAGATGGCCGCTACCACAAAATGGCGAATTACATTTCCTTTTTCACAATTCCCTTAATATGGGTATCAAATGAAAGGGCTTGACTAGTAGAATGTTGTACAGATAACAAATCTAAGGTAGTCGGGGGTTAATCAAAATTTTTAATTTTGTTCTTGTTTGGTCGGGGGTTAAAAATGGTAATGTATAATACGAGTATAGTGTAGTTTCACTAGATTATACTCGTCTTTTAAAATAATGTAGAGCTATCTCGTATACAAAAAATCTAAATTGTTTACGGGCTTGATTTAAAATACATAGGTAAATATGTTGAAATATGATGTACGACTTACGTACATACATAGAGACTATTACTAGCTCTAAGGAACGCTGTTTTTTAGAATGAAAAGTAGCCGGTACCGGTGTTTTTCAGAATATAATCTATTTTAACTACTTACCTATACACATATAATGCAAGAAGTGAATAGTTAATTAATTATATATACTTACGGTGTTTGGTGGTATTGTACAAGAAACATCTTCATATTTTTAGTAGGTAAGTGTCGGATTTGGTTACCCTACCTCCAAGACTAAATTTAACAAAGTAACTCCAAGGTCTTAAAATCTAATTTCGCCGTAAATTGAGCACTCTTTTACGTTTTCCGTAATATAACGAAGTTTCGTTCAATAATTTGTGTAATTACATTGAAGCTGAGACGACATCCATTCGACTTCAATCCGATTCGATCGGCCTTCGTGATTCGATGCGTAATTTTGATGTCACTTGACATAAATGTCGATTGCACAAGTCTTATCTCTTATCTTCGGGTGTGATTGGTACCGGTACCTATCTCTATTATTGTTTATTTTTTCTTAAACAAAAGAGAGCGAAAAACTAGTTGTATGAAATGAAATTAAAATCTTTTGGACGAAATTGGAAATTGAAGGGAAATTTAATTTGAACCGAAATATCTTTTAGAATTTAAAAAAAATTAAAATTGAATTGTTTTTTCTTATGACATGTTTCACCCGTACAGTTTCTTTTCCTGTTAGTTTCTCGTGGTAAAAGGTAGCCTATGTTTTTTTCTGGACTATAATCTGTGTTCCGAATTTCACCCCGATCCATTCAGACGTTGCGACGTGATTGAATAACAAACATCCAAACATTCCAACTTTCGTATTTAAATTTTCAGTATTCCGGGATAGAGTTTTATCCCGCCAAAATAATGAGAACTGGAATCACGCGGGTAAATCAGCGGGGCACTACTAGTTATTTATATCTTTTAAGATTTGACTCATAAAGAGATCAAGATTGTTTTTTTTTACTTTTAAAGGTTTACACTTGACCGCCATATGTTAAGCGACGATACGGTCTACGATAGAGCGTGTTTACCTAGAAGAAACCGATTCACTCTCGATTGAAAGACACAAAGATTGGAACTATCGGGAAAAACCCACTCAGGCAACGTATTCCACAGTCTTGACGTTATTATCACAAAAGTAGAGTCAAATCTCTTCATTCGTTTCTTTGGAACATCAACCGTGAAACGATGTCGCTTTTTCTAGCTGCGTGCATTCCGATAGAAAAATGGCAAAGTGGTATTAGATCATGCAATTCAGTTGCACACTATTTGAAGAGTATCCGATAAAAACCCCGATAAGCAAGCAATTTTTCGGCGAATTTCAAGACTGATTCTGGAGCAAGCAATACGCATGTATCAATACGTAGCTAAGTATTAAGGTACTAGGTAGCGAGTGTAGGGCCGTGCCACATGGGCGGTGACCCGTGCGTGCCGGCTGCGTGGGCGCTGGGTGCCCGATGACCCACGAAGCGGCGCCGGGTGCCCAGTGACCCACGGTGCGGGCGGTAATGTGCCGTGAACCCGCATATTTATAGGAACAATAAAACGCTTCGTGATTTAATTATCCACCCTCACTCGAGTCTATGACGCCTCCATTTTAATTATGCTCTGGGTAAGTGCGTATGTAGTCGTAACTAACTATCCGAATAATCTAAATGATGAAATTTGAATGTTTGTTGATCAATCACGTCGGAACAGCGGAAAAGATCGGAGTGGGATTGGGAATAGCCTACGTAATTTATTAAATTTTAGTCTCGTGACTACGCTAGTAGAACTGCGGAGCGCTTATGTTTTTTTTTAACTATAATAGTTTCGCACTTGACCACCATCTCGCCTGATGTTAAGCGATGATGAGATCTACGATGGAGCGTACTTACCTAGAAAAAACCGATTCACTCTCGATTTGAAGACACCAAGATTGTTACCATCAGGGAAAACCCACTCAGGCAACGCATTTCACAACCTAGACGTTCTTATCACAAACGTGGAGTCAAATCTCTTCGTTCGCGTTTTTGGAACATCAACCATGAAACGATGTCGCCCTTTTGTGGAACGAGAAATCTGATAGAAGAAAGGGCAAGGTGGTATTAGATCATGCAGATCAGTTTCACACTCTCCGAAATGTATCCGATAAAAAACCGATAAGCTAGCGATTTTGCGGCGATGATCAAGACTTTGAAGTCTTTTACGCACAAGAGTGTCATTGCCTATGAGTCTTTTGGCACGTCTCTCAATCGATTCCAGAGTCCCCAGCTGATACTTAGCCGATCCATCCCAAAGGTGCGAACAGTACTCCATACAGGAGCGAATCTGTGCTTTGTATAACGTGAGCAACTGTTCAGAATTGAAGTATCTTCGCACCTTTGAGAGGACACCCAGTTTTTTTGGCGGCTAATTTAGCCTTAGACTCAATGTATGTGCCAAAGTTGAGCGTCGATGACAAAGAAACGCCCAAAAGCTCGAGATAGTCAGTAACCGGCACGGATACGCCTCGAAAAGTAGGAGCCAGTTGGAACGGACTCCTTTTAGCGGAGAACAAACACGCCTGTGTCTTTCGTTCGTTAAACCTGGCTAAATTGGCATCGCCCCATTTAGAGACTGCCTCGAGGGCCAAGTTCAAACGCTCGATCATATTCTCTCTCAGTAGCTGAGTTTGTTGCCCACTGGCTCTTGCGCTAGATATATAACTCTCTACGACGGTGCTATCATCTGCGTACCCAAAAATACCGGGCTTAAACAGATCGTTGATATGTAGCAGGAAGAGCGTCGCAGAGTATGGATCGATCCTTCAAGAAGTCCGGTATCCACGCAATAAACCCAGGAGACAAACCATAGCCAGAAAGCTTGCTTATAAGGCCATCATGCCAAATCCTGTCGAAAGCCTTCGAGACACCCAGGGAGACTGCAAGTGCTTCCCCGTGTTTCTCGATAGCTTCACTCCAGATATGGGTGACATACGCTAGAATATCCCCGGTGGACCGGTTCCGGCGAAACCCGTATTGCCGGTCACTGAGGAGGTCGTTCGATTCTAGGTATGTCAGGAACCTGTGGTTTAAGACACGTTCCATAGTCTTGCAGAGTATGGACGTGACTGAAATGGGCCTGTAGTTGACAGGGTCAGCACGACTACCTTTTTTGGGCACAGGTTGCACGTTTGCAAGCTTCCACGACTTCGCCACTTGCCCAGTTTGGAGAGAAAGTCTAAACAGGCGCGTTAGTACTGGAGACAACTCGGGTGCACAAACCCTCAGTACTATGGCAGGAATTCCGTCCGGGCCACTGGCTTTATTTACATCCAGATTGCGTAGCACTTTGGTAACCTCCTTTTGGCGAATATGTATTTCAGACATTACAGTCGGACTGCCAGGTGGAGTAGGAGGTATTGCACAACCAGCATCTAGACGCGAAGATTCCGCAAACTGAGATGCAAACAAGTTTGCCTTCTCCGTTGCGGTGAGAGCCAACGTCCCATCAGGTTTTAGCATTGGAGGTAGTGAGTGAGAGGCGACAGAAGTTCGATTC
Organism: Ectropis grisescens; assembly: GCA_017562165.1. Lineage (NCBI taxonomy): Eukaryota > Metazoa > Arthropoda > Insecta > Lepidoptera > Geometridae > Ectropis > Ectropis grisescens. The sequence continues at coordinate 24,042,349 of CM029784.1, read as the reverse complement.
GACCGATTTAGCTAGGGACCAAAAAGCTTTGCTACCCGCAGGGTATGACGAGCCCTCTGTAAAACCTTATGATAGTAGTTAATTAGTTTTGGCTAGTATGGGACCTTTTTTTGTAAAAGCCTTACCGAATCTTGTCCTAGCGACGGCACAAGGTCATATATACGAAATTGGTTACTAAAAAAGCCCTACTATCGAGAGTGGCGCATATATCATTTACCGAGAATCGGACCGGAGGGTTTACTGCCTAGCTAAAACTGTCTTAGCTTTGATAGTGATCTCTCTTGTCTTTTCGCTTGAAATGATAGAGACAGCAGTAGCAAAGTCATAGTTGATTTAATTAGGCGGTACAAGGGCCTATAGGCAAATTGTTGCAATGTCGTCGGCACCAGGAGCTTGGGCTGACTCCGGTAGGTAAAATCAACAAGCGACTCCAAGATTACAAAATCGGAATTTCTCGACATTAGGTACTACAGTTTTTCCTGCTACAGTTTCCTGTTACAACAGAAACTACTATTTACTCGTTTTCGCAAACAACAACAGTTAACCAACAGAAAGATCAACCATAGCGATTCCCATATCATTGTGTAAGTTTATGTTCCCTTAGGACTATTTCGGAAAATCGAATCGTTTATTTACAGCCGAGTACAGAGCAAGTTAGACCCAGTAAAGCAAAACCGCCAACAAGCGAGCAAACAGGCGCACTTCTCAACTCGTAACTGTGTAAATGAGAAATCATACAAGTGTACAGAATACTACAGGGCCGGACTTAGGACTGGGGGTTGGGTAATTTGGTTACCTTTCAATCTCGCTTAACACTGACCTCTCCTGTCATAATATTGAAGGAAAGTTGCTTTGACTGTTATAGTTGACGGCAAACAAGTTGACCCAAATGAAGTTGAATGAAGCAAAAGAAATGAGCGCGCATGTGCACTTCCACCAAATATACCTTAAAAACGTTTCTGCGCAGCCATGCGCAGCTAACTTCATTGGGTCAACTTGTTTGCCGGCCACTATAGCATTGACCTCCAACGTCGTGATATAAAATATATAAAAATAATATTTATAACTCGAATAGGACAACTTTTTACCACTTGCTTGTCTGTAAATTGTGATGTGATGGAAGATAAAGTATCAAAACATAGTGCTCTTTGCGAAATTTAAATGTTTCCAAAGTAAATCTTACAATATCAGTTATCTGGCTGCCACAGTAAAAGCTTTGCTTAGTTTAGGGTCAGTGTGAGAAATATTTGTTTATTCAAGCTAATATAATTTTATTTTTTATGTATAAGCTCGTAATAACAGCATGCTGGCCTTACCGATGATCTGCAAAGAAAAGTTCTGTCAAAAGCATATCGATATAGGCTGCAAATTATGTTGATGATGATGTTGACTTGCCCCTTCACTACCTTAATACGTCCATCGGGGCATACTCAAACAGTCCATGCAAATAATCCCAACTCAAACATTTGACATCGGACTGTAAACTGGAGCGCACAGCGACAGAAGTAACGGAGCCTTCTAACAAGGAATTCTATGAACGAGGGTAGTTTCATACTTTGTTTTCATGTTACGTCGAAAGTACCTAATTTATGCAAAGATGGGAGTTCTACAATCTATGAATTTATGTATACAAGACATAGTGTAATATTATTTATTAGTATTACCCCTTACGTACTCTGCCTGAGAAAATATTTTTTTTCCTATAGTAGTAATAGTAATTTATTATTCAAAAGCTTACATACTATCTAGTTACCAAGATGTCGTAACTATACAAGCATGTCAAGCATATAAACATTGCTATGTTGCAATTTGAAGGATAATGTTACCGGAAAAATTGCACGGTAAAGAAGTATTTTCTCTAATGTTATCGTAAGTCATAGTGACGAGCGCAGTGGAGTACCACATACCACAGTATTAAGAATAGACTGTGGCAGTAGGTACTAATCAGTAATTTGAGTTCTTTGTGTCCAAATAGTGTCGTGGTACATCTTCAGATTGTCATCAGACATACTTACGTCATGGTCGTCATGTCACTCTATCCTATAAAATATATTTTACGTAAATCTACCTATAGAATATTTTATATTACGTAATACTCATCGATATAACCCACTAGATGTACCCTCGCAAACTTCAGGCGCACAGAATTATATCATCGTCGGGAATAGTGAGCTCATTCTTTCCGTTCTAGTCGGTTGCAGGAAGTGGTGAACGCCGGACGTTTTTACCTATATCTATTTGTTGTCAACAACCAAAATAAGTAGAACCACTGCAAATCTCGCCGCTAGCCATTCTAGGGGTCAAGTAGATTGGTTGGATGTACATAATTTACGCTACACACAGAGACGCACTTTATTAGCAATTTCAAGGTGCTCAGGACAAATCAATTGGTTTATTTATATCGATGGTCCAATTAAAAAAGAAATGTACCAAATCACAAGCATTAGAATTAAATTATTTCCAAATTAGCAGCACCCTGCGGTTTTACCCGCGTAGTTCCCGGTCCCGACATTTTCCCGGGATAAAAAATGTGTGTCTATGTGTTCTTCTAATTTATAATCTAACTATTTTTCAAATTTCAACTCGATCCGTTCATACGTTCCGACGTGATAGAGCAACAAACATCCAAATATCCAAACTTTCATTTGTAATAATTCTTTGTAGCGTCTTTACGGTATCTTTGTACGTAGTTGATGTCGGACATTGGCAAATACACATATAAATCATAGCAGAAAAGAAACTGAAAAGTTAAGTACCACACGAAAGACGTTAATTTTTCTGAAGTTTCAAACAAACGTACGAAAACTCTTACTGAGAAATACATAAAAAGAACAGATTTATTGTGTTATTTATTTTTAGCAAATCAGGAATTCCAGACACGAGATTAATATCAGGAAACAATAATAAAATACTTTTCTTGGGTCTCTCTACCAGTAAACAAAACAAAATGGCGTCTGTTCATTCAGCCGTTTTCCCGCCTACGCAGCAGTCATGGCAGTTATTACGCGTTCTAAATTCAAACTGCTGTCAGTTTCAATCGCAAACCATTCTTGTATATTGTTATTTAGACACTTACAACGAAATAGTTATTAGTGATTCCGTGATAGACATTCGAAATGCTAGTTTCTTTGATCAAATCATGGATATAAAGTTTTAAACGAACCTGTGGCATCAGGTATTTATTATTCAGATTTCACATTGCAAGAATTTCAAATGTATGGTACTTATTTCATTTTAACGAGCAACTACAGGGTCGAATCCGATAAAAATAAAAGTAGTCAAGTGCGAGACGGACTCGCCCATGAAGGCTTCCGTAGCAGCAAGTAACATAATATAAAAGTTCTTGTAGTTCGTTGTTACTTTAATCAGTGTTTTAACAATTTAGTGAATTTATGACATATTAAAATAAAACTACTTACTAGATCTCATTCAAACCAATGTTCGTTGAAAGTCGTAATGTAAGTACATCATATTTTTTTTCTAGTTTTGTCATTCTCTTATTTTAGAAGTTACAAGGTTACAGGACACATTTTACCACTTTGGAAGATTCTATCGCGCAAACAACTAAACTACTATCAATTTCATTTTTGAAGATCTATCCATAGATAACACCCACACGTATGGTTTTAAAGGATTTTTTTTTAAAGTTTCAGTATTAAGTATGAGACAACCCAAAATTTATTGTTTTTTTCTATTTTTTGGATGAAAACCTTAATGCGGTTCACAGAATACATCTACTTACCAAGTTTCAATAGTATAGTTTTGGAGAAAAGTGTACCTATGTGACATACGGACAGACAGACATGACGAATATATAAGGGTCCCGTATTTTGCCATTTGACAACGGAACCCTAAAAACAGTGGCACTCCGTAAGAAGTGAAAACTTGAATAATTATGACGTCCATACACAATATACATATGTACAAACTCATATAACTCATAACTCCTAAAACTCGTGGGGTCGTCTACGGTAGGTAAAATCGTCACGAGCTCAATTGATTTTCTTATATAAATTTATTTTTGATGAAGAAACAAAAACCTACTTCAATTTAAAAATTAAGTAAATTTTGGCACTCGACGCCATTTTATAAGAAACCATCACAAGTCATCGAGGTATATGAAAGTTAAGGTGTAGCGGTTTTTGAAATATCAACAAAAAGCCAAAATTTGCTTTGCAAAATGTATTTCTATTTAGACGACGCGACGCGACGTATTGATAGATTCTTATGAAATTAGGTTAATTTTAAATTGAAACCGGTTTTTGTTTTCGGAGAAATTATGAAGCATTCCAAAGTTTTTTTTTAAATCAATCACTCTTCAAATAAGAACCTAATGCAGTTGACCTCAGATGGCGTTTTCTGCCAACAGACTGCAAATTTTAAGTTACTTTGACGCCCCAAATATCGAATCTATTTTATTCTATGCATCACGTACCTACGTAGCACGGAGTAGGTAAGCTTAAAGGCTTATTACACTTGGCTAAACTTAGTCACTGAATTCAGGATCAAGTTTAGAAGCAAGCTATCCTCGCTAGTGAATTTAGTATGCCAGCTTACTGAATCGTATTACACTTCACTGAATTCAGTAGCTACTAAATTTAGCCAAATGTAATAAGGCTAGACTACATTTCTATACACCGATATTGCAAAGTTTTGCTTCGCGTAAGCCTTTAGTACGTATATGTAGCTATATTTGTACACTAAGATGTATAAATATACTAATATGGAAAACTAACTGGCTTTATTATGAAAATCGAGAATAAGTATAGACTCTTGGCCTATCAAATTCACGGCTGATCGAATAAAAAAAGTTCATAAAAGATTGTATAAACTTCGCGATGACCCTTCATGCCCTTGATGGGAGCGCCAATGTTGTATTCTACACTCGTGATCAAAAGCCATTGTACAAAAGTAACGTAGTACATCGATTTCGAAGTAGGGCTTCAGTAGTGGCGCAGGCTGTAGACTATAGTATCGTGTTTTACGTTCTATTTACGAGGCCAGTTGTCCAGTAAATCGTCCATCGCGGCCCGTAATGGCGTCTCTATGACAAATTGTATTACTCTGGCTTCTGTAACTCGATTAGCATAATGTGGCCGCGCCCGATACCGTACAACGCTGCTTCTGCTTTTATCTAGATTGTAGTTATTATCACTTATTTGATGACCACTGCTGGAGAAGACAAGCCGTGATGGCTCATTGGTTAGATCGTGCGATTTATAATCGTTGGTTGGAATCCCACCTGCACCTCTTGAGTTATTTTATTGTAAATATACAATTTTGTCATCACCACTGATTTAAACGGTGCAGGAAAATATTGTGATGAAACCGGAAAATATCAAGAATAATTCGAGGCGTCCAAAACTGCAGTGTTGCTATGCGCACGTCTTACAGGTCTTACTCGTCCAATCTGTCGCATTTGTCAAAATCAAGAAATATATTTATTTTCTATTTAAAACCATATAAGTACTTATATGTTCAACTCACATCCAAAAATAACTTTCAGTTCCATTGGAAAACTTTCGATGTTCTCGGTTTTTTCGTGTTTTTTGTATTTGTCATACTCGGACGAATAACGGACGATCATAATGGACGATCGACACGACCTATACCTCAGAGGACCGTAAATTTAACACCGATTAGGATATTTTATTCTGAAAGGATAATCTTAGTGTGGTGGGCACTATTGAAATCGTTTCAGTAGTTTGGTAACTGAACGTCAGCTGTTTCGCTCACTGACGATAAAAAATATATGGGGTGAGAGTTATAGTGACGATGGAAGAAAACCGTTATTATGGTAGGTACTAAACATTTTGCGGATGCTAGTCCGAATCAGACCCTTTTGGGGAAATGGTGGGCATTAAACCATGGTGGCCTTGTGGGAAGCCATGTTGGTCAAATGCGAAGCCTTGGTAGCCTATGGTAAGCCGTGGTGGCCTAGGGGGAAACCCTAATAGCTTAGGTCTAGGCAAAGCTGTGGTGAGTCGTAGAGGCCAAAACGTCAGATTTTACAATAGTGAAGTCGTAGCTTCAATCCAGCCTACACCTCTGCCTTTTTTGTGTGGATAGGATACGTACAAACTCGACTAGAGCGGTTTTATAGTGTTCCTCTGTTATTTATTTATTAATTCAATGAGCACACAAAACAGAATGTAATAAACTATAACATAAGAGTATACTGTACAGAACTGTATTACATTCCAAACTATGTGGGCCTAGAAACAACAATTATTTAAATTCAGTGGTTTGATCATAATAACATTACATTAGTGATAATACATAAAGAAACTTAGGCCAACATATCTGAACTTAAAACTAAAAACTAACATGCGTTAAAACAGTAGATAAATAAGATATAAACATAGAATATTATAACACAACAGATAGGTAAGTATATTAACAGTGTGAAACAATTAATGTATAAACAAATAATATTAAAAAAAAAACTCATAATAGTATTTACAGTAAGCACAACAGGGTTATTCTTTTAGATTAAAGTGTAAAATTTCTTTGATTTTCCTCTGAAATTGAAATAACTTTAAGTGGAAAATATCAATGTCCCTATCGGAGACAAGGACTTCGTTGTATTGGCGACTCATTCTGACTATGGGATTATAATAAGATGTATTATTGGTAAAAACTTGCAAACTGAAGGTATTATAATTACGATTACGAAACCGGAAACGTGTAAGTATTAAAATTTAAAAGAGAGAGCAGGGTTGGGGAGTCAATCGAAGAATACATTTAGATTAGATTTACATATAGTGTAAATCTAACAGAGGTGTTGTAAAATCTAATTTGCGTGTTTTGCATTTCATTAGAATGAGTAGTACCCATTTTGTTAGGTTGACAGGTGTTGGAATAAACTTATCCTAGAGTGGAGACCGCAAGTGGGTGGTCAAAAGTATCGTAGGACTCTACGTCCACTGGTCTAGATCCTCATCATCATACATTTACTATCATTACTTACGGCACAAGAATGGAAAAAAAACGTATTCGTTTTTCGCTTACAAATAAAGATAAAAAGAAAATTATAATACAGAAAATAAACTGCACTACACTACAAAGTATTTTCGTAATTTTAATATTTGTTTAAAAAAACCGTTAATAATGGAGTGACGATATACGTAAGGCAGTCAGCAGTGATTAGATAAGAAGAAGCCGAGGATAAGGTTGATTGACGTATTATGGGAGAGGCGTACGTCCAGCATTAGACTAAGATAATCATTATGACGAATATCCTATGACTATCCCTTTACAAGTCGATAGTAAGACTACGTAAAGACAGACGTAATACTAAGACTTGTAAACAGTTTCGTGAACCAATCTTACCCAGTATCCTAAAAGTAAATAGTTACCGGTATTTTTACTCGTTATTTGTATGTATTGATGTGAAGATGCTGAGCAGAAACTTCCGCGTACTCAAGGCTGCTCGGGTTTATGTTATAGTTTGATGTTGGACCGTAGGTAAACAAAGTCGTTTCACGGAACACTAGCTGAGATATCGATTATAAAACCATAAAGTTATTTTGTAACATTTTAATGCTCGTACTAAATTACAGAGTAGAGAACTAAAGCGTCGGATATCCAGATATATAAAACCAGCAAAATGGGCTGACGATTTTTTTGATGTGACAACGGCTAAAAATCGATGAACGCCGGCTGTATGCACGTAAAATTGTCCCGTTATGTCCCGTTACGCTCATTGTCCAGTTCCGCTCATTGCATGCTTGCGCCGCATCTATCAATGTTTTGTTATGGCGTTGTCACGTTAAACTATTGTCCGTAAACCAACCGACAGACAACAATTTTTTTATAATTTAGAGTTTGTCTGTCTGAACTGTATGGCTCGCGGGCTAATTAAATTTACTACAACACCTGGAGTACCGCAGACAAAACTAAAAGTCAACTGTTTTCAAGTAAAAAAATACGTATAATTATTTCTTTACACGTTTATTGGTTCTGCATGGATGAACTGCAAGATCTACTAATGCAAGACTAAGGTCTTGACCCTGGATGGACATATTGATCATACTCAAAAACACAAGACAATATCCTGATGAAACACAAGACGTTGGCGAAATTGTGCTCACCAAACATTTATCTCACACAAATATATATCACAACCAAATAGAAGCCAGAAATTAATCTAAGATGAAGAATCAGATGACATAAATAAAAACCAGAAATTAATAGAAGATGAGGAAGAAGAAGACTTTAATCAGCTGACTATTTTTTATTTTTTATAAATTAAGACTAACAAATTGTCTTGCCAGACATATTGCATGCCTCTCGCAGAGGCCAGTTTGTATGGGGCAACTTTTAAAATGTTTTGTATCATCTTACGAGTAGTATCTTACCTACAAACAGCAATAAAGATTTTTGTATTTGTCTGCGTTCATTTGTTTATAACAATCGTATCAATATCAACTTCTACATTCGTTATTCGGTTTGCGCGTAGAAGAGATTTTTCGGACATTACTCGTATTTTCTGATTGAAACATGCGTTTGTATAGATTCAAGAGCGCGTAAAACGCGATACTAAAACGCGAGCGCTCGTTTGAAGCGCATACAAAAGGGTGGATTAAGAACAGAGGAGTCAACTGAGAGAAGAGGAGTTGTACAACTGATGTCATTTAATTACTCATATGGTGTTTATAGTTAGCTTAGTTTAGGTCAAAACTGAAAATTGTTATATATATTCTTTAAGTTTATTGTTAACTGTGTACTGTTTTTTATCTATCTATACTTATAATAAAACTGTAACGGGTCGAATTCTGTACATTGAAGATATTTTGAAATTTTTTTTTTGGGGCACTTCATAGTCCATACTGATGGCGAAACTGCATTTTTTTTCTTTCATGTCTGTCTGTCTGTCTGTCTGTCTGTCTTTCTGTATAGGGATCACGCATCACGCCGAAACTACTGATTCAATTCAGCTGAAACTTGGCATGATTTTAGTTTATACTAAGGACATTGCTGTAGGCTACTTTTGATCCCCAAATTCTGATTGGTTTTTTTGCGGAAGGGGGTTAAAGTCAGAATGTGTATTTGGTTGTAACTCATGTTTGCGTTGTTTAATTTCATTAATTCTTTTTTTGTTAGAAAGAACACATTTTTTATATATTGTCCCGTCAAAATTTGAACAATATCGGTCTGTTGGTTCGAAAATTACACAAACATTAAATAATAACGACACGCGCGGCGCGTTCGGTACATACTAACTTCTAAGTATTCTGTGTATCACAGACGATCCACAGAATCGGGTTGCATGTTTTTTTATTTGATTTTATTTTACGCGATAACTCCGCTAATTGTTAGTTGATTTTGATGATTCCTTTTTTGTTTGGTAGAAAATATTTCAGAGGTAATCTTAGATATCGAAAACAGGGAGGTAGTTTTTTCAAATATCAACATGTACGACATAGTTATACCTTCTTATAAAATTTAGTCGAATGACAGAATTAAATTACCTGTCATTGCAGAAAATTTTTGTATTTTGTAGAAAACATATCAGCATAATAAGTAGCAGCATAAACAACTCATTAAATGTTCCCACTGCTGGGCGTCGGGGCCTTCTCTCGCAAGGAGAGAGACAAGGCTATAATCCACCACGCTGGCCCAGTGTCGGTTGGTGGATGACATATGACTTAGAACTTAGATTATAGGTAGATTTCGGTTTCTTCACGGTGTTTTCCTTCACCGTTTTAATTACCGGCATTACGAACATGACTCTGAAAAGACAGTAGTGCGCGTGGTTTTGAACCCTGGGTCTCCAGATCGACAGTCGCCGTTCTCCCGACTAGGTCAGCTGTAACTTACTAGACCAGCCGTAACTTATTAGAAAACGTATTATTTCAATCCAAAAACTGTTTACAATTTAAAGGTAGTGTTCAACAAGCTTCGGTGACCGAAGCAGTCCGTTGTTAGGGTTCCGTACACAAAGGGTAAAAACGGAACCCTATTACTGAGACTTCGCTATCCGTCCGTCCGTCCGTCCGTCTGTCACCAGGCTGTATCTCAAGAACGGTGATAGCTAGACAGTTGAAATTTTCGCAGATGATGTATTTCTATTGCCGCTTTAATCATGGCGGAACGTATCAAGTGATCGGGTTGAAACTTGAAATAGAATTAGATTACAGTCTGGAAGAACACATAGGCTAAACATTGCCTATGTATAAATACTCTATGTATTACGTAACAAACATCCAAACAGTGACATTCATAATATTTACAGGACCACGTTGGAACAGCTGAACATATTTGGATGGAATTCGAAGCACACGTAGTTTGAACTCAGAAATAGCAAATCAGTTTACTTATAGGTTACTGTGACGTAGGAAAGACTAACCAAATTTGGTAGAAAATTGAAACAGAGATAACTCATAGTCTGAAATACCACATTTATGTATTTATTACCTATCAACCTGAAAAGAAGCATGGGCCCTAAGGAAACAAATATTAACTATCACGTCAAAACGGCACAACGATATGGGTTGACATACGAAACACATATAGTTTAGAGTCTAAAATTTCACATGGGCTAATAAGTCTACATTTTCATTTAACTCCATATTAATATAAGCATATATTTTCGTAAGGAACTTGATGTGATGGTAAGGTAAAAGCCAAAAATGAAAAATATATGCACCCGTTTTGGCGTAGATAATATAGGTGATTTGCGTTCACAATCAAAATAACAAGCAACATAATATTCTCATTAGACGGCGCTAATGCCAGTTTAAATCTAAAAGCACTAAAGGCCATTTAAATCGATGTTTTGCTATTGTGGTATGTATTTTTTCTTTCATCACTAGGTGGCGTTACTGGTATTCTAAATTGTACTAATAAGTTTTTGCTGCTAAAAGGATTATGATGCCAAATTTGGATTCTTTCGTCCTTGATTTTTTTCTGTATTACCTACAATTAAATTCATACATTAACATTTCACTAGGACTTGGCTTAGATTTACGGGTTAAAAATGCTTGAATATCATTAAAACTCAAAATTTTATTATTTTGATTCCACACAGGCTTCGTTCAAAATTTTACGCCGGCGAAGTCGCGGGTAACAGCTTACGGATAAAAAGAAATAGGTAAGTAGGTATGCGATCATGCACATTAGCTTCAGACTTTTCATAATGTATCCTATAAAAATCCTACAAACTTAACACTTGCGGCTATGTTAGATACTACGAAACCTTACTAAGTACCTATGTTTGATTTTGTTTGAAAAAAGAAAAATAAAGATGATAAAAGTAAATAAATGTTTTTGTGGAAAAACAAATTCACTCAAACTCAAAGGTTTTTCAATGACTACTTATCCAAATATTTGACGTACGATACTTCCAATTAATGTATAAGTCAGTAACATCTGCTTTCGCGAACGAAGTAGCGGGTTCAGCTAGTACTTATAATAAAACTGTAACGGGTCGAATTCTGTACATTGAAGATATTTTGAAAAAAAAATTTTTGGGGCACTCCATAGTCGATACTGATGGCGAAACTGCATTTTTTTCTTTCATGTCTGTCTGTCTGTCTGTCTGTCTTTTCTGTATAGGGATCACGCATCACGCCGAAACTACTGATTCAATTCAGCTGAAACTTGGCATGATTTTAGTTTATACTAAGGACATTGCTGTAGGCTACTTTTGACCCCCAAATTCTGATCGGTTTTCTTGCGGGAGGGGGTGAAAGTCAGAATGTGTATTTGGTTGTAACTCATGTTTGCGTCGTTTAATTTCATTAATTCTTTTTTTGTTAGAAAGAACACATTTTTATATTGTCCCGTCAAAATTTGAACAATATCGGTCTGTTGGTTCGGAAATTACACAAACATTAAATAATAACGACACGCGTGGCGCGTTCGGTACATACTAACTTCTAAGTATTCTGTGTATCACAGACGATGGACAGAATATCTAGATTCTAGAAAGTGCCTACGTGATCGCGTCGCGTCATCTTGGATGACAAAATAATTGTCAAAAATATATTTTTGTGTGGAAAAACAAACATCATTCGGTTATAATCACAGACTAAGTAGAGATACACACTATCGACTTCAAACAAGGAGGATGTTCTCAATCGGGTTGCATGTTTTTTATTTGGTTTTATTTTACGCGATAACTCCGCTAATTGTTAGTTGATTTTGATAATTCCTTTTTTTGGTTTGGTAGAAAATACTTCAGAGGTGATCTTAGATATCGAAAACAGGGAGGTAGTTTTTCAAATAACAACAAAAAAACTAAAAGCAGCTTAGATTTATCTGTACGACATAGTTATACCTTCTTATAAAATTTAGTCGAATGACAGAATTAAATTACCTGTCATTGAAGAAGATTTTTGTTATTTTGGAGAAAACATATCAGCATAATAAGTAGCAGCATAAACAACCCATTAAATGTTCCCACTGCTGGGCGTCGGGGCCTTCTCTCGCAAGGAGAGAGACAAGGCTATAATCCACCACGCTGGCCCAGTGTCGGTTGGTGGAACTTATGACTTAGAACTTAGATTATAGGTAGATTTCAGTTTCTTCACGGTGTTTTCCTTCACCGTTTTAATTACCGACATTACGAACATGACTCTGAAAAGATAGTGGTGCGCGTGGTTTTGAACCCTGGGTCTCCGGATCGACAGTCGCCGTTCTCCCGACTAGGTCAGCTGTAACTTACTAGACCAGCCGTAACTTATTAGAAAACGTATTATTTCAATCCAAATTCTGTTTAAAATTTAAAGGTAGTGTTCAACAAGCTTCGGTGACCGAAGCAGACCGTTGTTAGGGTTCCGTACACAAAGGGTAAAAACGGGACCCTATTACTGAGGCTTCGCTATCCGTCCGTCCGTCTGTCACCAGGCTGTATCTCAAGAACGGTGATAGCTAGACAGTTGAAATTTTCGCAGATGATGTATTTCTATTGCCGCTTTAACAAAAAATACTAAAATAAAATAAATATTTAAGGTGTTGTATGGGGTGCATACAACAAACTTGATTTTTACCGTTTCTGCTCGATACTAATAATAACGTACCCGTCACAGGTAGACGCTTTAACTATTCACTTACGTTGGAACGGCTGAATGTATCGAGTTAAAATTAAAGACACATACTTGGTTTAGCTTAAGTAATACATAGAGTACTTATACATAGGCAATGATTAGCCTATGTGTTCTTCCAGACTGTAATCTAATTCTATTTCAAATTTCAACCCGATCACTTGATACGTTCCGCCATGATTAAGTAACAAACATCCAAACAGTGACATTCATAATATTTACAGGACAACGTTGGAACGGTAGAACATATTTGGATGGAATTCGAAACACACGTAGTTTGAACTCAGAAATAGCAAATCGGTTACTTATAGGTTACTGTGACGTAGGAAAGACTAAGCGAAATTGGTAGAAAATTAAAACAGAGATAACTCATAGTCTGAAATACCACATTTATGTATTTATTACCTATCAACCTGAAAAGAAGCATTGGCCCTAAGGAAACAAATATTAACTATCACGTCAAAACGGCACAACGATATGGGTTGACATACGAAACACATATAGTTTAGAGTCTAAAATTTCACATGGGCTAATAAGTCTACATTTTCATTTAACTCCATATTAATATAAGCATATATTTTCGTAAGGAACTTGATGTGATGGTAAGGTAAAAGCCAAAAATGAAAAATATATGCACCCGTTTTGGCGTAGATAATATAGGTGATTTGCGTTCACAATCAAAATAACAAGCAACATAATATTCTCATTAGACGGCGCTAATGCCAGTTTAAATCTAAAAGCACTTAAGGCCATTTAAATCGATGTTTTGCTATTGTGGTATGTATTTTTTCTTTCATCACTAGGTGGCGTTTCTGGTATTCTAAATTGTACTAATAAGTTTTTGCTGCTAAAAGGATTATGATGCCGAATTTGGATTCTTTCGTTCTTGATTTTTTTCTGTGTTACCTACAATTAAATTCGTACATTAACATTTCACTAGGACTTGGCTTAGATTTACGGGATCAACTTGCTTGAATATGATTAAAACTCAAAATTTTAATTATTTTGATTCCACACAGGCTTCGTTCAAAATTTTACGCCGGCGAAGTCGCGGGTAACAGCTAGAAAACAGCTTGCGGATAAAAAGAAATAGGTAAGTAGGTATCATATCACGCACATTAGCTTCAGACTTTTCATAATGTATCCCATAAAAATCCTACAAACTTAGCACTTGCTAAGCTTGCTTGCTATGTTCGATACTATGAAACCTTACTAAGTATGTTTGATTTTGTTTAAAAAAAGAAAAATAAAGATGATAAAATTAAATAAATATTTGTGTGGAAAAACAAATTCACTCAAACTCAAAGGTTTTTCAATGACTACTTATCCAAATATTTGACGTACGATACTTCCAATTAAGGTATAAGTCAGTAACATCTGCTTACGCGAACGAAGTAGCGGGTTCAGCTAGTACCTAAATAAATAAACAACTGACTAGGAGTATTTGATCAAAACGCGGGAGCTACGCGCGACTACGGCGCGTCTGTATACGCGTGGTAGACGCGCGGTTCATAATCGCTCCATGTGGTTAGGTTACAGGGTGGCGTTGAAATCTCGTTTGAAGCGCGTATACGAGCGTGATTTGCGCGTTTATAATACGCCGCCTGCTGGGGCCTAACCGCCTAACTACATACAGTTTCGTTTTGCTAACTATCACAGCTCTGTGCACACTGAAATAGTTTTTTTTTTTTTTTAAGAATAAGAATATTTATTTATCATAATAACATGAACACATAGTTAATGAACCTATCAGGTCCGAACTAGTACATAGTACTGTATCTCGGTACCTAATGGCTTCTCCCAAAACAAAAATTTATATATCATCTAAATTTAAATATAAACATACGCAAATTAAACAATAAGAATAATAATAAAAACACATGCTATGGCAGCTGGGCAAAAAGTCTCAAAATGAAACTAGTCTGCGAATATATTGTTTCGCAGCATAGACTATGTAATCGTGGTGTCATTATTTTCAAATGTTTTTGCCAAGCCATGCATGTGAGTTTATACTTGTAGAAGGGTGCGAGGGTGTGTGTTTGTGTGTGTGAGAGGGTGTACTTGATTGGGTGAAAGTGTGTGTGTAAGTGTGTCTCTGTGTGTGAGTGTGTGTACATGTGTGCTGATGTGTATGTTATCACAGGTGGGTGTACTTTTTTGTATAGGAATGTGTAATGTATACGTCATGTATTAGTACCTACATATGTATGCTTCCATACTTCCATAGTTTATTACGGTCCTTATCTCCGTCATGCCTCCATTGATCCGTGCAGCGCACTACAGGAAAACGCTCGACCAAACACCGTGACAACGCAAACCCAGCTCATTCAAACAATATATTACTAATAACATTTAAAATACTCTAAAATCTATAATGGGCAAGATAACTAAAAAAAGATATCCGTCAGTTAGATGACCTATTAGACCCACTCGTATTTTTTTTTCTTGTTATACAAATAAAATAAGCACAAAAAAATATTGATTTACCCCGACTGCCTTGGATTTGAAATTTGTACAGTATTCGATTCCAGAATGACTAGTTAAGCTCTTTCATTTGTTACCCATATCGAGGGAGTAGAGAAAAAACACCACCTTTCCATATATTTTTTTAACTTTTATAGGTTTACACTTGACCGCCATCTCGCCTGATGTTAACCGATGATGCGGTCTACGATGGAGCGTGTTTACCTAGAAGAAACCGATTCACTCTCGATTTGAAGACACAAAGATTGTAACTAACTATTGGGAAAAACCCACTCAGGCAACGTATTCCACAGCCTAGACGTTCTTATCACAAAAGTAGAGTCAAATCTCTTCGTTCGTGTCTTTGGAACATCAACCATGAAACGATGTCGCTTTTTCGAGCTACGAGCATTCCGATAGAAAAAAGGGCGAGGTGGTATTAGATCGTACAAATCAGTCTCACTCTCCGAAGTGTATCCGATAAAAAACCGATAAGCTAGCAATTTTCCGGCGATGTTCGAGACTTAGCTGCCTTTTTCGCACAAGAGTGTCATTGCCTATGAGCCTTTTGGCACGTCTCTCGATCGATTTCAGGGCCTCCAGCTGATACTTAGCCGATCCATCCCAAAGGTGCGAGCAGTACTCCATACAGGAGCGAATCTGTGCTTGGTATAAAGTGAGCAACTGTTCAGACTTGAAGTACCTGCGCACCTTTGAGAGGACACCTAGTTTTTTGGCAGCTAATTTTGCCTTAGATTCGATATACGAGCCAATACAATTACTATAATATACAATTTCTCTATTAGAGTAAGATCCCAGAGCCGCCAGACGTCACGTATTTTCTGATGGATGAAATGTGGACGATTGAGTAGAGTTAGTACGTACTAAGAACACATGATTACCCGCTTACTTGCTTAGACAGCCAATTTTGAGATTTGGAGTCCAGAAGCTACATTACTTACTTCACGTATTTTCTGATGACTGATTTTCACGTATGTTATAGGCAATATCTTTAAAAATAAGGCCCCAATACTCCCAGACTCTTTCCGTCGGCCGTTTTCCTTAACAGACGCTTTAAAACTCTATTGGGAGTTTTAAAGCGTCAATTTTTTTGCTTAAGCAAAACGTTAAAAAATAAACTATTTTTTACAAACCGACTTCATATAGATGAGTGAGTAACCGTTAAAATTTTTTTGTAAAAATATTTTATTTTACCCTTTTTAGTGCTAAACAAGTTTTCCCTAATGCATTTACACGATTTCGTGTAGAGATCTCAATACATGAATTAAACCCAAACACTGGGTAGTTCCTGTAAGCCGTTAAGAAATTCCCTTGACTGTCCTTTATCTTCATCATCAGACCACTAATGACAGTCACAACCCATCTATGTAAAAGTTCTCATCAATATAAATTCATCGAGCCCAAACACAAGGTAACTACTATGTACCGTCGAGGAGTTCCCTCGACCGTCTTCCCGTTCCCTCATCAGATCGACTCCAGACCATCTTTAAATTATACTGCTTTAAAATGCTCAAGCAAAAACTTAACTAACGCACTAGTCATCTTTACAATTTTCTAAAGTTATCCTCGATTTCTCTAGGATATCATCATCAGATCCTGGTTTCCTTATCATGGTACCACCCTTGGAATATCTTCTTTACAACAAAAAAAAAATCATCAAAATCGGTTCATAAACGACGAAGTTATCCGCGAACACACATAAAAAAAAAACATACATACAGTCGAATTGAGAAACCTCCTTTTTTGAAGTCGGTTAAAAAGGTCTAATTCTAAGGATAATTCAGACGTGCTTAGTGTCTGTAGCGTAGTGTAATTCATATTGTATTTTAGATTTGTTAAAAAGTTTAATAAATTACTTTAACATTTATGTAAATGGGCATTTCACGCCAAGCGGACCACCAACAAAATATGAGGTCGTAAATTTTGTTCATACTCTGGTCAGTTATACTTCTAGTAGTCGTGGGTGTGTACACACAAAATTTTTTTTCATATGACGCTTTATTGCCGAGTTATGAGCTTTTAAAAATTAGCTAAAAATGAAATTATGATTTTTTCTATGCCACTTATTTGTATCAATTAACTATTTAAAAAAAACTAAATAGTTGCGCATAAAACCGATTGCTTTGAACGTGCTCTTAGCGATGTATATGTACTCTATTTGCTCTATGTCGTAAACTATGAGTTGAGATCTCATTTTTTTGTGTAGATTTACTACATTTATAGCTTTAATTTAAGGAAAAAATTTTTTTTTTAAATTGTCAAGTTACTCAAACATCGATTTGAAATGTTCACTCCCGGTTTACAATACGTAAAATAATTCAAATTCGACAAAAAAAAAAAAATTAAAAATTAAAATTTATATTAAAAAAAAGTACAACCTTTTAACTATTAGAAACAACACTATTTAGTTTTTTTTAATAGTTAATTGATACAAATGAGAAGCATAGAAAAAATAATAATTTAATTTTTAGCTAATTTTTAAAAGCACATAACTCGGCAATAAAGCGTCATACGAAAAAAAATGGTGTGTACACACCCACGACTACTAGAAGTATAACTGAACAGAGTATGAACAAAATTCACGACCTCATATTTTGTTGGTGGTCCGCTTGGCGTGAAATGCCCCAAATGTTATTTAAATGTATGCTTACATTGCAGTATTTGGTCTTTGTATCAGTGGTCCAACAGTAGAGACTAAATTTTGAAACGTATGTTTAGTCTTTCGGTAAAATGATTGAAATACAGAATCATCTTCTGATAACTCTCTGGCAGCAACAAACAATCTACAATTTACATTTCTTTCGATGTATGGATGAATCCAGTACATTTAAATAAAAGTTAAAGTAATGTATTTTCTCCAAAAACCACGACTTGAATTGAAAATTAATTGCATACACTCGACACAATTTCATAAGAAGCTAACAACACTAAGTCATCGTGGTAAGTATATGAAAATATTTTAGTAGTTTATTCATATTCTAAAAACCACCACCCTATTTCAATAAAATGTACATATACTTCTGAACTATGATCTACCAAACAAAAAAGAACCATCAAAATTGATTTATCGCGTAACATACCTACGTACAACAAGAACAAAATTAAAAATTTTGATTAACCCCCGACTACCTCGGATTTATTATCTGTACATTCTACTAGTCAAGCCCTTTTGTTTGATACCCATATTGAGATAGTAGTGAAAAAAATAATATAAGTCGTCATTTTGTGGTGGCAGCTATTTTGGATTTGAAATTTGTTATAGTGTATAATATTCTACTAATCAAGTTCTTTCATTTGATACCCATATTGAGGTAGGTTGTGAAGAAATATTTTGTCCGCCATTTTGTGAAGGCGGCCATCTTGAATCGATATTAACCAAACATAGCTAAGAACATCCGCACGGATGTTCACCTTCAAATAAAAAACGCATTGAAATCGGCCCATCCGTTTGAGCTCTACGGTTCCACAGACAGACACACATACAGACAGACATCGACGTCAAACTTATAACATCCCTTTTTTTGGTCAGGGTTTTAAAAACCCCATCGAATTGAAAACCTCCTCCTTTTTGTGAAGTCGGTAAAATATTATGTTGCGTAAAGTGTAGCTACGAGTACCATACGAGTGTATCTACATATCGTCATGTAATATACAATCGTATATTTTGTTATAACAGTGACGTATATCCATTAGGGTCGGGTATAAATAACTGGTATTTGAATCGTACCTATGTTCACATAACTGAACATTGTTCGATTGAAGCCATACCACTGAATAGTGAGTGAATTCACGCGGCTTACGTAGTGGTTATTTCTGGCACAAAAGTCATGGGGTTGATGGTTTTCCTCAAATCGCTTTATTTATCTATTGACGGGCATAGTGGCTTAATTTGTGGTAAGTCTGACTGTAAAGCCCTGGGTCGTGAGTTCCCCATCCAGCTTAAAAATGTGTGTGATGAATTTATTTTGTTCAACATATACTTTTTTTTAACTTTTATAACTGATTCTAAGCGACGATGCGGTCTACGATGGACCGTGTTTACCTAGAAGAAACCGATTCACTCTCAATTGGAAGACACCAAGACTATATCCGTCAGGGAAACCCCACTCAGGCAACTCATTCCACAGCCTAGACGTTTTTATCACAAAAGTAGAGTCAAATCAAATTGTAGTGGTAGGACTCTTGGCAGAGTCTGCCTGAGGAAGTACCACACCTTTGCCAGTTATTCTACCGCCAAGCAGTAATGTGCAAACATTACTGTGTTCCATTATTACTGTGTTCCGATCTTATATCTGGGGTGACAATGTTTCTAGAGAAATTACAGGTCTTATGAGAATTTCGTTTCTTATGTGTCGAGCTACTTACCATCAGGCACATGTCCGATCTCGAAAAAAAACCTCTTCGGATGTGTCTTTGAAATATCAACCATGAAACGCGGTACTAGATCATGATAAAAAGATCAGTCGCATCATGTAGATCAGTCGCACACTCTCCGAAGTGTTGTTCTGGGTCTGGATGTTTCTGTTTATAGAAATTAAGTAGAGATATATATATTTACAATTATCTAAAGTCAAAGTCAAAGTTCTTTATTGATAAATGTACAATTTATACGTCAATATTTCTATTATAGTGAATATTTCTAATATATCGAGCGATTCTTATACTTATGTTATATATATACATAATATATGTATCCGTAAAATTGCCATATTTGCGACAGTTTACAATTTAACACTTGATAGTCCAAGATCCCAGAGCCGCCAGACGTCACGTATTTTCTGATGGATGAAATGTGGACGATTGAGTAGAGTTAGTTAGTACGTACTAAGAACACATGCTTACCTGCAAAATTGCTTAGAGGGCCAATATTAAGATATGGGTTCCAGAAGATACATTACTTCACGTATTTTCTGATAACTAATTTTCGCGTACGTTATAGGCAATATCTTTAAAAATAAGGTCCCAATACTCCCAGACACTTTCCGTTTGCCATTTTGCTTAACAGACACTTTAAAACTCCCAAAATAATAGAATTTTAAGCATGTGTTCTTAATCACATGATTCTTCACCGTAATATTATTACGGTGAAGAATTGTAACACTTACCTATCGTTCAGCTTCACGCGTAATTATATTCGAATGACGTAGGTACTTTTTGTCCCACTAGCTGATCCGGCAATCTGATCCGGCAATCTGTTTTGCTGTATAAATTATTTCTAGTGAATATTTATGAAACGGGGTTTATAAAGGTGGTTGCTGCTGAAAGAAAACATCGTACGGAAACCGACATGTACCTAGAATCTTTCGAGGTCGTGTGTTATTCACCGCACTAGGTCAGCGTGGTGGATTATGGTCTTGACTCTCTCCTTGCGAGATAAGGCCCCGGTTCCCAGCTGTGGGAACATTTAGTGGACTTGGTATTCTGACAAGAAATGAAAATTAATTAGGAAAATACATTTACGTGTTTAGAGTAAGTAGTAGTAATGTAATATATATCCCACTACTATAATAAATGCGAAAATTTGGATGTTTCGATGTTTGTTGCTCAATCACGTCGGAATGTCCGAACGGATCGTGTTAAAATTTAGAACACAGTGAGATTATAGTCTGGAATAACATATAAGTTACTTTTTATCCCGGGAAACTTACGGGAACGAGAACAACGCGAGTAAAACCGAGCAGCGCTACTAGTTAACAATAAAATAAATAAATGTAATTACTTTTTCTATAATTCAATAAACATTATACCTTTTAAAAGAATCATTCAGTAATAAATAAAACATTAGTTATGGTACTCTGTCGTGTCTGGTTTGTGTCAGCGCTCGCCGCCGTTCAGCTAAATCAGAGGTTCCCAAACTTATTTTGTCTGCTGCCCACTTAGAGAATAATTTATTTTTTAGCGCCCCCATTTTTGCACATACTCAAAAACCAGTATAACTTTAAATCAAGTAAATTACTTATTGTGAGCTATATTAGCGGAGATTAAACATTGATTTTAAATGACACTTTTACAATAATGTACAACTATATAATAATTGGATGACAATGGATTTTACAGCTAAGTTTGATGTATGTGTTAATTTGTTAATAAAAAAATGTTTAGACTCAGGTCTCTAGTTAACTCTATATTAAATAATTGATTAATTTAATTTGAAACCCAGTAGATAGTACGAGTAAACAACGGTTCCCAAGCCTCTACACAACGCTCCCATTTTTTTCTGGATCTCTTACCGCCCGCTTTAGGCCTGCAGCGCCCGCTAGGGGGCGTTATCGCCCACTTTGGGAAAGACCGAGCTAATTGGACAGTGCATTTTCTGCAGGTTGACATCGCCACCTCCCAATGCTCTTAACTAAAAATATGAACTACATTACCCTTATACAACAGTACTTCGCGTGTTATTGTTGACTGGCCTCGTGGCTTCTGGCGTGGTTCAATTCCCACCCAGTGTAAATACTTGTATGATGAATTCAAATATGTATGTACTGTGTCTGGGTGTTTCTATGTATAATAAGTATTTATTTAAAACTATATAAGTTTTATATCTCAGCTATCTGCCCGTCATAGTACAAGCTTTGCATTATTTGGGGTCAGATGGTGTTGTGTATGAATTGTCGCCCTATATTTATTTATTATTTATTTATATGATAAATTAGTAAGTGACGCCGCGGTTCAATGTCCTTAATTAATGGTGCACAATGACTTTATTTTTGTTTGTGAGAAATCCTTCACACAAAAGCGAAACATGCGTAAGTGGCGCCGAACATTGATGGACATAATTTGTGGCGCGGGTTTTGATGAGATTGCTTTATTTTTGCTTTTAGAAGCCAAATTACTTTAATAAGCGCTGATGTGCGTTGTTTAATGTTTAATTTTGCAAAGGTATTTAAGTGCGAATACGAGCATGTTGCTTACCATCAGGCACCTAACCTGCTCGTCTCACACTTTATATTATAAAAAAGAAAGCTGGGGTTTCTCGTGATAAAAGTAGTCCTTGTATTCCTTCTGACTATAATCTGTGTACCGAATATCAACCCGATCTGTTCAGATTTTATGACGCGATTGAGCAAGAAACATCCAAATTTTCACATTTATAATATTAGTGGGATACTCTAGTTAGTCTTAAGCCTGTCGTAAACGTAATTTCTTCATGATTTTTTTTAGTTATAATTACTTTTTCATTTCTTGTAAACATATCTAAATATAGTGCCTCTGTGCCCGGGCTCACTGTGATCCGATTACGGCTTCTATCGTCGTCGCGTCGTGGAAATTGGATTTAAAGGGATTTGGATCGTCACGTGACACAGAGACAAACACGCGCGCCATTGTCTGTATGTTCCGACACCAGTCCTTGCAGATACGAGTAGTTCCAGACTCCATCTTACTAATATAATGTTTCTACTATCAAAATTTTTTTGATTGTGTAATGCTCAATTACGTCGTTTTTGTAGTGTTAGCACTCTTAGCAGAGTCCGCCTGGGGAAGTGCCACACCTTTGCCAGTTATTCTACCGCCAAGCAGTAATGTGGAAACATTACTGTTTTCCGGTTTGAAGGGCAATGTTACTAGAGAAATTACAAGGCTTAGATATATAACATCTTAGATGTCTGGGTGCCGAGCGCAGTGCACTGCTAGGGAATTATTTGAACTCTTCATGTTCCAATAGCTGCGTGTCACTGTGCTGTTATGTGGCAGGCATGTTGCTTATCTTCGGGCACATGTCCTGATCGTCTTGTCACTCTATAAAAAAAAACAAGAACGAAATTAAAATTTTTGATTAACCCCCGACTTAGATTTTTTTCTGCGCGGGATGGTTGATGTAGATACAAATTATAATACTAATAAGTGATTACCAATATGTAGCGCCCTGTGGCTTCACCCGCCTAGTACCTGTTTCCGACATTTACCCAGGATACATGTGTTATTCCTATTATCTGTCTAAATGCAAAATTGTATACAGATTCTTGTTGAAAGACTAACAGACAAACAAACATACATACTCATAAACTTTCGCATTAATAAAATGTATTATTAAAATAAAGTTTAAGGTGTTAAATGAATGGTGTCAGTGAAAGGAATAGGTACGTCAATGTCATGTTAATTAAAAAATATCGTACGTACAGAAGCAAACTCAACTTGTATTTTAAATACTTTGTTGAAATCGTTTTAAAAATACTTACATACATTTTTGGCGCGTTATTTATTCAATAGAACAGTGCGAGTAAACTAGAAAACTAGTGCGACAAGCTAGCGGCCTGATCGCTAAAAGAAATGAAATGTCTTCCGCGCATCCTTGGAATAGAAAATATTTTTCGCACAAAAAATTTAACCGTTTTCAAAACCACAAATAGGCACTCAATAGCGAAAAATAAACTAAAATTATTATAAGCGCTACTCACTCATCTATTTGAAGTCGGTGCCAGCCAAATCTAACAGGTAGTGGATACTACTTACCTGTGGCTACTTACCATGTGCCTACATACCATCAATCTATTAACTTTTTGACCTGACTGGCACCGACTTCAAATAGATGAGTGAGTAGCGCTTATAATAATGATTTTAGTTTATTTTTCGCTTTTGAGTGCCTATTTGTGGTTTTGAAGTCGGTTAAATTTTTTGTACGAAAATAGTTTATTTTACCCTTTTTTTTTTTTGAATTTTTGAAACAAGTTTTTATGAATCCATTTACACAATTTCGTATTGACAGGATCGAGTGTCATAACTTTTGTGAAATCTACAACTACGTCATCCAGAAAATTGTACGCAGATTTTAGTTTATGGTTCATATTTCAAAAACCACCCGACCCATTTCAATAATATTTATACGGGACCATTCGGGAAGCATACCTATCCGAACACAAAAAGAAATTTTAAAATCGGTGCAGAGGTTCTCGCGAAATCAGGTAACATACATAAAAAAACAGGGTTCGAATTGATAACCTCCTCCTTTTTTGGAAGTCTGTTAAAACCGTATGCAAAGTAAATTTAATGCCACCAATATATGAGTATCACCAAAATATAACAGTAATAATTATACTTCTCTATTACTTAGATATCAAAGTATCATTCATAAATACATGACTGTATGATTCTACTAATATTATAAATGTGAAATTATGGATGTTTCTTGCTCAGTCACGTCGGGACACGTAAACGGATCAGGCTTCAATGTAGAACACTGTGAGAATGTTGTACCAAATAGCGCATAAACACATTAAACAGTTTAATGAGTTAGTAATACTAATGTTGATTCTTAACGGACTTCCAAAAAGAAGGAGGTTCTCAGTTCCTTGAATGCTACACGATAGGTCCGTCAATTGTGGATCGATTGATGGTTCTTTTTTTTTTGATAGGTAGATTAGTTCAGAGGTTGTCCCATATAAATTTTATCGTAATTGGTGTGGTGGGTTTTGAAACATGAACATAAAACTAAAATTTACCTACTTAGATTTTTGAAATGCAAGAATAATTTATCGTAACGTAATTGGACAACGAACGTAACAGGACAATAAGTCATCAATTTTCGTGCACGCAGCCAGATACAAATACAAATACAAAAATCTTTATTGCTGTTTGCAGGTAAGATAAGATGATACAAAACATTTAAATAATTGACCCATACAAACTGGCCTCTTCTTCTAGAGGCATGCAATATGTCTGGCAACGCAGTTTCCATTGGTCTGAATTTATACAATGATAATAATAGTCAGCTGATAAAGTCTTCTTCTTCTTTTTTCTTTTTAACTTTTAATCGGTTGTATCATATATGTCATCTGATTCATCATGTATTAATTTCTGGCTTCTATCCCGTTGTGTTATGTTAGTGTGATATGTTTGATGAGTACAATTACGCCAACGTCTTGTGCTTCAGCAGGATGATGTTATGGACTTTGACAAGTGTGTGGTTTCATGTAGAATCCAAGGTCTTGCAGTAGTAGCTCTTGCAGTTTAGACGTGTGAGCAATTTTAAAGAATGTCATTATGTATAGAAAAATCAAAAATAATAATCAAAAATAATAATAATTCAATTTGTATAAAATAAAACAATGTCAATGTGTGTAAAAGAATGTTAACATGTATAAAATTTAATATTTGTATACCTACTCAAAGAACTCTCACAATATATTATAGAGTAATCTGATTCAACCTGTCCATTAGGGGAAGTCAGCTCAAAGCGGCCATAGGAGGCAAAGTGGCCATGGTCT